>VYXB01009668.1:516722-968543 GCA_013397135.1 Pachyramphus minor
TTCACCCAGAGGGTGGTTGGGCACTGGAACAGGCTCCCCGGGGAAGTGGCCACAGCACCAAGCCTGACAGAGTTCAAGAAGTGTTTGGATGATGCTCTTGGGCACACGGTATTACTCTTGGGGAGGGTCCTGTGCAAGGCTAAGAGTTGGACTTGATGATCCTTGTGTGTCCCTTCCAACTCAGCCTATTCTGTGAAAATTGCTAGGACTTACTAGCTACCTACATCTACAGAGAAGAGTCAACTCAGTGCAGAAGGCAGTAAGATGCAGATTTTAGCTATTGCTCTCAAGCTGTACTTTTGAATGGTAGCACTTTATGCCTGGGTGATCAAGTCTGCTAGGCTCATTCCCTACAGCAGATTTCCCTAAGTGCTGTTTGACTCCCCTAGTTGTATGTATGCACCTTCCACATGTTGAAAAAGAGCTTTATTTGGTAGTTTGCTGGTTTGAACCAAGAAAATCAAAGCTCAGTTTGACACCCATGGAGCCAAATAGGAAGAAATTACTAAAAGCAATAAATGCCAGGAGGTGCTAGTTTAATTGTAATCAATACTCCAGACCCTGTTGTGTTGTCACTGTATGAGGAGTGAGAAAATCAGTCAGGTTTTGAGATACAGGAGGAATCTATAGAAATTTCTATGACCTGTCTGCTTAGTAAAAGATGTTCCTAGTGCACACTAATACAGTTTTCCTTGGGGTTGCATACAATGTGTAGGATTGCCCTAAAAGTGAGCACATCTAACTTTTTATGCATGTCAGTAATGCTACTGATGTTGGAGAAATAATTCATAAACTAAGTGAACTAAAAGTTTAGGACAACTAGGTTTGGATTCAAGTGTTGCTTGTTTGAATCCCAGAATAGTAATCTGGGAGGCAAGAGCCAGAGATTAGCATCTTCAGTGTCATTTACAGTACAAACAAACCTGACCCTGTAAGTGGACTTCTTTTGATTGCTTCCTGATTTGACATGCTTAAAATGTATTCCTTTTTTCTTAGGAGATCATTGCCTTTCATTTCAGTGTAAGTAGAAACTCAGTTTCTACTTGACAGTCTTGCAAGCTTGATAATCTAATTTTCTCATGGGCAGCTGCCATTCTTTAACTGTACTTAAAGGTAAAATTGCACCTCATTTATCTGGATAGTTTCACTCTGCCTTTGAGAGCTGACAGTTTTTCAGTTTAAGCTTGCAGCTTTTACACTAATCAGATTATTGCAAAATATTTTAGAGTGGTTCAGGCTATGGTTCTTGGAAGAGGGTAGGTGTTTTTTTACAGACACTTTCCTGTCTACCATTTCAACTCTAATAGTTCCCCTAGTGACAAAGCACAGTTCTCAGTCATCATTGGTTGCTAAGGGAAGAGCAAGTGACATCAGCTACCTAGACTTGTGCAAAGCATTTGACACTGTCCCACATGACATCCTTGTTTCTAAACACGGACATGGATTTGATGGATGGACCACTTGGTGGAAAAGGATTGGCTGTATGGCTGCACTCAAAGGGTTGTGGTCAACAGCTTGATGTCCAAGTGGAGAGCAGTGATGAGTGGTGTCCCTCAGGGGTCAGTATTGGGACCAGCACTGTTTAACAACTTTGTTGGTGTCAGGGACAGTGGAATTTTAGGGCATCCTCAGACAATTTGCCAATGACACCAAGCTGTGTGGTGTAGTCAACCTGCTGGAGGGAAGGAATGACATCCAGAGGGACCTTGACAGGCTTGAGATATTGCCTGTGCAAATCTCCTGAAGTTCAACATGGCCAAGTGCAAGGTCCTACAACTGGGTCAGAGCGATCCCAAGCACACATACTCTCTAGGATAAGAGTGGCTTGAGAGCAGCCCTGAGGAGAAGGACTTCTGCCTGTTGATGTATGAAAAGCTCTGCACCTCATCACTGTGCACTTGCAGCCCAGAAAGCCAACTATATCCTGGCTGCATCAAAAGCAGAGTGGCCAAGGTGAGGGAGAGGATTCTGCCCTTCTGCTTGGCTCTTGTGAGCCACAAAGATGATCAATGGGCTGGAGCACCTCTTCTGTGAGGACAGGCTGAGAGAGTTGGGGTTCTTCAGTGTGGAGAAGAGTAGGCTCCAGAGAAATCTTACAGCAGCCTTCCAGTGCCTGAAGGAAAGCTGGAGAGGGCATGTAGGAACAGGACAAGGGGAATGGCTTCAAACTGAAAGAAAGTTTAGATTAAATGTTAGGAAGAAATTCTTTACTGTTGGGGTGGTGAGGCACTAGAACAAGTTGCCCAGAGAAGTTGTGGATGCCCCATCCCTGGAAGTGTTCAAGATCAGGTTGGACAGGGCTCTGAGCAACTTGGTCTAGCGAAAGGTGTCCCTGCTCATGGTCAGAGAGGGTTGAAACTAGATGATCTTTAAGGTCCCTTCCAACCCAGGCCATTCTATGATCTTATGGCTGTTCATGTATTAAAACTAAAAAGACAGGAATAAAATATGCTTTCTGAAATGTGACACAAACCAACTTCTATTGCTTTGCCCTAGTTCCATCTTCTGTCTGTCCATAGAACTGTTCATTAATTCTGTCATTAAGCCTGTTACCTGTGAATTCTGTAGAGCTTTACAGCACTGATTTTAATTTGTCTTAGAACATTTTGGTATCATCTGAAAACCAGATTTTAAAGTTATCAATGTATTTGCTGTAATCTCTTCCTTAGGTTCCCCTTCTCCTTTCATGCTAGCCATTACCACTTTTTTTTCTATTTTTGAAATTTTCTCACTTTGCCTCCTGCAAACTCTCTTCATTACTGATGAAGAAAGCTTCTAGTCTGGTGCTCTCAGTCTAGAACTGTTTTATTTCTCTGCCTTATGAAAATCACAGTTTAGGAGAATTGTGGTTTATTCTAAAACTTCAGGAATGTGTTGAATTACATTTTAAAACAAGCACAATAGTTATTGTCTCATCTCAAAAGATATCCATAAAACACATAAAAGTCTTCAAAAGTGTTAGTTGTACTTATTTGGTTTGAATATATAGCTTCAAAAAGAACATAATACAAAGCAAAATTGAATGCTACTACATTGTTTTAGCAGAATATAGAAGAATCAGTAACTGTCTACCAAAACCTGTAGATAACCCCAGAACTGCTTTATTTCCTTTCATATTGAGCACTTAAAACCATCTTAAATCTTTCGTATCCTCATGTCTCTCACAGTATATTCTGAAAACGTGAAGTTCATGCACAACTTTGTCTCTCAAATCCTACCTAATGAAAACCACAAACAAAATTTTTAATGCTGAAAGGCATTAAAAGACTCCCAAGCAGCTATCTGTGTACTTGTCATCATACCAATCACATGCTTTATGTGACTATTACTACATTACATTTCTATGAGAGATTTGTTTGTTTGTTTTGACTTAAAACATATGAAAACTTTATTGGCATAAATTGCTTCACAGAGGTCAGTACTGGGTCATGATCTGTTTAACAGGTTCATTGATGAGCTGGATAATGGGGCACAGTGTGCCCTCAGCAAGTTTGCTGATGAGACCAAACTGGGAGAGTGGCTGACCCAGAGGGTCGTGCTGCCATCCAAAGGCACCTTGACAGGCTGGAGCAATGGGTGGACAAGGACCACATGAGGTTTAAGAAAGGAAAGTGCCAAGTTCTGCACCTGCAGAGGAACAAGCCCGTGCACTGAATGTTGACAGCTGCTTGTCTGGAAAGCAGCTTTGCCGAAGAGAGCCTGGGGGTCCTGGTTGACGCTAAGTTGAACATGAGCCAGTAGCGTGCCCTTGTTGCAAAGGCAGATAACAGTATCCCGGCCTGCATTAGGGGGATTGTTGCCAACAGGTCTAGGGAGGTGATCCTTCCCCTCAACACTGTGAAGGCCATACCTGGAGTGCTGGGTCCAGCTCTGGACGCCCACATACAAGAGAGATACAAAGTTACTGGAAAGGAGTCGAGCAAAGGGCCACTAAGGTGCTTAAAGGACAAGAGCATCTTTCCTAAGACAAAAGGCTGAGAGAATTGGGACCACTTAGCCTGCAGAAGAGAAGGATTTGGGGAATTTCAGCGACGTGGACAAATACCAGAAAGAAAGTTTTAAAGCGGATGGAGCCAGGCATTTGTCAGTGGTGTCTGACAAGAGGCAATGGACACAAACAGGAGATTCCACCTGAACATGGGGAAACACTTTTTCACTGTGAGGATGACTGAGTAATGGCATGAGTTGCCCAGAGAAGTTGAGGAGTTTCTATCCTTGGAGCTATTCAAGAGCTACCTAAATGTGGTCCTGGTGCATTAGTGGGACAGTAGGACCTTACAAAGATTAAGTGAGGTGAAATAGAGTGACTCTCTAATGAACAAGGTAATGTAAAATTTTGAGGATTATCATTGTGATCCTCTGTGCAAAATACCTTGTGTACAAAAATTAATAACATGGACAGCTAGAAATCTTTTTAAAATACATAGGCAGAAGGGAATATGAAATTTTACTGGGCATTGAAAGGTAAATTATTGTTTATTTATGGGGGAAAATAACTTCTTTACACTGTAAGGAAATGCAGTAAACGTCAAAACAAATACCAGTCACAGTTTTTAAAAAGGGATCAAGTATGTGTGGAAAAAACTTATTAGAAAAAGCAAATTAATTTTGAAGACCTGATGCAGGAAAAGCATTTGGAAGCTTTTGAACTAGAATCCAAAGCACAGGGTTTATCTGTTTAAAAGGTAATGGGATACTACAGTGTTTGACAGTCTTGATGACTTTTTTACCCTTTTAAGAACACTTACTAAGAGGGCAGTGGAGTACCAAGACTGATTTAGCTGATTGAATTTCTGTGTTTTCTTGATGCCTCATAGTTTTCTTATTAGCATGAGTGATAGAGATTGTTACCTAGCATATGACAGCATATTTACCTTACAAATACTACTTTTAAATATACCACATACAAATCTGGTTGAAAAACAGAATTGCATAACCCCAGAGAAAAAGTAATAACATTGAAAGTCTCATAGATAACTTGGACTTGGATTCTTTTTTTCTGCTCCATTTTGCAAGAAGTATACATGTTACTTGAGCAGCACAAATGCAGACTATGATCATGCTTGCCATTAACTACAAATCAAGTGTTTTCTACACGTGTCATAGTGTGATTTAGTGACTTGGAGTAGTGTGGGATTTGTGGTTAACTTTCTTAGCCTCAATGAGGGTGAAATACTTAGAAGGGAGGGAGGATGGATTTGTGGTTTAAGTATGAAATTGGAAAACAGGAGATCTGTTTCTAGTTTGATGACAGATTATTTGATTTGTGGAAAAGTAATATTCTCTTCCTTAATTTGTGTTTATGCAAATGGGAGTGTTACACAAAGTATGGCCTGATTCTGCTGAATAGAGGACTTAATTTTTTAATATTGATATTGTGTTTTAGGACAATAAGGAGAAAAATGGATTTGAAAGAAGTTACTCATTTAATGCCTCCCTCTAAGAAAAGTTACTTGGCAGTAGAATATCCTGAAAACAATGTCTTTTGTGTGTTTTTCCAATTCACAGCTGCCTGAAACAATGAAGATAAAATTTAAAGTAGTTTCTCTGTAATTTCTGTCATATCTACCATATTCTATCATCTACCATATTTAGCAATATCTGTCAGCCTTATATATGTGCCACTTGTATCTTTTCAGGTCTTTTTTCTTGATATTGCCTGTCCAGTTGATGCCAGGGAGTATTCCAGAAACTGCTTTTGTTCTGTTGGTTTTCCCTCTCAGGAACGGTTATAGCAACAAAGAGCTTTTAAAAACCTGTACTTAGCCCTGCAGCTGAAGTTTGAAGCACTTGAGACCTCTGGGCAAAGTCTAGCCCATGTGAAGTAAAAGTAAGTAGTGTTGTTCAAGAGGAGCAGATCTCACACATACAAGAAAGGTATGTTTCACTGGAGAAAACTGTAGGTAAGCTTTGCTTCATTAGAACTGGCATTTCTTCACCCTCTGCCACCTTATCACCAAAATTCAGTTTCATGTGCAGTCACATGTGCCTGTATCACTTACAGTGTAGAATGACAGCAATAAAACATATACCTCTGACATCATCCCCTGGGAAATTCTAGATAATTCAGAACCTAATGGGCTTGCCAGTGGCATGGTCAGCTGCAAGCAGTTTCAGCTGCAAGTATTTTAGACTTTTCCTCTGCTCTCAACACAGCATATCTTTACAAGTTTAAGTCTTGATATGCATAGAGGGGTCTCAACCTGAGCTCAATATATCCATGAGACTGAAAGTGAGACAAGGATTGTAGCTGATATTGTGGCTTCTTCAGTACAAAGTATGTAAAGATCTATATGGGGAAATGAAGAAGAATAAAATAAGTAGGAAGGATCACTATGCTTGAATAAAATGAACACCTTTTCAGTCAAAATTTACCTTTCTATACATTTTGCCTTTTTTAATACACAGGAGTAGCAGCATTACTATACAAAACACTGCCTTCATCTGTGTTTCTGTTTCATCGTTGCTAATTTGCAACTAAAACCCTGACTATCATGTTGTGCTCAATCAAGTGTCTTACCAGTACCTTTGAAAAAACTTTCTTGGACACTTGTTCTGCACTTGATGCACAGCTTGTGGACTTGTACTGCTGTGAAATATCAGCTGAATATCAGGACAGCCCACCCTATGGCTTCAACATTTTTCCAGACTTTCATACTGCTTCACTAAACATAAGGCATGAAAGTGCTCCTAGTAATACTGCCAACAACTCCTTCATCTTCTGTATAGTACCTTGATGTACACCCACACAACTTTATACACCTTGAACTTGTCAGGAGATTTGGTTCTCTGACAGCTCATTCAGTAATCCTTCTACTGTCATGGATATGAGACACTGCCTTGTTAAGAAAACTCCACTAGTATTGATAAAGCATTGCCAAAGCAAATGAATTCATAACTGACTAGATATTCAGTCCCACTGATGGGTATGGAAGTGCAGTATATGATCTTTCAGTGAGTGGTTAACTGTTTTCTTTTCAGGCTTATGTTCCAAAACAAATTGTAGAAGCAGCAAAAGTTAACCAAGAGCAGACAATCTTAATTGCAGTAGGCACCACATCTGACCACCACACTAGTATTAACATACAAGACTGCCAAACAGGCTGCTGAGGAAATCTTAAATACTCAGTGCAGTCTGGAGAGATTAAGTGATCTTACTACCATTTGTGACTGTACATGCTTTAAAGAAGTAGCGTGTGCTTTAAAGTTGCTGTGCACGTAAGTACCATTTATTCAGCATTGCATGAAAAGGATTGACTTTATGACATGGACATCAGAAGTAAAGTGTCGTGTTGCCCTAGACCTTAATTCACATGTTGCTTTTGGCACTCGTCCTGAACTTGGCTGTGGTGTAATTTGTGGACACTTTTTTTCTACAAGTTGGAGAAATGCAGGCAGATGCTCTTACCAGAAAGATATCCTTGTGGTTATCAGAAATAGGATTCTTCCCCTTTTGCCCATTAACTCTTGACAGTGTTGTATGGTTATCATTATGTATGGTCTGTTATACCACATCACACAAACAAGTGAAAAAAAAAAAAAGTGATCAGTCAAGAGCTGGAAATCAGCTCTATATTTAAGCAAGGATCTAATATGACCCAGATGGTCTTCTGTCTTTCCCAAATGGCACTGTGTTGTTGCCTTCACTGTTTGGCTATCATCTTCTCATGTGAATGAAGGGAACCAGGTTTGGTCCTCAGTGCAGTTTTTATATCTATCTGAGTTCTCTAAGGGGGCTTGCTTGAGCAATACCTATCTGAGCACAGATATTAAGCACCTTGCAGAATTGTCACCTTGTAGCTTTTACAATTGTTTTTTTTTTTCTCTATGTCTGAAAAGTTCTGGGTTGAGGCTGTGGACAGAAAGCTTAGCATGGGATCATATGGTCATGAAAAGATGACAAAAAGCAGGGAAACAGCATTGGAGGGGGCTTTCTGCTCACATGTGAGCAGAAAGTGGTAAAACCACTCTGGGGAGGGTGTAACTTTTGAAAGCTTATTGGCACAATTTGTATTTTGTGCAAAAAGTGGTTACCTTTGTGCAGTGTTGCTTGAATCATCTGTGAAGTACTTTGAAGGTGGAAAATGTTCTGAATAGAACAACCAGCTCAAATCTGAAGCTTTAAGCTGTGTTTGGCACCTAAATGCTTCCTCAAGGGTTTGGCTTTGTGCTACAACACAACCCAGAGAAGATTTTTGTTTTCTGCTTCTGAGCTACTGCCAGACTCTTGTAGGAACAGCTGATGAGCTTTAGTCTTGATTTAGGCACAAATCAAAAACAATTCTGCAACTCAGTCCAAGTTGTTCACCCTATCTGCCTGTAATCTGGGTTTTCAGAGCAGCTCTGACCCTAAATTGGTGACAGGCTGTTATTAAAAGTGTGCCTTAGTAAGTCCCGAGAACGGTAGTTCATAGAAACCAAACAAAAATAACGGCTGTATTTTAACATGTTAGTGTAGAGTACAGATGCAGCCGTTGCTGTCGGTAGTGGTGTGAGGATGTCCTTACACACTGTATGGTTAGTGTTTAAACTTGTCACTTTTTCTTCTGGAGAAGGGCTGGGGCACCTAATCTCTCACATGCCAACGCCTGAGAGCTATTTAATAGGAGTGTTTGAGCCAGAAAAAAACCCCCGCATACACCTTGTAATTCTTCAAAAACCTTTGCTCTGAGGGAGGTTTGGTTGGTTAAAAGATGATCAAAACACTCTTGACTTTAGATGGGGACTTCGCTTGCAAAGAGGAGGGCGTAGCCGTCCTACTTCAGGAAGTTCAAGCTAGAAAAGTTTATAATGACAAAGCCCACCCTTCTTAGCGGCCTCAGACTGCGGATTTTTGTCTCGCGGGGCCCCTTCGTCCGAAGCCGCGGGTCCTCGTTCTCTCCCCCTCCTGCCCCAGGTGTCTCCAGGTGCCCGTCGGCGGGAGGGCGGCCCGGCCGCGGGCGCCTCTGCCGGGGGCGGGCGGCGCTGCCTCTCCCCGTGCGGCGCCTCCTCCGCCCNTTTGACAGAAGGTAGGCGCGGGGCGAGCGGGGGCGGCGGCCGGGAGCGGCCGGGCAGGGAGAGACGACGGTGTTTCCTCGGGCAGGTCGGAGCCCCCGCGGCGAGAGCGGAGGGAGCCCGGGCTCTTTCCCGGGCGGGCAGGGGGGCTTCTGCGGCGGGCACTGTGATGGCCCTCGGACTCCTGCTTGGCACCGGCCCTCGGAGCCCTCGGCGGGACGTGTCCCGGCGCTCCCGTCCCCCCATGGCCGGCAAGAGGTGCCCGCGGGCACGGCCGCACTGGAGGCGCGGTGCCGTTCCCGGGGCACCTCAGGACGGGCTCCCTTCGGCCCCCCGAAGAGTGCCGCGCGTTGCTCGGCAGCCCAAACTCGGGCTTAGGTGTAAAAAAGTTTATTGCGCCGGCAGGGCCGCGTCCCGCAGGAATTGAAAAACAGAACGCTTCGCATGCTGTAAAGGTAAAATTAGCTTATTGACGCCGGGAGGCACTTGCAGCAGACGACGGCGGAGATCGCGACTCAAGTTTTAACACGAAGTTCGTGGCGCGCGTGCCCGCCGGGCCTCGCCGTGTCGTGACAGGTGTCGCGATCGGCGGCACTGTGGGGAGCGGACACCGCCATGTGCGTGGGAATCGGCCAGAGCCAACCCCTCTCTCTCCAGGGACTTCTTTCTTAGAATTTGTTCAAGTGGAGCGCTCACAGGGTTTCAGCTTGTCGTTAAGAAACATTACTGGTTCATGTCAGTATTTTAGAACTGCTTGAAGCCGTGATATCATTTTCTTGGGACAAGGGAAGGCTAAAGCTCTTCCTTTGTATTTGATTTCTACTTAACGGTCCAGGAAGCTTTTGTTTTGATTTTTCCCTATAACGTTCCAGTGAGAAAATTTGGCCATATCAGTCAGAAAATTTGACTGTATATTGTGAAATAAACCAGTGCCAAAACTTTATGATGGTATTTATTCCATACTGTAAATTGTGTTTCAGACTTCTGAATCTCTTTCATGCCAGCCTGGGAGTGGCAGCAGTGAGCGTACTGGAAAGCATGTCAGTTTTTTCAAGCTTTGCTGAGTTACTCTAATTGTCTTTTTCCCTCTTCACCTGTAGTCATTTACATTTTTTTGAACTAAACAAAGTAGTAATAATAGAAATATTATTGGCTCAGCTCTACTGAGCAGTTACTCTTTAAAAAAAAAATGAAATATATCTCCATGCAGGAGAGGTTGTTGCTGGTCATTGTCTTTATTTGTTTGATTGGTTAGTTGTTTTGTTTGATTGGTTGTTTTTGTTTTCTTTTGGTGTTTTGTTTTTTTTTTACTCTAGGATGATTTCAGCTACTTTCAAGATGTTTCACCAAACTTTTTTGAACTGTGTTGTTCAGGTGGCCCAGACACATGATCTCCTCTGCAGGACTTTGTCGGTTTGGAAGCAGAATTGACTGCTGCTGGGGCTGGGCCCGAGTGTCCTGGGGACAATGCCAGCGTGAGTATCGTTGCTGCTGGGGCTTCTAGTCACTTGTAGAAAAGGCTTGGACACACCTAGTCACATCTTTCACATGTTCACACACATTCTTACAATGCAGGGCATAGGCATTTGCATGTAAGTCTGACTTACTTAGAAGGATGTTGTCATGTTGAAATTCTGTTTGATTTCAACAGTCCTAAAAATGATTGCAATCAAGTAAAGTGAACTTGAGTTAGGGCAATGAGAATTTGGGAATTTTGGTTTGGTTTCCGCTTCATTTCATGGTCTGATCCGATAACCTGATGTAACTATGCTGTGTCATGTTACTAGCATTGTGGGGCAAGAGTGTTTGGTTCCAAGAAGGAAACCCAAATTACTGATATTTCACTTAGAAAATTGATGTCCCAATTAGTATTAAGTTCAAACATGCTTTTGGTAACCCCCAAACTAAGGGAGTAAATCTGCCTGACAGCATCCTTTTACTGGGTCACACGTGAAGAGGAACATCTCTGAGATTCTTTCATCTATTTAGAATCTTTGATATAATAGTGGGATAAGCAAGTAGATAAGTCTTCATCATTAACTACATCTTCAAAAGGTATTTTGTGGTGGCAGCCAGTACTGTGTAGACATTAAAATTGTTAGGAGTGTTACAGAGACCTCAGCTTGTTAAAATTACAGCCTTTGATAGTGGGCACACTCACTCATGTGTTAAACAATGCATACATGAGTGACATCCCCATACATTTATGCAGGAGCAAACATATAGACACTGCTCCTTAGTTTTTTTTATTTAGATACAAGCGTATTCAGACTAGATTATTTTCTGCCAAGCCATTTTTAAAGGAAAACAGGTGTTAAATGCTTAAGTTGCTTAGTCTGCAGGGCAGTGACTGTAGGTGGCAAATATTAGGCAAAAGATAGATATAGCATCAGCAATATAACTCTCAGCAAAGGTTTTGTTCAAATCTGTAAACAGCTGGCTTCTTTCTTCCCAAATATGTTAAAAGCCCGCAACGTATATAAGATTACTTGTAAAAAGCTATGTAAAGTACTTCTGGAACGTAACATCCCTGATACTATTTCTTTGATGCAGAGTTCTCAAGTTGATACCTTGCAGACCATACTATGAATCATTTTGATTTTTAGAGCCCTAATTGGTAACAGGTAGTCCTTTCCTTGAGGTGAATATTTATAAAGAAGGAAGGACAGAGATTAGCAGATTGATTAGGGCTACTTCAAAGACAACAGAATCTATTCCCACCTTTCATAATGCAGATTTATTTGAAGACTATTTAATGTTTGAAGACTGTTTAAATGTTTGAGGCTATGGAGGCATAACTGGCAAATATCAGTAATTTGCATTGTTTAGAAAAACCAACCCAAAAAGGCCCAGACTCACTGTGGCCCTTTTCTTGGACAAGTTGTCTCCTGTGTTGTGACCATAAATTGCAGCTTATGTTTAGGTGGAAATTGATTTCTCCTTATTGCCAATTCTTATTTTTTTGTTGCATTTTTATGATCTTGGGAGACAGCAATAGCATAAAGTGATGCTATCAAAAGATTCATAACTAAAAATTGAAAATGAAATAAAAGTAATAATACACAAAAAGTATTTTTTATTTTTTTCTCTTTGAATTTTGTCAGTAAGGTAATTTTTAGTACCTTTAGTGCCAGCTTTTCCAGATCCTATAAATGCTTTTTCTTTTCTTTTTTTTTTTTTTTTTTATTTTAAGGCTAATGCCAGGTGAATTCTCTCACCTACTTCCCCTGCATTTTAGTCCATTATTCACAGATTTGTTTTCCATGCACATTTAGAAGACATGTAGAGGTGTGTTTTCTGTGATTATCTCCAATAGCTGGGACCAGACTTTCAAAAGAATATATTTATCACTTAGATGTCTAAAGGCATTTTTTTCTCTTTCTCTTTTGCATACTGGGTGCTGATAATTTTTAATTGCTGATCCAGAAAAGACTTAGGTATCTGGGTGAAAACTTTACTGAAACCATGACAGCTCTTTCTTGGTTTTAAATGGGAGCCAAACTCTTAGCAAAATAAAGCAAGAAAATCTTCCCCAGTTGTGGGTGGTGAAAATTCCAGACATATCACAAAGAGGGAGATTATACTAAGTGAAAGTGAATCTTTCTAATGCTTACAGCCAAATAGAAAATCTGTAGTCAACTCTCCCCTTGGAAGTGTGGCACCCAGTAGGAAGGATTACCCTGGCACAGAAAGCAGCATTCCTGGCCTCAAAGGAAAACTTGGGGATTTAACTGTACAAAGGAGTATCACTGAAAACTTTCCAAAAAGCCAAGTACATGATTATTTCTTTGGCTTTCTCTATGGATAAAGGCAAACCTCTGAGTCCATGAAATGAGTGGCATAAATAGATGTCAGGCTTTTTCTATTAGATGTACATTTTATTTGTTGTTCCTAGAATAAGTTGTATTCCCACAATGAAAACAAGTATAAAGCCAGGCTTAAAAACTAGTAGAGAGACTCAGTTTACAAATATCTCCGAAAAAGAAGCTTTAAATACTCTGGCAACAGTGCTGAGCTCTTTATTAGTGAGCTTGAACTGCTTCTTTTCAAACCAGTTTGTGCCATCCTTGGTATGCCTGAAAGTGCTACAGCACCTTTGTACTCTCACCTTCTTACTCATGCATAATTTACTGTGTGGGCACTAATTACCTCGAATTTATCCTTCTGACAACAAGTATAAGGTGAGAGCCGTGCTGGAGCCGGAGTTTAGCAGCATATAGGCTCTGATACGTGACAGGGTACATGCTATGGGCAAGTGGTTTCTAACATACCTGTATATGTTTTCTGCTGTCCAAATTAGCTGCTCCAGCAAATGCATGTGGACATGCCTTCTGCCCACAGCTATTGAGAAAAAAATGTGTTAGTTTAAACCAACTGTGTGATTTAAGATAAAGGTTTAATTGTAACAAATGTTTAAGCCTGTGTTATATCAGCTCTAATGGGGCAAGAGTGTGGCATAGCTGACAAGTGGTAGTTTAGTAAGCCTTAGTGATTCCATGCTCCTGATCTTTCATCCATAATCCATCCTTACAGTCACTAATGGAAACCGAACTGTGTTAGCTAAACTTGCTTTTGTGAAGTGTGGAGTTATTCCTTTTATGTCCCTTTGACTGACAAAGGCTTGCACATAGAGCATAGTCGTGCTTACTGCTGCTTAGTAATGCAAGTCAGCATAACTCAGCTGCCTTCTACTCTTATAAACATGTAGGAAGAAGCTGAAATAGAGCCCCTCATTTAATTTACACTCTTCCTGTACAACCTCCTCTGTCTCCTCTTAATAAATTATGCCAATCAAGACTTGTGCATGTAGGTCTGATCTGTCTGTAAACTTGCTTCCAAAGCCTGTCAGTGGCAGCTGTATTATCTCTAGCTAGTAGAAATATTCGCTCTGCAGTCACATGAAATTCCCTTCCCCAATGCCCTTTCCAATTCCAGCAAAGGCACTTAGAAGGTGTCCTTCCACCTGAAATAATCAAGAACTTTGAAACAGGTTGGATTTTTTTTTTCTTTTTTGCACGTTGTGAATACCAAAGTAAGATCGAGGTTTAGACATGTAGATGCATTTTGAGATTTTTACACGTATGGCCGTATTTTCAAAGGAGCTGAACAAATGTAACTCAAATTCATTGATGTTTCTCAGTCTTTGTAAATTAAAAATCCATCCACACTTACTTAGTGGCCTAGATTTAGAACTGTGGATATATGTCATTATTAACATAACTAAGGAGCTTTTCGGAGGCTTGGATTTGGTATATAAACCAGTTTCATTAGTTAAATCTGATGTGTAGAAAGGCTAATTTGGAAGCAGCAGAAATGTTGTTTAAGCACTGACTGTTAGTTCACATGAAGTGCCCTCATCATCGGTAGAGCTGATCCTTTACACAGAGGGACTCACAGCATCAGTGCTTTAAAGTTAGATATTATACATCCCAGTTGAAAGTAGTCCAAAAATCCCATGTTGTTGCCCAGCCTTTGGGATTTACTTGCACCTTAATTAGTAGAAGTGGGAGTAATAGCTGTTAAGTGGGAGTAATCACACAAAAGCCTACCTCTGTGTAAGATGGTATGTTGATAAAGTACCTGATGAGCTGTGTGTAAAAAGAAGGTTGTTGTTTTGCTTTTTTTATGTGGTGGTGTTGTGCACACAGCAAAACTATAGGCCAGAGCAAAAGTGAGGGTAGAAAGAATTTCTTCTGAATTTCTTTTCTCAGAGTAGGGGAGGTGACTTCCTGTGACAGTGTGTTTCTGGTGAGAGCAGGTATCAATAGTGCATTTTTATTTCCTAAATAAAAGTAAGGCAACAGCATCGGTGGTACCAAGTCTATTGTCCTAACCCAAGACCCATTCAATGGGTTTTAAAGGACACAGTGAAACCAAGTTGGGACATGCATCATTGCATGCATCTTGTACAAATGTACTTTCTGCATGCCAGCAGAAAGAATTGCCTTAGGAAGTTCATTAAACTTTTTTTTTTTTTTTTTTAAATGTGCTATTCAGCATTGATTTTCATTGTTTGAAATACCTGAGGGAAGAAAATTTCCAGCAGTGCTAGGGCTGGAGCTTGGTTCTTTGAACTGGATGAGAAATGTCAACTGCAGTATAGAAAATGGTCATGTCCGTTCCTCTATTTTAGGTATTGTAGTCTGGGAGACCTGCTGAAACCTATTATATTATATTACCCCCCCTAATAAGATGTCTGTGACAGTGTTCTGCTGTCAGGGATGGGTGTTTTTCTGAGTGTTTCTCAAGAAAAGAATAATCCGGACGTTGTTTTCCAAGTGTCTCTGCTAGGTTGGAGATAGACAAAGCAGCAGGAAAGTGCTTGGAACCAGTGCTGACTGACGCTTGTTGATAATCTGGTGTACAGAAATCAACTGTGAATGTATATTCACATGCTGCACTCAGCCTATCAGAAAACTAAAATATGAAATAAGAGATGCCCTAAGTTCATGCAGAGACTTGTGTGAGATCATACTGCTGTATGATGCCTTTTATTTTCCAGTATGAAAGTAGAAAATCTTCCCTTCAGTTTCCAAGAGGCCATGCTAGGGGTTGTCTGAAAAATAATCCTTTGTGGATGTTTTTGCCCCTAATCTGATCTGGTTTCCTGAAAATTAGAGCTAAAGTTCTACCTGCCTTGCTTTTAGCTGGCTTACAAATATCCCTGCAGTTCTTTCAAGAGCTGTACAGATTGTTTCCATGAATGTATGTCTTCCATGAATGAAATACACCTGCTTTGTACTTGGCTGTGTGTCTGTTTGTAATTGATTTGTATGATAGTTGTATGTAGTGAAGGTACACTAAAGATGTAAAGACTGCTTCAAAATTTTAGCTGCAGTTTAACAGCCAATAACCTTGTAGAAAGCGTTAATACTTTAGCTTAGATTTAAAAGGTTAAGCAAGAATTTTTAAAGAAAAGCAATATAAAATGCCTTGAATTATCATTCTGGTTTACAGTTTGGACAACTCCTTTGCTAGAGGTGATAGCAAAAATGGTTCTTTTTGCTGTGTTAATACAGAATAGAAGGTTGGATCTGCAGCTGCTATAAACAGGTACAGATCTAATGTCAGATCCTCTGTTGGCAGGAGTCTGCAGGGCTGTTGGAGTCAGCAGATTTTGTCTGATGCACAACAAGTTTGACCAACAGAAGATTCTTAACAGGAATAAAATCCCAGTGAATGGGATATGAATATACATACAGTGATATTCTCTGCTTACTTCACTCATTTTCAAGTGTAATTCTTCTTAGATGATAAAGTCTGTGAAGTCTGTCTTGAGAAGGTGAAGATGAGTGTCTTCTTTCAGAGCACCCATCTGTTTTAACTCCATCTGGTTATCTCACTGTGCTGAGGTTTGAGTGCTCTACTTAGGGAGAAAACCCAGAACAGGTCAACAAAGTAATTTCCCGCCACCTTACACTAAACCCTTGACAATTGGTTTAAAAGCCTAGGGACAGAGCAATCAGGAGGCATACAGTAAAGTCAGACCAGTTTCCACCTCCCCTTAGCTTTGCATTAAGATATGTTAAATGAAGGATGTCAGGTTAGCATGTAGATTTAGTCAAGCCTAGGAGAAAGTATCCAATTTCAGGAAGTTCTTAAAAGGACTTGCAAGTGTGAGAGGGGAGCTTGTTCAAGCTGATACATAACAGATGCAGGCATAACTGAGAGCTTTGCTGGGAACTGTGCATGCTGCTGCCTTTTATAACAGTTGTGAAGAAATTTCGCATCTGTGCTGCTGCTCCTGTCCTAATGAGCTTAAAGACTGTGCAATCTATTTATAGACATGCAAGGTAGTGGGAGGGGGAGGAAGAGGTGGCTGTGCTCTCATTGATGCATAGAAGGAGATTTTGTATAACTAATGGTAATGGGAGTTTACCCACATAAATCATCCCACACATCAATGGGAGAAGAGGCCATGAGCTGCTTAGGATTTCTGTTTCTTGCACATAACAATGCTTTCAGTGGGAACGGCAATTCTGTATAATCCACGATGCACAAAAATAAAACCATGATTGTGCCGATAATGAGCTGTGAAAATACTGGCTTCTAGGATGCTGATCAGCAGAAACATCTTTAGTCAGTAAGAGTTGTGCTGCTGAATTTGTTGGTTGCAAGAACACAGTTTGTATTAATACATTGTGTTGACAATGTTTAATGAACATCGATGTGCAGAATGTCTGCTTCTTATAAAATGACCAATATTTTTGTGCATCTCTGGTACTTTTCAAAGAAAAGACATTTTATACAGAATTGCAGTACTGCTTTATACTGCTATGCAAGAAAAAAAAATGAGGTTTTGCTATTTTTATTCAGTTGGGTTTTTTTCAGTTTAGAACCTTTATGCTTTTAAAGCAGTTATGACTTTACTATGTTAAAGATACAGTATCCTTTTCTACTTCCCTGTAATGGGAATAATAGTTTTGCAGCTCATTTTTTCCCAAGAAAATCTCAACACTAATATGATTTGTCTGTTTACAACTTTAGTATATTTGTATCTGCAGCTTCACTTAAAGCCCAGCAACAACTTGGGGAGACTCTCTCCATTGTAACCAATGCTAAGGGACTTTCTAGTTAAAACCTATTTAAATCAGTAGAAGTTGCTGTCAGAGAAAACCCGTAAGTGTGGGTCAAATACTCCTTGAAATACAAAGACCTGCTCTTGCTTGAATCCCAGTCTTCTATAATTAGGCTATGTAGCCTAACAAGATATCCTGCTAACATTAAATTTATTGGCAAATAAATTGATTTAAAGTAGCCTTAACATATATCTGTTTTGATCTTATTTTAATTTTGTAGCGTATCTTCTTTCACATGGTAGTAAGAGCTGAAAAGGTCTGTAAGCATTAGTTTTAATTTAGATGGCATTAAAGTTTTAAACATTATAAAAATGACCAGTAAATTTATTTACTAACAGCTTTATTGGTTGCAGATGTTTAGATACTTATGGGTGTAATTTTAATTGCTCTCAAATTAGCATCCAGATGCTAAGCCTTTATGTTTGCTCTGGAGATGCAGCATTAAATTAAAAATATATATCTATATTTAAATGAAAGGATACTGTCTCTTTAAGAAAAGTATTTGTGTTCAGTTGATGGAAACATTGAACCTAAACCATGAAACGTGAGAATTTTGACAACTATGTAGCATATGAAACATGACAAAGTGTAGCTCCTTAGTTGATTGAATAAGAATAGCATTACATCATTATATTTAATTACTCTTATATATCAGAATGTTTGTGAAATCATAATGAAATACTGATGTAAGGTATTTCCACTTTTAAATGTGTACCAGAATTTTTTTTATTTCAGAAAAGCTCTGAATGTTGAATGTATGTAATTCCTCGGGAATGTAACAAGTTGATAAAAAACCCAGCCAAGTCCATCCTCCTTACAGGAAAAAAAAAAAAAAAGCTGGAATTTGTTTTTTGGATATTTGTTTTGCAGCGTTCTACGTCTTAAGGCAGAGAATAGCCAGCCTAAGGTGCCAGCCCAAAGGTTAGCTGAATATATTTCTTGAAATAACTTTGGCAAGGTTATGGCTCGGAGTTATGACCTCTAAGTCATCAGTTTACATAAAAATTATATGACAAGAATATATAGATTATTTTTTAAAAAATAATTTGATTTGGGGAAGATAAGGCAGGAAGGAAATTAACAGGGCTATTTTATCCCAGACACCTATCCAATGAGATACTTATTTTCTAAACTATTACACTTTTCCCTTTTCACTCTTTTCCTTTTTCTTAATTTTACCCTCAAGCCCTGGGCAATATTTTTTCCTTCCTGCAAATTGTTTGTACTCTTAGCATTGTATTTACAAGCTGTCAGACTTAGGAAGCCTAATTTGCTCTCACAGTATTGAATCATGTGCAGTGGGAGGTTAATTTGGGATGGCTGAGGCACTTATTGCTCCCCATTGCCTGCTTTGCACTTCCACTACACGTTGTGGTTCCCAGAACAGGGAGACTTTACAGCCCCTAGTCTCCAGCAGTGTACAACTTGGCATGCCAGAGCAAAATGAACTCAACACTAGTTTGTGTTGGTACTCAGGGCTGTAGTCTCCTGCTGCTCAGGAATTAATATGTCTTGTTTGCTTATCCCTGTGGCAGGCATACTGGTCTTCAGATGGGGGAGAGCAAATCAATCAGCTATTCATCTTTCTGGGAAAGTCAGCTTTGTTACTGCGATGCAGGAGTTACTCTGAGTTGTGCATGAAATGTTATATTCAAATAAACAAAATAGCAATGGGACCCAGTTTGTCTTCTGCCACCATGCATAGAGACACTCATGCTAGCCTGCTTCTGCCTGTTGGAATTCAGTAGACACATAGAAGGATTTCCGGTAATGAACAGACATTTGAGATGATAGAGCACCATTCTTTAGGCAATTATAATGAACCACTTGAAATGCAAACATGGAAAGATCGACAAAGCATGAAATATTTCTTACTTTTCTAATTTTACATGTGTTAGATCAGATTTTTCCTGATTTTTAAAAAGAGTATTTTAAGCATTAGATTAACTTCCACTGACGTCATAAAATCCAGTTGATTTCAGGGTTAGCCCATGCTTAAGTCATGCATGCTTTTTAGTGCTCTTCTGAATAGCAAGGCATTCGGGAACCAAGGTCTGGATTTGTCCATGCGGTTCAGAAACACATTTGGCAGCAGTCATAGCCAAGCAAAGAATTCACTGCAATGAATAGCCCACACTGGTTGCAGTTTGTCATGTTAATGTGCTGTTACCGGAATCATATGTGCAAACGGAGTAACTGATTTACCCAGGCAAATGTAGTAGTTGTGCATGAAAAATTAGAAGCTGCATACTTAATGGGACTGTATGTTTTAGCTGGAAGCTTTAGCATGTGTTTTGACAACACTTGTTATCGTGGACGGCACAAATAAGGGCAAGTAATTTGTGAAAAAATATTCGGGCATTAGATATTACCATTTTATCTGATGATATTATCAGTTTCTAGTTATAGAAGTTGGTCAAGGATATTTATTATCTCCACAAAAGATAGAGTAAAGGAAAGTTGTGCAGATGAAATTATCTGAAAATTAATACCCAGTTGCCCTAGTCAGGCTTATTAAGCTCTGCAGAGATATATGTTGTGACTACTAATACAGTTACTTGGGAAGCAAAGTCACTTTTTTGGAAGTAATTCTGTAATGTGAGTTGTGGGTTGATGAATTTTTACCACCTATTAGTAACTGTAAGGTGGGTTAAGCTTGATGCATTCTCCTGCATTTGTGACTAGTTGAAGTATGTAGCTGAACAAAAAAGAAAAATGTAACTCTGAAGGAACTAAAGTGATTTATTTTACAAATTGGCTCATGCCTTTGGGATCCTAGATCAAAATTACTGTGAATAAGGCAGATGAATTTCCCTGAATGTGTGTTTATGCAAGTGCATAGTTTACAAAGGATTTCAAAAAATAAAATAGAAAGAGACAGGTATGAGCTGAAGCTGATTCTGAGTAAGAAAAGTATGACAGAACTTGAGGTTGTGATCTGTTAGCACCATGGGAGAAAGGCAGCCAGGTTCAGTTGAAGGAGGCAGCAGAGAGGAAAGTTTCTTTCACCAACATGCAAGTCTTGTTATAAAGTTGGCACTAGGGGAATGTAAGTAGAGCTCTTAAGATTGGAAGTTCTACAATCACCAGTGTGAGAGGATCCAATAAAGGTTTGTGAAACTAAATAGTACGTAATCATTTCTGGGCTGCTGCACAAATTGCTTTTTGTGCTTGAGCAAATTGAATGTTAAGGAGCTGGAATCTGGAATCAGAATAAATAAGGGAGTATATGTTACTTGGGAAGAGAGGGCAGAAACAAGATTGTTTAGACAGATGGTCAGCATAGGTTGTTTCAGATGCAGGTATTTTATGTATAGTTTTAGATTCAGAGAGGTAAAAATAGAAGTTCAAGGACAGACTGAGCATCTGCAGCTTGGCATTTTGAGGCAGATTTCAGTGAAGAGATGCAGACAACAAAGAAAGACTCTGAGGGCAACTTCTGGCAAAGAAACCCTCTATTAAGGAACACAAGTTAAGAGGCAAAGCAGAGAAAAAGAACATAAGAATTACACTCAATGCTGTTTTGATGAAAGACGTAGCTAGGAGTGTTGGAAAAAAAACAATGAAAAGTTAAATAGCTAGAGATACTCCACTGAGAAAGCTCAGGGATTTCCATTATTGGCCAGAAATGAAGAAGACGAGTTAGGCAGGTAGGAACCAGACATTGCAACCCTCTGGTTAGAACTCCATCAAACAGTGTTTCATAATCAAGAACTAAGTAATTAACATTAAAATTCTAGATGAGAAGGAATAGAGAGGGACAGCATGTGGTAGTCACACCCATGCCATCAAAAGGTGGACAGCTTAGTGCAGAGGAACTTACAAAGCCTGAGGGGTACTTCCAAAGCAGTTCTGAGGGAACTGTGTGCAAGGAGCAAATACAGATGAAATTAAAAAAAACCAGCATTATAGACCTATAATGAATAGGTTGAATTTGTTTTTAATTTGTTTTATTTATGCAGCAATTAAAAAAGAATAATTCAGAGTGGTTGAGTCATACTCAAACACCACCAGCAGCAATCGGTGGCTGGGAAGATTGGTGGCTTCTGGCTTTTACACAAGCATAACACATGCTAACAGCATGTGCATTTCACCAGAAAGGCTTCCTTCCTCTCTTCCACAATAGAAAAAACCCCCAAAATATAGTCATAAGCCTAAACCACTCATTCACGTTTCAATTCCTTGTGTTATTTTTACAGAAAGTTTAATTTGTCCTGAAGTTTAAGTGAGACTTAAAGTGTGGTATTTTTTCACCTTATTTTGGAGGAAAAAGGTAGTTCTTGCCAACCTTTAAAACAGGTACTTAATTAGATTTATGGCCAGACAAGAGACTTCAGGATACCTCCTCAACTCCATTGAAGTTAATGGGAACTGAGAAAGGAGCAAATCTTCGCATCCACTCCCCCCAAAAAAGAATTTAAAATGGTCAAACTGAAATGAATACTCTGGAGTCCAGAGTTTATTTGCTGATGTCTCTTGAACGAATTGGTCAACAAAATGAAAAGGGAAGTTTGGTTGTAGTTTATTCAATGGCATAGATAAATAAGCAACATTTGACTGAAGTTGAAAACAGCTGTGCTTAGGAATTTTTTTCTGTCTATCTCAGCCCACACTACTACCCAATGGGAGTACAGTTTAACAGTTTTCAGAGAGGAATGCTTGGAGAAGTGATAGGTCTATCTTGATAACTAATTCAAAAATAAATCAGGAATCTCAGTTTTAGTGGCACTTTTCTATACAAGTGTAAATTTAACTTTTGTTATATCATATATATGTATATCAACTTTTGTTATCGAGCAGAAAGGTTTTGCTTCTTTTTGTCAACCTTTCTCACACTCTTATCTTCTGTACTTCATTGCCCTAAGTGTGTAAGAGAGTGAATTTCTCAGCCTGGTGTACCTTTCCACTGTCTACATTTCCTTTCTGCCTAGTAGGGAAACAAGTATTACATAACAGGCTGAAGTCTACAGACATGGCTTATTTCAGTCATTGTAAATGTGGGTTGGTTGGAGGGAAATGATGGTTTCTTGGTTGTAGAGGAATTTTTTACTTGTCAAGATACCAAAAACACTAATTGGGAGACTTTTTTCCCTGCTACTTGGGAGTCTACTTCTGTTTAAAGACTGGAGAAACTCCACGTGTCTGTGTGTGAGCAGAGCGAGTGAATTCTGCTCTGTTGTATCTGGAATTTTACAAGAAAACAAGCAGAGTGGAAAAATTAAAACACTCAGTCACATCAGCACATGTAGTCTATGCTCAGACTCATACCAAACAGCTGAAATAGTTGTCTGCTATTAAAAGAAATGCTGAAAGTCAGGCTTAAGCTTATTTTTATACCTAGATATCATTGTTTAGAGTGTTCAAATAGAACCCTTTGTGAGTCAGTGAGTTTATCGGCTGCTGTACAGGGACATCTCTTCCTTTGGAGAAGGGAGGGAATATTTGCAGGCTGCAGATGGCAGAGCTGGAGCTGGCTCACTCTCTGGGCCTTGTCACTCTGGTAGGGCTTAGGGTTAAGTGAGAAGGGCATGCAGATGTCCCTGGTGGAACCTCACCCAGGCATGCAGGCTTGCTTGAACACCATCTGACTCTTAAAGTCCTGAGCACCCTGTGAAGCCCCATTAAGGTTAATAGAAGGATATTCAAGAGCTCTTATGAGAGTGGCTTGATTCCTCATAGGAAATGCCATGAAATTTGTCTGTGGTGTTAGCTGAGCTACCAATGTTGCTACGTTTACTGCAAGGTGTTTTTCTCCTGTATATAGAAATTCTTCAGTTGTAACATTGTATTGAATGTCAGCTGTGTGAATGTAAGCTGCATAATGCTTAAGTAGCCAAATTGCATAGAATGTACTCTAGTAAGCAGGATTTCTTCAAGTACAGTGTTTGGCAGCACACAAAGGTTTCCAAGTACCTGTTTAATACGCAACAAAAAGCATTTTATGATGACTGACTTTATGGATAGTGGTTTTCTAATCATTAGGAAGCTTTGCTTGGGGTAGTAGAGATTCTTGAGACAGTTGAGGGGCTGAGATCTCCTTTAACTGAGACTTTTAAAAACAGAAAAGAGACATATTTGTCATGTGATTAAAGGACATTTCTTAATTATATCTTGAAACTAGGAGATAGAGTAGAATCATCAGTTACCCACCTGTATGTCATAAAAGACATTATATCTTGGGTAGTGTGGAGCTGTATTTGTTGAGATGTATTGGACTAGATCTTGGAGATCTCATAGATCCAATTCCATGATGTAATAATATGGCCTGTGTTGCATGTTTTATATCTGTATAAGTTGTTTTAAAACAAATGCTAATATGTAATTTTTGTTCATTGCAATATATGACCGACTTGGGTAACTGAGAGAATTAAGCAAAACATCTGATTCCCAATACAAATGTATTTGACCTTTTGAATTAGAGGAACATTTTAATTTCTAAATGAAATTAAAATCTCATTGATTTCATTACTGAATTTTGTAAGGCTTTTTATCTTCAGCATGAGGGTTTTTTCTCTATCTGAGCTGCTGCTGATGGACAATCTATGCAATTGAGGGTGAAACACAGGCTTTAAAGTCAGCTAAACTGAAGTTGCCACAAGTTCATCTACTGAACTGTTATATTTCACATCAAGCTGATCCCATGGTACTTTGTGTTTTTTAAAAAGAACTTATTTAAAGAAGTGTATCCCACTTCTCAATATGAATGTTCTCTGAAGTGCAGTTGAAATTTAATGGAAACTTTCAAAACCATATTTATAGTAATTTCTTTTTTTTCTCCTGTGGTTTAGATCACATGTATTCTTTCTCCCTAGTGACTTTGAAGTTGGTTTTCATAGTTTTTGTTTTGCCACCATCACCTCTAATTAGACTTGGGTCTGTGATGTCAGGAAGATAAGAATCTCAGTGTCTAAATGAGCTCTTGCACAAAGAAGATACTTTTTTTTCTGTTTATGATCATCGTGATTAAAAAAGCAGTAAATGTTTCCAAGTACAATGTTTCAGAGTTTTCTCATGATGCACCAGTCGCTCTTCAGTCAGATCTGTCCATTCCCTGACGGCAGAGCATACTTTTTGAAACATACCTTCTAGTAGTCTAAGAAGCCCTGTTCCCTTATGCTGTCAGTGAGAGGTGTTTCTGAATCTGAATCTGATTTCTTTTTTTTCTGGATAGTGTTTATGGGGGGAAAAAAAAAATCTTACATTAACTAGAAAAATCCTTTTCTGTTGCCTTTTAAGATATTCCTTAACACAATTTTTTGGAAAGAGAGCTCACCATCAGATCAGAAAGATCTGTCAAGAGAAGTGCTGTAGATTTAAAACAAGGCTTTATGTTCTCAAGGGCTATCACTGACTATAGGTATTTACTATGTTTTAACAAAAATGGTAATAAAGGACAAATGCAGTCCTAAACCTGGAGCAAATTCGTTCTAAGCTAATGGTTGCTTCTACAGATGTGTTTGTGGGAATTGCTGATTCTGGATGCTTTGAATCTTATGGAAAAGATTTTAAAACATCAGAGATGTATTGGCATAGTTCTTCCACAACCGAAACTAATTTCTTGTTTCTATTTTAATTTTGTTTAATTCAACCCTGTTGAACAGCTTGGCTAGAATGCAAGCTACATTTTTAATGTGTTCTTCTGAGTTTTAAGATTTCTGTTAAATTACATCCTTAATACATCCAGATTTATGATACAGCCTGTCATCAGATTAATTAATATTACAGCTGGATCTAGTTAACTACTTTGCAAATTCCAAATGATACTGTTACTTTAAAAAATGAATGTAAATCCAAGGTAAATAGATAAATTCTGGTTACAGGCTATTTAAGTTAAGTTCTGTCTATTTTGTGTCTGTTGTGCTTAAACAGTGAGCTCACTAGAATTTTGCATCTGCATTTTATCATAGAATGATAAACAATATTATAGAGCATAGTAAATACTTCACTTTTCCAGTAGGTTGAAACAGTATGTTTAGTAACAGAAAAACATTTCTAATAAAGGGAACTTGGAAATGTTTAAAATTTTCATCTGTCAAATGGTTTCTGGAGCTTTGCAGGATTCATTGCACTCTGATAATAGTCCTGTTAGCTAATCCTAAGTCAGTAGAACTAAATTTGTGCATGAATTCTTGTATTTCTTCAAAAGCAATGCTTATTTTTGTGTTATTGAAGTTCCAAAAGTTTGCTTTATGCATTTTGTTTGTGTTATATTGAGAGAGGTACCAAAAAATGGCTTCCTAATTGTTATTTCTTGGAGTTCTGTATTTATTTGACTCTGAAAGCAGAATAGACCATAATTTCTGAACTATGGTCTATACATTCTGAGACTATCTAAACAGCAGGGTGAATAATAAATGCTTGAAATGTTCAGAGCAGTGAGTTGTATGTGTGCAGTGTAAAGTGGCATATTACAGTCAGCGTTGCTTTTGCCCAGTTCTTTTTTACCTCCACAACAAATGAGGGGGAGAAAAAAGTAATTCCTATACCAGAATCCAAGCACCCAAAAGGGAGAGCTTCAGGCAAAATGTTGCTCCATGAGGGGGTAAAGAGTTGCCTTGTAGTCATAGAGGAAAGTGGTGAATGCTGGGATCTCTGCTACTGCCTGCTAATAACTGCACAAGGGCTTTTTGTGTTGCCAGTGACATTGATGTACACATTTCCTATGTAGCTGGGGCATATTCCAGGTTTATCAAATTTAATGTCATGAATCATAGAACATACATACACAGAGCAAGTGAAGGCACAGTGCCTGCTTGCTAATTAGGTATTAAAAGGATTTAATATCCCAGAAACAGCACGATGTAGTGTTGTACAAAAATAGACTACTTACAAGTATCTCCCTCTTCCAACAAGTATTGGGGTGGTGGTTGTTTTTTGAAAGTGCACCTGATGTTAACAGTGGTATTTGAAGCAAATAATATTGCTGATGGGAGAACATAAATAGTACTATTTGTTAGGTCATTGCCATTGGTTTCAAAGTAAAGCACTGTCAGCTGTAACTGGAGTGGAAAAATAATGAGTATTCCTCTATTTGCAGCTATCTGCCAGCCAGGGTGCAAACATGGTGAATGCATTGGGCCAAACAAGTGTAAGTGCCACCCAGGATACACTGGAAAAACCTGCAACCAAGGTAAGAAATAGTTGATTTTTGACGTCATGGAAGTATTGTTGATCCCTCTACCTCTTATTGCCAATGCTGTGTGTGTCACCTGTGTTTATAGGGTAATTAACTCATATACCAGGTTTGTTAGTGCTGTAGCTATTCTGATTGGGACTGACATCTGTAGAGAGAGTGACATCTGCAGTGAGATGATGCAGGGGGAAAATGGCTTTCATTAAGCTGAAATCAATGTGAATAATATATAGTATATATTTACATGCTCTCCTGAATCTGAAACAAATTATTTAAAACTTGTGGTCAGGATTGTTATTTTATAAAGTCACAATTTTCAGTTTTGGTTAGTGAAATAGTATTTGTTTAATTAAAAACCCCCATCATTCATACATTCTCATTTTTGTTTTTCTAATCCTGATCTATCTAGGTAGCAACAAACTGTGCTGCATACTGAAGAGTTGGTGTAAAGATTAAGTGTTGTTTTACTGAATTATCAATATAGTTTCATTGTTTGGGTTTTTTTCCTGAAAATTACTTCCAAAACATGTTATGGTATAAAGATCACAGAGTATAAAGCAGAGTTGTAATACATGGTTTACTAGATTTTGATGGGCAAGCATCAAACATACAAACAAAGATATCTGAATGAGACTATTCTTTTTTACAGTTGTCTCAGCCTACAGGAAAAGTTAATGCATTTTCTGAGTGCTGAGGAAGTATGTTAGAAAAGTGTGATATGTAGGCTGGTTTGGTTGTTGAAAAATGTACCCTGATGTTGGCTAACTTTCTTATGACGTGTTAAAGAAAATAACCCTAAAATTTAAAAATAGATACATATTTATTTTTTGATTTACTAATGCCTCCTGAACTGATGTGGAAATGAATACCATGTTTTTCAGTTTTTTTACAAGTTTGTCATCTCTCAAATTAACCTGTTGCTGTATCCTCTTACTCTGGGCTGACATTTTAAAGGATGGATTGTTATGATCTTATTCTTTACATGTTTTAGTCAGTCTGGAACATTTTTAGAAGACAGTGCAGTGAACTAGCAGTTGTTATATGTATATGGAACAGGTTTTATATGTACTAATCACTTTAATAGTATTTAAGAAATGCTATGCAAAGTGCTGGAGGCTGCAATCTTGAACTAAACTATGTACTTGCCACTAAATGCTATGGAAGGAAAAAACTGTGCTGATAAATGATTAAAGGAAACCTTTTAGGCAGTATTGATCAAATATTCTTGCTTGGTATTGGTGACAAAGTTGCCCTGGCAGAGGTGCATAAGGCTTCTGAGATGCCTACTAACTGTGGTGCCCCAAATGTTCAGATGACTAATGCTATTCTATTACATGATGAAACCCTCGAGCTGTTTCTGGGATCAGGGTATGTGTTCTTGCCATGTGAAACACTTCTATTCCACCCCCTGGATCATCATGTGAGAAATATAGTGTCAAGGGGTGAGGTGGTCCTGTGTTTCAGGTGTTGTGATCCTTCTACCTACATAGCTTCAAGCAGTAATGCACTTTCTTGCAAAGGGGTGGTGGCTAATAGACCGATGGCTGTGATGGGACAGCTGGACCTGCAGCACCATTAGCATGCAGAGCAAATAACTGATTGTATTTCCTTGGTGCTCTGTGCCTGTATTCTGAAAAGTTTTGACTCTCCACTTGTGGTTGTCACTGCCATTTTTTTCTTCCCTCTGCTCTTCTTTCAAGGCGTGCCCTTTTTATTTTTTTCTGAGTTCCTTTGTAAAGTAAGAACAATGGAAATTGCTTATTAGAGCAATTATTAATTGCTTTATTAGATAAAGATGAAACTGATTTAGATAAAGTGGGAAGTTGAAGAAAATGAGGGTTAACTTCTGCATTTGGCAGCTATTGATTAATCACACTGATTGATGTGAACAAAACTCTCTTTGGGGGTTACAAATTTCTCATGAGTTTGACATGGTAGTATGATGGTAGTTGCTGGAAATGAAAGCTGATCTACTCTTTTTAGCATGGTGATAACAGTTTAATTTTTGTACTTGGTTTCTGGTCTTTGGTTTTCTATTTTCAAAGCTGAGTGAAGGAGGTACTGAATATTTGACTTCTGTGTTGCTTGATCCAAGTTAGCTAATACGCAGAAAAAGGCAGGAAAACTCTGAGTGCTGGAGTCTGCAGAAGCTAATTAAAAATAGCAGAGTGTATTGCGTCTTGCTAGGGATAAACACCCCATTGTTAAGTGTTCACTGAAGTTGGTCCAAGATTGTGTGTGGCGCCACACAGAAACCAAAGAAGTCACATCTGGATTTGCCAGCAAAAGACACTTGTCCTTTCCTTGTACTCACATTTTCATTTCAGTTCTTTAAAAATAAAATACTTGTACTCAGCAGCCTGTGTTTGTTATGAACCTGCTTTCCATAGTGCTCAAAACTGTCAGTCTGTTTTTATGTGCAGTACGGTCTTATGTTATTTTGAAATTAGGAATGCTGGTTTTGCAATGACTGTACAGTTGAAGCAATGTGGCAAATTAAATGACTGATCAGTAAAATTCTCCAGGTGCAGGACAGTGACTGGACATCCCCACAAAGAAATAAAAGGGATTTGTTAAACTTTTTAATAGCGTTATGCTTTATATTTTAAATGCCGGTGTGAGATTATAAGCGACTAAAAGAAATGCTCGTATTTTATTAGAATAAAAAATGATCTAAAAATGTTATTTTTATTACCCTTTGAGTTTATATGTTTTAGCTTTCAATTTTTTTAGAGGCAACTTTGTCTGTTTTCTTACTTCCTTTTTTGATACATAGACATTTATACTGTGATGTCTTTATAGCGGTTGCTTGATATATACAATTGATAAGTAACTGTCATTTCTTCAAGAGCCATGTTGCTATGGCTGATTTTTTTTTTTTTTTGTCTGCTGACATTTGCCTGAGCCTGTTCTTGAAAAGTAGC
The DNA here is from genome assembly GCA_013397135.1 of Pachyramphus minor. Lineage (NCBI taxonomy): Eukaryota > Metazoa > Chordata > Aves > Passeriformes > Tyrannidae > Pachyramphus > Pachyramphus minor. The sequence continues at coordinate 546,353 of VYXB01009668.1, forward strand.
CTTTACTTAAGGAACAAGAAACAATCAAACAGACCTAAGTAGCAGTATATAAACAGCAGGAATACTCCAGTGCTCCCCGTGTCCATGTGCGGGACATCGGACATTTCTTAGGGAATGCTACAGATTATGGGTGTGTGGAGGTGGATCAAGAATGCTGTCAGGATATTCATACAGCCCCTTATGTAGAACTAGTAGGACCTGCCAGGAATCGTACAGTGTGCCTCCTAGGGAACTGAGTGATGCTTGTCATGTGGTTTCCAAGTATGTGCTTGTCTGCAGTGCTGAAAAGAAGAAAAGTTGCACTTTCGGAAAAATTAGATGGTCTGAGCAGGATGCTCTAACACAGCTAATCTGTTGGCAGGCTGGCTTTTCTCTTAAGCAGCCATAGCACTGACAGTACTTGTTTTCCTGAACAGTAGCATTCATCCTGACTTGATAAGCTTAAAAACATCTTTTTCTCAACAACCACTTTCAAAGGCAAACGTGAAAGCCAGTGACACATGAGATTTAGGTTTAAGTGGAGTTGTGCTAACATGCAGTTTTTGCTGTCTGGTGACCTTAGGTTTCTGTTACATCAGCCAAAGTTAAAATTTTTACTTTTTCAAGGTGTTTTTTAGAGATGGGAATCAGAGGAGTCTGACAGTATTTATTCATAGACAGAAACATAATGATATGAAGGCAATAGAAATAATATAGCCAAAATTCCACAAATAGAAAGCATGTGATACGATATCGTAATAGAGTTGGTTACGCCTCCTTTTTAATATCAGGTTATTCTCAGGGTACTTTACTAATAGCTGTCTATTTGTCAGTACCAGAGCTTTCATTTCTGTACTAAGGATATTTTGTACCAAATGGTGGTGTAAAATTCAGAGTCCTATAGAAAGATCCAGTTATTTAAGGCTCGTAATGTAATCTGTACTTTATGCAAGATGGTAAACTGGGAACAGTCATAAATTTTTATGATATTCAACTTTGAGTCTGTGGTCATAACTCTGGAAGTAAGTGCAAGACCCTTCTTAAGTCTTCAGGAGTATCTAAACTTAGGAGCTGAATTGCAGGGGGATTTAAGCATTAGAAGTTAACACAAGGCACAGTTGTCCTGCTCTGTCAACTTAATTTCAATGTTACCTTTCCTTATTCTGTCCCTACTTCTAGTTAAGTATTTTATACTTAGCTCTGTTACATGTTTGTTTTTTAAAGTCATGCATTTTGTACAAAAGAGAAAAAATACACATATTTTAGACATGGAGAACTCTTTTTTTTTTTTTTCCCCCTCTTACTTTTTACTTTCTATTACTTTACATCTCAAAATGATGGTTGTCAGTGAACCTAATTATATTCAATAGTGTGGACTCCTTGGGGATACGTTTATGAATTGAAATCAAATGCTAGCAGAGTTTTGAATTTAACAATGATGTTTTTAACAGACACATTGTATGTGTAATAAATATGTTCATGCAGTTGTAGTGTCTGTCAGGAGCTGCCTGCTTGTATGTTTTACAGAAGAAAGGAGGAAAAAAAAGCAGGGTTTTTTTTGGTGCTGCTGAGAGACGTTTAACTTCAAAAATGTGAACTTTCATCTGTTTACTATTGAGCATTTTTATGTAAAGCTTTTTTTATTTAAAGGTTTTCACAATGAAAACTTGTCCTTGCCCTCTACCATAATCACCTGCTGCATTCCCATTTGACCAGGCACATATGCTATCCTGCAGAAGATCTGTTTCCACATGACTAAATGTACATTCTTCTACAGCTGTTCCTCTCAAACCCAGCAGGTGCATTCTTGTGACTGGGGCATTGGTGCCTGTTGGGAGAAGTATGTTCTCCTAGTAAGTACTGAAACATTTTCCAACTCCCAAAGAGTGAGAGTCGAAATGGAGTGCTCTTTCTGCAGCACGTGATCCACAGGAGGACTGCCGGATGGTCTTCACTCCCTGTTTATCAGGCATAGGTCTAGACATTATTTTGGCAACCTTTCCTCAGTGAAGTCCTGCTTATGCTCACCTGATCTTCCTCACCACTTGAGGAGCAAATATTCCCCTTCAGGTTTCCTAGAAACATGTTGGTCAGCCTTCCACAGGAGGAAAGGGAAAGTTATATCCCTTACCACTACCCTCTTGTGGAAGAGGGGAGCAAGAAGTATTCTTGTCTCTAAACATGCTGCTCTTTCCAAGGCCTTGGAAAATGAAGTAAAGTAGGTCATATCCATCAGTTAGGAAAAGGGCTGAGGGGAAGGGCAAATACCTCACTCGCTATTCCTTGACCCCATGAAGATGAAAACAAAGTAGGTCAGAAGACAACAGATTTTATAATACACATAAACAGTGCTAGAAGCTCTCGGGAGCATCAGTGACGTAACAGGCAACGTCCTTGGGGCTTCTTTTGATTACATCAGTTACTTTTAGTTTGATACATTTATTTTTCTCTTGATGGCTCTGCATTTTATCAGTCAAAATGAAAGGGAAAGTATTTCTCAGTTCTGGAATGCCATTTAAAAATATTTTGACCTGAAAAGAGTAAGATGAAGAACCCTTTTCTCTAAAAAGAATATAACTGATGTCAGATACTTAATTTAAAATCCAAACATCAGGAACATGAAAAATTCCAGGCGTAGTTGTCTAGAAGCAATGTTTTCTCTAATTTCTTCTCCACAGTGAATGTAACTTTTCTCACTCCATTTACTATGTAGACCCAGTTTTCTACTTTAGTCTTAAAAACAATCAACACATTACTGACTTTATTCTAACGAGAGGTAAATTTATCATTCTGTTTTAACATCTTAACCCAGAGCCTTCACCTGTAGCCCACAGAAAGTATGTGTCGCCTCCTCAGTTATTTTATGAAGTGGCTACTGTGTGTGTGGGTCTACCATATGGTAGGAGCCCCAAGACTTGCTTTTCTGCTACATGGATGAGGGAGTGACACTTGATGAGACAGTGCTTAATAGTGGGAGATGCCTCTTTGAAAAATTCTGGAAATCATGACAATTTTCCTTCTGTGACAGAGCTCCGGAGAGCATTTTGCAGTATTAGAGATGAGGGTCGGTAACTCAGTTTCTTAAGTACTCACTGGTTGGATTTGTGAACAGATTTATTATTTTCACTTTCGTTGTCGTCTTTGTTCATCACTGTACAAATAACTAAGTAACTAGTTATTCTGGTTTACTCAGTTAATATCAACACATTCTTGGCAGAGAATTCTGAAGGAAATCACTCAATCTGTACTTCTTGTTTAAAGCCCTGTCTACTAATAGAGAAAATGTAGGCTGAATATTTTGTATTAAATTCTATATTAAATTGTAAATCTGAAATACATGCCTTCATGGATAGCTCCAAATATAACTGATGTCAGATACTTTTTTTTTTCGTTATTTTTAAGCTAGTAAATAAAAAATTTTCTCTATGAGATTGTTTAAAGCAGTTTAGCATCAGCTTTCCTACCTTCCTCTGCAACTAATTTTGAAGCATAATAGTGAATCACTGAATTGCTATCAGAATTGCTGATAGTGATTCCAGAGTGACATTTGCTTTCTTCTTCCTCTTCCTGCTCCTCCAGAGTGCTGGCTGGTCCTGGACATGACATCAATATGAATAGTGACAACATGTGGGCATCCTGAGCTTGTGTGTTCCCTAATGAAATGGCTGGCACTTCATCTAATACTATTGCTATCATTTCTGAAAAGATATCAATGAAACCAAAGAAAATAAGCCACTTGGCAGGACGGAGGAAGAGCGCTTCGCACAGAATGTTCTGGACACTTGCTGTCAGCTGAACTGCATATAAAAAGCTAATTGCCGTATTTTTCCTCCTTTCTCCAGCAACTTGAGCTAGTAGTTTTGTCACGCGCGCTTTGTGTGTTTTCTTTTCCCACCCTCTTCCCTTGTGACCTTCGTTTCAGATCTGAATGAGTGTGGACTAAAGCCACGGCCGTGCAAACACCGGTGTATGAATACCTACGGCAGCTACAAGTGCTACTGTCTGAACGGCTACATGCTTATGCCAGATGGAACGTGCTCGAGTACGGCAAGGCTTGTTGCTTGCTTTTTTTCCAAGCTTCTCAAAATCCCTGCTTGAGTTTCCCTGGGAAACTTTTATGAAACGAAGACGGGTTCTGAAGTAAAAGATTAATCTTCCTGCAAATTAGGCAGTTGCACAAGATGAGCTTCTCCCCCCCACCCCCAATACAATTAGGCTGAAAAAACCAAGAGCAATTATTTTTATTTTATTAGTTTTATTACAAGTTTCCCCAGAAGCATTCTTCAGTGCTGTAAATCACTGTTAATTGGCCTTCAAGGACAAGTGCTTGCAGTTTTCATTGCAGCAAGACACCTGCAGTTCTGCTGTATTATGGCCCTATGAATGTTAAATCTTTAATGCTGCAGATGTTGGCTGTTTGACTGGTATAAAACTGTATTGTCGTCTCTCTGGAGATCAGGTTCCTACTTGCTTCCATAAAACTGGTTATCTTGAATGCCTGGACAGAGGGAATGGAAGAGAAATTACCTTTAATTAGAGATGTTCCTATTTTAAAATGGCAGTCCAAGAGAATTTGATACATGTTTATATTTATATAATATATTAAATAAATATATATTTATATAAATATAGGGGTTTATGTTCCTCATGGGGGCTGTGTTTCATGGTGTGACTTGCTACAGTGGTGGTGGTTTTCTCTCTTATTTTTTTTTCCCTTGGAGATAAAGTTTTTGAGGAGAAAAGTTTTACTAGCAGGCACATTTGCACTTTGATACCTGTCAAATTCCACAAGCATTTTTCCACTTCTGTCATAACTATGTGACATCTTAATTCTCCAAAGTTCTCAGTAATTCTCTAATACGGTTCAGAGTCCTTATCTAAATATATTCAATTATTTTTCTCTAGATGCCCTTTCTTGCTTGATGGCAAATTGTCAGTATGGCTGTGATGTGCTGAAAGGGGAAGTGCGCTGCCGTTGTCCTTCTCCAGGGCTGCAGCTTGGGCCTGATGGCAGGACTTGCATAGGTAGGTGATCAAATGTAGATTTAATTTTTCTTTTTCTCCAAAGCGTTTTTATCCTTACACTGAATGGAGTTCAAGAGAGTTTCAGATGAAATTAGAATGTATTGTACATGCAATTTGAAGATGTTACTAATGAGACTTATAAAGAGATATGTTGCTCGAGTGGTCTGTGTCAGAGATTGCCAGTGTTTTCCTCCAGTCCTGCAAGTTTTATTGTCTGCCTAAAGCCCATACAGACTGCTTGGTATCCAAGCCCTTGGGCCCAAGACTTCAAAATACCTACCTGCATAAAAAAAAGGAATGGGAGGTCAGCTCTCCCTCATATCCAGCAAGGTGGTGTAGAGGGATAATTTCTAAAAGTCATTGAGATTATAGTGGAACAAGGTGGAGGTCTATGCATGCTCCCAGTATTAATGGAATTGAATCTGCTGTCTTTCTTCCATACTGTGAAAACTCCAGGTTAAAATAAACTCAGGAATTCAGAGTGTATAAAAGTGAGATGTTCTGTTTCCCTGTTTGTGGACATGGAAAAGGTGCTTATGGTTAATCAGACTCTACTATGGTCTGAAGAACAGTGTGATGTGTGATTTTATTAGTCATTAACTGTACATCCTGAGGGTATATGATGCTCCAGTGATTTTATTATTTATAACCTATGCAGTGCTACAGTTCCATAGCCAGTAAAAACCCCTAAAGAATGCAAGAAAATGTGGATGTCCTAATCATCCATTAGGGTGTCTTGGCTGTTCACAGGGCAGGTGATTCTCCAAGTGCCTGACCTATGCTGACCAAGAATTTTTTGGCAGAGAAATGGACAGATTTCAGGTCTTCTGATGTGAAGAGCAGGCTCCACACTAAGTTGGGGGCTTTCTGAAGTACATCATTGGCATGTTTATGTATGGAAAAGAATGGAAAGAAGGAGAAAAAACTCCACCATTATTACATGCTGAAGGGATTAAGTTATGATGAATTGCATTTTGGACATTATGGCAGACATAGATCTTTAGAAGATATTTATGCCATGCCATAGTGAGCTGAGTGATTTTTAAGCACAAATTAAGGGAAAATATGCCAAGTAGAGAAATTTGCTAGAAAAAATGCTTGCAACATTCTCCCATTTCAGTTGGGTGTGCATCATTCAGATTGATCTCATAACCCATTTCTAAAATTTCCAGAAAAATTTCAGACGAGGGTTGTACAATACAGAAAAAGTAGTTACAGCTGGAGATGTCTGTTCGTTCTGCATCACAACATAGTTTACTCCCCTTTTTTGGTATGAAGTGATTGTGACGTGCACCCTTTTTGTGCTATTTCTCTATCAAGTTTGATTTGTACTAAATACTTCCAAGAACTGAAGTTATTGGGAACTAGGGCCATGCCTTTTGCTCACATGTGTACCAGTCCCTCACTGCTGGAGAAGTTGTCAACTCCAGCAAGGGTCTGGATAATGCTGCAGTACAAATAGAAGCGTAGATGAGGGTAAGAAAATCGAACTCTGCATTGGCTCCATTTCATGAAATCCTTGTTTGAGGAGAGTTTGAAGGACAGCTGGGAATGTAATGTTTTTTTTAAGCAAAGGCACTATTTTATTCTTAGTTTAACTCATGCTGATCATTCTCTTGTTAAAATGTTCCTTCCAGACAATCATTAAAAAACCATGAATTTGGCTGTGAAGGTAAATCATATAAACTAGATGATGACAAAGTAAAAAATTAATCAGCAAAGTATTCAGTGAAAATGTGGATTAAACAACTAATTAATTGATTAATGACTTTTGAATCAATGAATCAATCAGTGTTGCCAGATTTTTGGATTGGGATTTTCATTTAATGAAATTAGCCGAATACACATTTCAGCTTCAGAAGGTCTGAAATTATTTGAGGACTGAAAATAATGATTTTCACTGTAAAATAAATTATTTCCCTTTTTTTTAGTGTGTGTTTGTATAGAAATTTGAAAACATGGCATTGTAAACTTAAAATTCATACTGTTTTTAAATCAGTCTCCTGGTTTTGTGTATGAGTTGGTAATATGGTCATACAGCAGGAGAGAAACAAGACTGTAATTCAGCTTCTCTGTTGAACACTAATCATCACACTCATTAGGTGCTGTCTGCATTATGTGCCTTTGGAGCAGCTCCCTGGCACTGAGATGAGAATACAAGTCACCTCTTCATCCTTGCTTTTCTTAGGAAGCAGGTATGAACCATAACATGTTGTAGCAGGCAAAGGGAAACAGCCTTACACCATTTGATCCAGGTGTGAATTGACTTGAAAGAAGCCACAGTTACTGTACTATTTGAGAACTACAGAAAAGTTATCATAATCACTCACACATCATCTTCTAGCCAGTGATCAAAACCTGTTTTCCCCCCCAGTAAATGAGTATCTGTGCATCTTTTGTTAGCATGTAGAAGACTGTTATATTTTTCCATTATTTTTGTGTCAGCTTTCAAAAGTGTATTGATTAGCAGTTAGTCCTGTATCTTTAAGAGGTATAACTGCCTAGAAAATTAAACAATACCACGACACTGTTCTCATTGTCTAACATACTACTTGCCTGATGTGAATTTGCAAAAACGTAACAGTGGGATAAGCAGGGGGATAAGAGGAGAGGGATAAGCAGGACAAGCTACATTAGGTTTTAAAGATCATAATCCATTCTGAGGTATATTCAATGGCTAATCTTTTCCTTATTGAATTACTTTCTGAAGGTGTGGTTTAAAGATTGAAAAAAAACAACCAAAACCAACAAAGAACACAACTAACAGTCATCAAGAGCCTGAAACTTGCAGCCTTGAAATAATATTTTAATAAAGAGTAAAAAACTGTGACTTGTAAATTAAATTCTAGTGAAGAATGTGGTAGAATTTGTAAAACTGAATAACATACTTGAAGCCTAAAATGTTAATAATAGATTCAAATCAAGAGAGAGATTTATAGGAAGATTCAGGCATGTGGAGAGGTGCCCAGTACTGGTCTTGTTTTCTTGCTCGTTCAAGCCTTTACCACACCATTCCAGCAGCGCTCTCCATGGAGAGTGGGGGTTTCCAGCTATGCCAGAGCAGTCTGACGGGCCAGGAGTGTGGGAGCTCAGGGATTGAATCCCTCCTGTCCTCAGTAATTCTTCATGCTGAGTGGGACAGTGCCAGCAGCAGCTACTGGGAGAATCCATCTGGCCAGTAATTTGTGGTTGTAGATCACTTCTTTTGGCTCTGGGAAACAAGACATCTTGGAGAATTTGAAGCTACCTCTCCCGTGCCTCAGGTGGCTGCCCCAAGTAACAGTGGCTTTGTGGTAACATTTTTTTCTGTGATGGAAGAGACTCGGGCTTCTCTCTGCCCTGTTCAGGCCTCTTTTACAAGCAGCAGGACATCAATCACTTGGCTTTGTTTTGCACTCTTGACATCTGCAGCTGAAGTGCTCCTTTTGGGAAAAGAATTGCTTGGAGAGCGAAATCTTGCTTTCCCACAGATCAAGAGCCTGATAGAGCTGCAGAGCAAAGGCTTGAACTGTGCCCTGTAGATAACCAAGAAACATTGGGAGCTGCGTGCGTCAGAGGCAGCCGTGCATGGCAGGTCTCTACCTCAGTGAAGAATTTGTGTTCTAGCACTCAGCAGGCTTCAGTTCAGTATCCAAGGACTACAGAATGAGTGGTGGTAATGCAAGCAGCTTTTGGTGTCAGCCTGACCTTGCTTGAGAGTTTCTCAGGCAGTGAATGCAGCCTTGGGTGAGCATCAGCTGCTCCCTGGGCATCTGCCTGTATTGTTAGTCAGCGCGAGGAGCAGCAGCACTGCTTCAGGTCTTGCTGGGAGCCATGTATCTCAGCACCTCAGAGATATTTTAAGATCACTTAAGTAACCAGCTTCTCTTGTGAAAGAGGCCTCAGCTACTGCACAAGCACTGTGCAGCATAAGAGGTTGAAAAGAACCGGTATTCAAAAAGCATTTGGCCTGTGGCAGCTCACTGGTGGGAGAGACAGAAATACTGCAGCCTTAGCATTAGCTTGAACTCCCTTTGTTTAGAGCAAGTCCTGAACAGATGAAGATACCTTGATAGGCTCAAAGGGCAAGTCATGGATCAGGGACACCTGAGATTTTAAGAAAACAAACCACTTCCAACTGTGTACTTTGAATGTGCATGTATGACTTGTGCTACAGGAACAGTATTTCAGGCGTTTCAGAAAAAGAATTACTGGGGTAGTTTTAGTTGTTACTCCTTGCCTATAAATCCAGGTGCTGTCTTTATAACCAGGCAGGGCTTAGAGGGGCAAATGAAAGTTACACAAATAACGTGAAATAGATTTTCTTCAGACAAATACCATTAGAGTCTCAAGGATGAGTGCTTTGAGGCCTTGAGGAAGCTGTCATGCCATTCTGTGGGGAATTAGAAAACATTCTCTTCTCCAAGGGCAAGGGTACCAGGATAGCAAGTGCATAGAGCAATCATTCAAAATCCAGTAACAGTGCTTGTTATGCCAGTGCATCTCTTGTTACTCACAGCAGCATTTGAAAAGACTCTTCGAATAAGAGGTGTGAAAATTTGGGCATGTGACCAAGAGCTGAAGTAAGATGGCACAGTCAGAAGTAGTGCTCAGGTATTACTGCTGGCTGACCAAAGGACCTTATGAAAAATATTTTGGTTATTCTTTAGCTTTCCATTATGTGAAATCAGTTTAATTTAGACAGCATAGACTGTATTTTAACTGCTATTAAGAATAATGTAGTTCCTTTGTTTCCACAGATATTGATGAATGTGCTACTGGGAGAGTTATCTGTCCAAGATTCAGGCACTGTGTCAATACTTTTGGAAGCTACATTTGCAGGTGTCACCAAGGCTTTGATCTGATGTACATTGGAGGCAAATACCAATGCCATGGTAAAAAGAAGTTATTTCTTGTATGCATGTAATAGAGCTGCATATTCTAAAATGAAATTAATGGTTTAAAGAGGAATTTTTATTTCTTGTGGCTGAAATATTGAAGCAGGTTGTTTTACACTGCATCAGTATTTTAAGAAGGGGTGGATTCGAGAAATAGACTCTGAAAGAGAAAACATGTATTTGGCCCACATTCTCCTAGCTGGTTCTTGTTTGGATACTAGTGGGAGAGCAGAGCTGATGACCCCAGGAATTCCTTTCCAAAGCCTTTGTCCCTGCAGGGTTCACTGTGCACAGGCAGTTGTAGGCTTGGAGCAGTGTATGAGTTTAGGCTATGTCTGAGCTGTAACACCAGCCTGCATGCCCCAAGATCCAAGATAAGAAAATGTGCACACCCCAGCTACTTCCAACCCAGACTGCCCAACTTTCCTTCCCCTGAGGACAGGTGGGGAGAAGGCAGGAGTTGGGAAATAACCTGTGTCTGGACATGAGACTGGAATGCAGCTCATGTATGCCCTTTAACAAAGATATTCCCAGGTCCCACTGCCTTAGTTTCACAGGGTGTCAACTCGTTATGATTCTTTCATTGAAAAAATGATCATGTGGAGATAATGAAGCATTGCTTTATGTTTGTTTAAGTATATTTTTTTCAAGGAAATCTGAATGCAGAGCACTGGAATATTCCTACACTGTTTTTCTTTTCTTATTATGTCACCCGTAGGAAGTGGTTATTAAAATTGTGATCTTCATGATCTCAACTTCAATCTGTCCCAAGGCATGTCTGAAGCTGATGCTAAGGTATAAGCTGAGCAATACAAAAGTTGCCCAGTAGTCCCTTTTAGCCTAATGTTTGTATCACCACATTATTGGTCATTGTCTACCTTCCTTTTCCCACTTGGCAATTCAGTTTTATTACCTTTTTAAAATAATCATAATAATGTTTAGGTTTTTGCAAGGATAAGCAGAAAGTCAAGTTTCTTTGAAGCAAATGATTTTTTCTTAATGTAAATCTCTGTTGCAGATATAGATGAATGTTCCCTTGGCCGCCATCAGTGTGGTAGTTTTTCACACTGTTACAATACTCCAGGATCCTACAAATGCAAATGTAAAGAAGGTTACAGAGACAATGGAACAAACTGCATACGTATGTAATGCTCCTTTTGAAAAAGAGATTCTGAAAGTTAATGTATCCCATTTTGTAAACGTTAAGGTACTGCACTATCAGGCTCAGTTTCTCTAAGCTGTTTTTAGTACTTGATAAGGGACTGGGGAATGTAGTTGGAGTTTTCTAAGTCTTAGCACATCTTGGTAAAAATACCTTTCCCTGAGACATTTTCATAATTAGAAAGACATTCACCTCTCCCTATTCACAACTTGATTCTAGAGATTGCTTCAGGATGAGAACAACTGAGTAAGCAGGGTAGGTCTGATCAAACAGTACGTATTACTCATACCCTGTTGTTGTGTACACTCCGCAACTGGCCCATTTCAGCAGCTCGCCCCATCCACTCCCTGCTGCTTCCCAGACGTGAGCAGAGCTGAGAGGGAGGGTTTCTCTAAAAGAATTCACTGTTGGAGAATTTGCTTCCTCACCTTATTCTTGGGAGAAGCAGCCATCCCCCCTGGTACTGAATAGGCCCCACATTTGACATCCCACAGGACTGTGCAGCTCTTTGACATCTGCTGAATCTTTTTGAGGACCCTGTGTTCATTTGTGGGATCTGGTCTTTGACTCTCTTTTTTTTTTTTAAAGAGTAACAGCATTTTTTCCTTTGGCTGTAGCTATATGGTAAAAGGTCATCTTTCACAACTGGAGTGCTTGCAATTATATGTGGTCACATTTCATGTGTGTTACTGGGACATTGTCCTATGGTATGTTTTATATTTTAATGTATACAAGTGGCCAGAGGGAAAACCTTTTTACCTACTATCATCAAACAATTCATTGCTTAATAAACAGTAGTTCTTCATTTTAGAAGTGTGTTATACTTGAAACACTTTGTAAACAAAATATGTGACTAGAATTCTTATTGGGCCTTTTAAGATCTCCACTGAGATATAAAAGGCTTATTAACAAATAGAAAATTATAAATAGCAAAACAGATGTTCTTGTGTTTCATATCTGCAGAAACTCCCCTTGTGAAACCAAATTGAAATTTGTTTTCCTTTCTTTATGAAACAGTGAAGGAGATGGTACTGTAGCTCCTGTTACTGTGTTGTGGGTGGTGCTTAGTTCACCTCATTTTTGTGGGGCCTGAAAAAATGTAATTTACTCAGTTTCCTGATGCTTAGCAAAGGTAAAGACTTAAATGAAGGCTAGATTAGGTTCAGTCTCTGTAAAATGATTACTGATTATTGACAAGGAAAAAAGTTTAGAAGAAGTGGTCTGAAAGATAATTTTCTTAAACGAAAGGTGTCTGCCCGTCTGTGACCAAAATGGTTGTAACGTTGGAGTCTTACTAAACTTGCCTCCACTCCTGATTGTGAACTTGACCAATTTAGAGGTCTGCTTAACCCACAGCTTCCTGCCCATGCTTTTTTTAACCAGCAGTGCTTTTGGGTAAGTTTTACTAACTCTGAAAGAGACGTAGTGCTTTGGAGGAGGTGGGAATGGAAGTTTCTTGGCCTTCAGTCATTCTAAATCATCTCTAAACTGCTGCAATGAGAAGTACTATCTAAAGGGGTATGGTAACTCAGCAGTGCTGATGCTAACTGGTTTCTAACTGGTCGAAACACTCAGAAGAAAAAATTTATTTCAGCAAAGTGTCTCTGTCTCATAGTAAAATAGATTGTTAAGTTTCTGGAGTGAGAGGCTCAGACCATTATGGTCCCATTTTGATTCTCTTTGCAGTTATTCCTAGTGTCTTCCTATTGACCCACCTGGTCTATGTCATAGATTCAAGGGCAATTGCACTTTCACTAAAGGAGGCAGTGGTATAACGAATAGGATTCTTGATGTTGGAGACACAAGGCAACCTCTTAGACCACCATATGTACCTGCTTTTGTTACAGAAAAGCCAGTGACCAGGCCAACAGCTCGACCTACACTTGAACCAACAACTCGACCTACACCCAGACCAACGACCCGACCTACACCTGGACTGACAACACCAAAGCCAACCACTAGATATGTGCCAGTGACAATGAGACCAACCACTAGATATGTGCCAGTGACAACAAGGCCAGTAACAACGCCAGTAACGAGGCCTCCACCACCACCTCAACCTACAACAATAAGACCTACACTACCACCACAAATACCTCCTCTTATAACAACTGAAGAACCTTCACAAGTTCCCATTGAAACTACATCTTCGCAAGGGATTATAGATGACAACAGGATCCAGCCAGATCCTCAGAAACCCCGAGGAGATGTGTTCAGTAAGTAACTTTACATATCCTTTTGTTTATCAGACCTGTAGATGCAGTGAGGTGAAAGCATGCACTATGCTGTTTGGTTTGTTTGGAACACTATACCAATGAGAACAAAGGCATGAAACTGGTTGCGTGGTAAAATAGTTGATTTTATTACTATTACTTAACAAAACATGTGGGAAGTAAGTTCTGAATCAATTAATCTAAAAATTTTTTTTCTTTCTGAAATTATTGAGTCTATTGTCCTGTATAAGTACTAAATTATGCTTTCAGGTGAAAGTTTTAAGGGAAATGAAAGACATTTTATTGAAAAGTATTGAAACGTATCATAACTCATAAATAGTCAATGGATTCAAATGCAGGGAGTTGAGGGTCACTTTTAGCATATTTCCATAGCTTTAAGAGTGGTAAGAAATGGGACCAGGTCTGATTAAAGACTTTTATGTGACCTATATTGTATGAATTCAGAGAGTCTCAGATGTTCATGTTCATGATGATTCAGTGGGAAAATTGCATAAAAATAACAGGGTAGCTTTATGGACTGTGTCTATGAAAAGGGACACATGAAAAGCTGAAAATAGTAAAGATTCTCACAGCATGAACACATGTCATTTTAAGAGCTTCTCTGAAATGTACAGCACTGTTATGCCAGCTTTAGTGCATACCACAGTAGACATTACTGGCACTTAGAGAGCTGTGCATATCTGCCAAGAAATACTCAACACCCGATTTCATCTCTAGTTCTGCTGCTAATTTTAGAGATGGGGAGGGTGTGTTGGATCAGCCCTTCTCCTTCAGCTTGTACAATAAAGCTGCCGAAGCAATGTTGTAGGAGGAGAAGTTTGCTGTCTCAGAGCAGGTGCACAAGCAATTTGGGAGTTTTTTTCTGGTTACTCTGGCACCTATGTGGTAACTTTTTGGGCATTGCTGCTGTAGATCATTACATAGTGAAATATTTTGTTCCTTGTAAAAAAGTTCCCTCTGACATTTTACCTGCTATGGACAGTTAGATAAATTTAAAATGGACAGAAACTGGCTTAAAATTTAGAAGGCAAATCCTGGTACTACTTAGTAGAGTGTGTTTTTGACTTTTTCAAGATTATTTTTTAAACAATCTATATTCAGTTAAAAATACTAAAATATGCTTATATGACATTCTAAAAAGAACTGTAGTAAAGACTCCCAAAACTTGTGTAATGTGAACCAATAGTTAAAGAATTTTGTGGAAATGACTCTAGACTCTAGCACTGTGCTTCTCAGGTGTCTTGTGTTGCAAGTGTTCTCTGGAATTCCAAAGCAGAGGGGTAGTTTTCAACTGTTTTCATAAAGTCGTAACAATCCTCTGTTTAAAACTTATTATTTACATTTAGTTTTTCCGAATTGTCCCTAGAGGGTAGATTTTGAAGCTAATTCTTCCAAGAGATATGCTTCAGATACAGGGATTTGGAAAGCAGGAAAGTAAAAGCATTTTCAGTTTGGTTTGATCTGACTGCAAGCTTACATTATGGTACATATAACAACACAGGATCTTTGCAAAGTGTTTATCAACTGTTTGTTTAGGTCAGCTGCCACCCTTTGAGGTTTGTGATATGCATATATAGCTTCAAAGGCTTAAGTGCACAACACAGCAGGATTGCAACGGGTCAAGCACCAGCAGCTCTTATTGGACCCAGTATGTAATGCAGGGACAGATAGCTCCTCAGATAAGTCAACAAATGTCTGTCTGTAATCCCATATCTTTTTTTTCTATCCCCTGCCAGAGATATACTTGATATACATACATGTGTGACATAACTGTGTGACTGAAAACATACTCCACTTGTGCTCTAGATGATGCTAGTAGTGTAATCATTAACAAAGCTAGTGTCTTTTTTATCCTCTGACTTTGATCTTTTTCTCTCCTTTCCATTCTCCTTTTTGCTTTTTTTTCCCTCTTTTCTCTTTTGGACACTTCAAAAGTATCATCTAGGTAGTGGTTACTGGTGTCCCCTCCTGTCTTCTCTCTGCCCAGAGGCATTTATGTAGGGAGTGCATGAAAGCATCTGCTAAGGATTTGAAACCTACTGCTCAGTGTGAGGCAGCTGTTCAGTGTGAGGCACTGCAAGCTCAGGATGGCAGAGCTCCCACGCAGTGTAAGCCAGTGCCTCTCAAAAAGTGTTCCTGGCAGCCAAACATGGTGTTAGCAACCATGATGTTGAGACAATACAGAATTTCAAACTGCAATAATTACTAACATTTAGCTAACCTTTGACTTGCTTCTTATCTGCTATGTGGATGTGCCAAATCCTCCCCACCTCCAAAAACATTTGTGGATTTTTCACTTGCCTCTATATTTCCTCAGGGAAGGGGAGTTCTTGAGCTACTTCCTTCAGCTTCTTTAGAGCTGTTGCTGTTTTAGTCTCACCTACATAAGGCATCTTTGCAGTGTTCCTGGGTTGTGGATATGAGCTAATTTCGTTTGGCTTATGCTGAGCTTCTTTGGGTTCATTTCCACACATCATCTGCTTCTCCAGTCAAGGCACCAAAGAAGTTAGTTCACAAATGAATTCACACTGTGGTTCCCATATGCCTGCCTGAAAAGAGAATAAAAAATCTTGCTCTTACTGCCTGTACTTGTTTCCCACTGGAGAATGCAGGCAACATCTCAGTAGTCTTGTAACTCTTACTGTCTTGGAAAACAGAGGAGAAAATTGATATTAGGTCCACTCAGATAATGAAGTAGGATTTTACTATTCAGTTTTGGAAAGTCTTCAGAAGAATTACTGTCTCATCTTAGATGGCTGCTTCCCGCTGTGTTGCCAAGGGCTGTTGTATCCGAAACAGTCACAAAAGGTGGTGTTTTATCACACAGGGATGGGCAGAACCCAGCACAGAGAGCACTGTACCCAGCACCTGCTGGTGGTTCTCATCTTCCAGCCAGTATTATCTGCTGAAGACCTCAATATTTAAAGTTGTGTTTTTAACTAGGTTATCTTGTGATGCCTGGACATTTTCCTTCTGTTTTAGCTCCTGGGCCTCTGAAGCCTTAGCCAGACTTTGACAAAGCAGCACGACAGTAAACACTGCTTTGCTTTGCCATGGAGTAGGTGATACTTCTGTTAGGCAATCTGTCGCAAAGTGGTCATTGGTTGCTGTACAGTGATAGATGTCCTAGTGCACCAGACTAAATCCTGCAAATCGTGGTGGTCTGGGATTGGTCCACATGAGGAGAGGAAACATGCCAGGGCTAGGGTACTTTTTTTCCCCTGTATCTCTCAAATTCTCATTTTTCATTAGTTAATCTTTTCCTAGGCTGACCCTTGGTGACTCATTGCTGCCTATTTCCTCCCTTTGTTGTTATTTGACCTGCTGTCCCACACAATGAGTAAATTTGTCCTAGGCTTTCACTTCAGAACTCTCTTGAATGCATTGCTCAGCTTGAAATCAGCTGAGGACCAGTGAAATTGGTCTGTTCGGTGGTGACAAAGAGCACAAATGATAAAAATGCTGATAATGTTATTTAAATGTCTTTGCAATTTGTGAAAGGTATTGGGTTGTTGCTTTTCTTTAGATGCTTTACCCCTTTTCTAAAAATGCCTGCAGTGACTTTGGGGAGCTGCTTTTTTAGAGAACAAAAAATTAGTATTTTTTAAAATGGAATTCCTACACTTGGCCTTTGAACCACTTAGTCTGATGCAGACAGTGGAATCTGGCACCAAGGATAATCTTCTCCTGATATGGATATGGGAGGAATGGCAATGAGGGAGGAATGCAGTGATGGCTTAATATTTAACTATTTCAGGACTGATACAAACTACAGTGAAGTACAGAGGAATCTTTTCTAGTTACTCAGATGGATAAGTCTCTAACAAACAGAACAAACTTCTCAATAGGACTATGAATTTCTGCTACCATTGGGATCTGGGTAATAATCATTAAAAGCATAAACTTAAAGCATAACACTAGATATCAGCAGAGCAAGAACAAAACCCCTTATCTGTATTAAGAGACCATTCAACAGTTTTTCTTCTTAGCTCGTAGTGGAGCTGGAAAGATTGGAATTAGGAAACTTATAACAACTATTAAAAAATTTAAAGATTAAAACTTGATTCTTTCTGTTCTTCCTTTCAGTGACTGAAAAGTGCAGTAAATGCAGTTGTGTGATCCTTGAAACTGTTGAAAAAAGGGAAATGCTAAAAGAAAAGAATGGCTGGTTTGTTATTCCTTGGTATTATTAGAGTAGCATTTCATTTGTCTTCACTGTTCTGGCACCTTTTAAAATGTTTTAATATTTAAGCATTTAAGGTAGGCACTTTGTTCCTGTTGATACCCTGGAGTTCAGTCATAAAATCCAGGAGTCTTAGAAATCACACCTTCAATCAATCTTCCAGCTAGTTTTATCCCTGAATCTGATATACAAGCTTCTGTAGACTACTTGTTTTAGCAGTGTTTCCCTGAAACTCAGTTGGCAGTCTGCACCTCCTGAATGGATGTTCATAGAAAAGCAGGCAGGTTACTTTGCAGAAAATCTGGAAAGATATATAGTAAGATGCTTGACTTTGGTAAAAGTTAATGAGCCTTTTAACTGCCTGAGAAATGCAAGACTGGACTTTAGAGTGGTAGCATTTCTCCCCTTGTATGCAAATTGTGTGTAGAGGGTGGGATGGTCCATGAAAGCCCTTCCTGAGGTAAATCTTATTGCAGAATTTGAATCTACAGTGTTGTAGGAAACGTATCTTGGAAACACACTGTGTGTGTCCAGACAAAAGGGTGAAGTGTATCTCTCTGTTGCCTCTTCTTTTTAGCACAGCATATATCAAAATCTTCCCTGGAGGAAAACTGGATTTATTCTTGTTTTCTCAGTCTGGCTGACCTCTGGACTACCCTTACTTTTAGCTGTTTTCTGCTGGTTCTGTGTGAGACCTCATTACTTGGGGATTTTTTGGAAGTGGGATTTAACACTTTCAGTCATAACTATTCAGTCAAAAAATTCCTTGTCCTTTTCTGTTATTTTTAACAGCTGGGAAGCTTGATCATGATTATTGTGTGGAATGCAATTGTGCAAAACCAGTGTTTGTTGTAAGCCAGAGAACTGCATTATTAATAGTAATAACAACGACTAATAACATGAAGTTGCACTCTGTTTTTTGTTTTGTAACACCAAACCAGCAATTATTCTGTTTATTATGAACAAGCTGATATAGGTACATGCAATTTCTTATACTCCTAAACTCAACAATTAGCAATCAAAAATAAAAAAAAAAAAGCCCTGTTGTTTTCCCAGAGGTTTAAAAAGCTGGAAAGAAATAATTCTTATGTATTTATTTAATATTTTCACCCAGATTCATGCATCTGTGAAGAACTTAGCTTATGAACTTTGAGAATATGGTAGTGTTGATGTATTGGCTCGCTCAGCTTATAGAATTCTCTAAGAGAAAAAGAAGCCAAGTTTATATTTAACAAGCTTTATCAAACCATTGAAGTTAAGTGAAAAGCACACTGATACACTATATAAAGTACACAGAAAGGGCTTGGAAAGCTTGCAGAAAATAATTGTGCCAAATACTTTCTCCCACAATCGCCACTCAACATATTAGTTGTTGTAGCAAAAAGAAGTGTACACCTGGATCGTATTTAGCGTCCTGAATCTCTTATGGTAACTCTTGCTGCAAATTGAATGCACATTCCTCTAATTAGGTCTGAGGACCAAAGTGATTGGTTTAATGCACTGCAACACATTCTTCTAGAAGTTCATAAAAACTGTGTTTGGAAAGAACTTAAGGGAAATTTTTGAAGGAACTTTTTTTTTTTTTAGAGCTCTAATCATAGGGAAATTTATCAACTTTTATTAGGAGAACGCTTGTATGTGTGCACAGATGTAACTCAGTGTTACATATATAAAAGAGCAGTGCATTAGAAATGGTATTTTAGGAACTAAACTGTAGTAGTTTGGAAATCAAATTAATAATATTTCTTGCAGTATTTTTCATAAACAAAGGCTCCTATAGATTGGGAAGAGGGTGCACAGGGCAAGCACATACCTTGAAACTGTGACCCCAGAGTATCCTACAAATCTTAAAGCATGGCAGTGGGTTTCCTCAATGCTCTTTGCCAGAGTGCTCATTTAGAACCCTATAACTACCTGTCTGTGAGCCTGTGGGCTGAGCCTGTGGTCCCTGAGAAAAACCATAAGGTGCAGGGGAAGAGCAGGAAGATATGGAGGTGCAGTGTGTTGTTCTGTGTTTCCTTAGATACGAAGAGCATCCCGTTGCTGATGAGTGTGTGTGGGATTGTGAGTGATGTCTGTGAGGTTCCTTGAAGTCTGGAGTTATCCTGCAGCTCAGGGAGCAGGCAGCTTGCATTTCTATCTACTCCCATGGGCCAGCCTCTTTCCATCCCTGTGTCGTGTGGATGTACAGCCCATGTAAAGACACTTCAGTGTGTCTGTTCCAGACTAGCAGCTACTGTATCTACTGATGCTGTGCTCCACAGTTTTGAAGCGAATTGCCAACTTGTTCTTCATAGTGTAGAAAATAAATAGTATCTTTTGCCCTTAGTGCAGCCTGAGATGAGGAAAGGCAAGGTGGTAGTCTCTGGGTGTGCAGGTAAAACTCCACTGTGAGGGCTTGTCTAATGTAAAGTTCCAGTCAGAGCACTGCCCTGGCAGAAATGACAGTAATTGACTGATAGGGTACTGTTAGTTTAGCAGACTTTGTAACTAAACACTCCCACAAAATTTGCTGTCCCAGCTGGCTGGCCGCAGTAAGTCCAAAAAATGGAATTACGAGTTTTTAACATTCCTGAGAAAACCTACTGCAGCTGAATTTAAATGGTGCTGACAGCTGATGTGTGTGTCACAGTGGTGGTGGTCTGGGTACTCACAGACAGATCGTACACGTGTCTACTCCATAAGCTACTGCTCATGGCTGGCCACGACTGTAACAGTGTAAGAGTGTGCTTGCTGAAATGTGTCAGGACAGCCTGTGTCACCATCAACACCTCGGTGCAGGTGTCACTGCCACTGTAGGATGTGCTTGTTCAACTGTCCCACCCTCCTATGAGACAGAGCTCGAAGGAAAGACAGCAGTGTACTGCTGGGAGGAATTAAAGGTGAGCGATGGGTTTGGAGCATTCATGTTTGATTCTTTGCTGCCTGAGGTAATGGCTATTTTTTTTTCTTTATATAATTGAATACAGTATTTGTGTGTCAGTGTACTGCAGGGCAGTTATTGGCCTAGGTGGTGTGGACTGTGCACATTTGTAAGGTGTCTTTTATGTTAAATCTCAAACTTTAATAACATAAGCAAAAAATCCCAGATGAAACAAAACAGCAAAAATACTATTGCAAACAAGGTATATTTAAAAATTGTCCTCTACTACCCAAGTCAACCTTAGATCTGAAGCTGTTTTGAGCATTAGACTGCAAATACACATTATCTAAAATCTACGAAGTATTAAAAAGAACAGGAAAACAACCAAAAAATGAGACCTGATGATTAAAAAAATTACTATTATAAGGAATTAATAGGTTTCCTAGAGACTTCAAGCTTTTTAATTATTTATTTTTATTATAAAAAATTTCAATTCAGGATCTTTAGCCTAGAGTAGTACTTTAAAAATACATTAATGTTTGCTTATTTTGTCCTGATTTCAAAAATCGTTTGCTTTTCTGTCTTCTGAATTTAGAGGAACATGTGCAGCAGTACTAGTACATGTTGTCCTAGTGCAAAAGAAGTTCCTTCTTACCTTTTGATTTGATTTTCTGAAAACAACAGTACTTTCAGTTGTCTCAATCTTTCTCATTTTCTCTTGCCTCAGAAGTCTATTGAGACATTAAGATAGTTATTTTAGCACTGCAAATGGAAATGTGTTTCGTTTTTAATAGATAAGGCCCTTACAAATACTTTAGGTGTCAGGGGTGCCTCTAACATCTAAGGACATGTCTGAAACACATTACTACTGTTACAAATTATGCACTAGATCTGCCTCAAAAAGAGGAATTTTCCAAGGCAGCTCTATTCAGTGCAATCTGTTTAGCTGACAGCTGTCCCTCAGGCAAGACAACTGCATGTTATTTCTGGAGACTTACACAGACTGGCACAGCATCTTCTGTCTTTGCAGCCACCTGACTTTGGCAGCCATCATTCCCACAAAGACCTCTTAAATTTCAGATTGTCCTGGATGCTGAATGTCTAATAACCTCTGGGCCTATTAATCACCAAGAGCTCTTGCTTCTCCTTGCAGCTGGGAACAGCAGCTGAAGGACAGACTGTGCTGGAAAGAAAAAAGTATAATTACAGTTGAATTCCAAATTCCACTAGAGCTCCTCCTTCTCAACGCTCTGTACAATCCTGATAATGGTTTAGGGAGCTCTCCTTCTTTGCAAATAGATGGATGTACCTTCAGCTGTATTTCAAAGGTTAAGTGCCTTTTCCAAGTACTGCTGCCTCCTGTTGAGGTTCTCCTGTAGGCATCTGTGGAAGGGTTGAGCAAGGACTTTAATGTGGCTTTATTTTATTGAGGAACCACTATCTCTAAAAATACATTTGGAGAGGAATAGTGTGCTTCAAGGTTAAAGCTTTCCCCCCTGGTTAAAAAGGAGCTTTCACTCAAAGAGCCTTTAGGAGACTTGGAATCACCTTTTACAGTGCTCAGATAAATGTTATGACATAAATCATAAATCACATAGGCATAAAGCTTATGAGTCTTCATGTCTAATATAATTATATATATTGAAATCTCCAAGAAAAGCACAATGTCCAAAGCTGCTCTGCTGGTTTTTGTTAAAGATAAAGTTAGTTAGTGACCTACTTCCTTATCTCATTCATTTTTCTCACAGTTCCACGCCAGCCTGGAGTGAGCAATAATCTGTTTGAAATACTTGAAATTGAAAGAGGGATTACTGCTGATGAATTTGAAGCAAATGATGACCCAGGTAAAGACCATGTCTTCTATTCAGGGCCTAGGGTTTAGGATTTTTTGATTTCTTGGGGGTTGATACATTTTTACATGACTTCTACATCTTAAGCTGATTGTTTAAACTATGTGTTGTAAAAAGAAAAAAAACCAAACTACTGCGTATGTGAACCTTTATAGTTTTATTTCCTAACAAATTTTGCACAAAAATAGTATAAACTGTTAATAATAAAAGAGTCCTTTTTGTTGTTTTAGTATTTTTTCAGATTCTTTTTCTGGTGCTCCTTCTTCTACATTTAATTTTCATATTTACTTGCTAGTGTCAGCCATATGGGAAATTGAAAACCGAAACAATTCAAATCACTTTTTTGTTTGTGACCTCCTGCTCTGTTTTGCCAGGTGTGCTGGTACACAGCTGTAATTTTGATAGTGGACTGTGTGGATGGATCAAGGACAAAGATGATGACTTGCACTGGGAACCAGTGAGAGATGGGTCAGGTAAGTTATCTGTGTATGATCATATCCTGCAATTGCAGAACCACCCAGGCTTGAGGTTGATGATGGTTTCTGCATTAGAACAAATTACACAGCCTCTGTTCCCTTTAGTTCCAGGATATATTTTACACCCACACCACTTCTGTGTATAAAAATCAAATTTGAGGATTCCCAACCTGAAAGAGCAATTGAAAACTTGCACTTTTATCTTAGCTGTTATCTTTTAAATTAGGAATGTCTCTGAAGGAGTAGTAAATGTATACAGCAAAAGTTTATCTTTCTTAAAAGAATTTGAAAGAACAAAAACATGAACTAGAGAACAACTTTTATTTCTGGTGAAACAAAGCTTATTTTTCAAACTACCATGTAATTATTTCTCTATCACTAGCAATATTATAGAAAATGCTAGAAATAGTATTTGTTCTGTTGCCAAATATAATGTTTTAGATTAACCTCTCAGTTTGATTTTATTGAATTCTACTCCAAGCTACAGCAATCTGTATGTAGAAAAAATGTTAAGTAACTGGAAGGCAGAGAAGTTAAATGCTCATCATATGCAGAGGCTTCTGATTAGACACATCCCTGGCTCCCTGTAATGTTGGGATTACTTCATGCCCAGAAGAGCAGCCTTTGAAGTGCACAATGCTCACATTATGTGAGGGGATGGCAGACTGAGGAAGGAACCTTTGCTGCTCTCAGGCAGCAAAACGTTATAGGTTAAGATGAGGGGTGGTGAGGGCACCGAGAGCCATTTTTCTTATGCACCACCTTGTTATAGATGTCTGTGCTTACGCTGCCATTGATGAGACAGTCATTTGCCACCACAGCAGGTGACCTGGCACCTTTTCCAGGCTGCTTAGCTCGCTAAGTGGAAGTGCTGTCTGCACTTGCTGGGCAGGCCTCTTCCCCACACACAGGTGTGCTCTGGTATTTTGAGTGCTCCTTATGACACTTAAGTCTTGTGAGTGACTCGGAGAGCAGAGCTTCTTCCTCCTGTAGATAAGAAAACACCTAGATGTCTTCCTGCTTGCAGACTGGCATTTAAGAAATGATCACGCCTAATTCATACCTTTTTTTTTTTTAACAATGGCTTTAAAAGTGCTTTCTTTCAAAGCATAGTTGTTATCTATACGCAAAAATTGCTGTTAATACATATTAAGTTCCAAAACTATGATTTTTAACTGGCTTTTTTTGTCAGACTTCTCTTGTGTTGCTTTCCAGTAGTCAGGGACAAGCTCAGCTTTTTGTTTCCTGTGTATGTTCTGCTGCTGTTGACATAACCTGTTAAAACTAGTCCCTTAAAGTCACCCACCCACTCCCTCCTGTCTGGAATACCTTGTTGCAAGGATTTATTTTCACAGCTTGTTCCTGAGTGTTTGCTTTCACCTTTCAGTCTGCTATTTACTGGTTTATCAGAATCTGCATTTTGAAAGGTGCTGTGCTGAAGCCTTATAAGCTTATCTTGAATGCAGAAAATGCTGATTTGAGTGGACTTCTTCCTGCAGGGGCTTGCCTACAGATAGGTTGGCTTTGTGCTTACCTAAATCTGTTTCCTATTGATTGGATTCAGTCACAGGAACTATCTGAAACCAATGCAGTTAATGAGTCAAGTCAGTACTTTTATAGTGATGTAACGGTATATTCAACAAACAGGTACAATTACTTAAACTCTATTGTGCTTATTTTAGCAGTTATTGACCTTGATGCAAAAACAATACTTAAAAAAAAAAAAATCTGAAACAATACCCACCAAATGGCTTTAACAGGTGCTGATCTAGGGGCCCAAACGGCAGCATAATACTTTGCTTTGTCAAATCTCATTGAGACCAAAATACTTTAAAACCTCTGTAGAAGTAGTGAATTGGAGACAAGGTTGGCTTTCCTTTTAAGTGTGACAAGTCCTGGTTTAATTGTCATTAAACCTCACAGCTTTTGAGGGAAATCATTGTGACTTTCAAAGAGAAGCTTTTAAAAAGTACAGCTCAGGTTGAGTAGTAGCAGGGAGATAATTTAAATAGAAATAATTTTTATCCAGTAATTGAGTGAAGACTGTGTATGTCAACAATATTACAAACTCCCAGTATTTCTACATCATCAGTTTCAACTAAGGAGCCTAAATGCCACCTTTACCCTAAGTGCATTAAAACAGTTGAATTTTTTTATTAAGTTCATTAAACTTGGATTTTTGATTAAAAAATAATCTAAAATCTGATCTCATTAAAAAAAGGATTCTTAGGTTCAGTGTAAGATAAGAATTTTTTTTTATTTTTTAAAAGTGACCCTTCCTCCATTTGGTAATTTTGGATTTTAAAGTTATTGTCCGCCTTGTAAAAGTTTTAATGAAAAGTGCAAAATAAAATGCAGGTCTGGGTTTCCTCCAAGATGTGAAGTCTCATTCAGTGTAGCTCTGAGTGCCAATGTGAAAGGTGCCTTTTTTTGTTTAGATTTAATGGATGTTGCCATATCTGAGATCCTCAACTTCTCATGTTCCAAGTGCTTTCTGGAAGGCACTTTTACTTCATACATGATCAGAGATAATGACAGGGTTTTGAATTAAGATGTTTGTTCACTGACAACTTCCTACTGTTAGAGTATTCAGGCTTAACAACCATGTTGAAATCATTACTTCCAGCTTTCTGTATCTAATCCAGACCAAGAGTTTAAATTATGGTTAAATGAAAAAGGCTATCCATGGTTGCAAATGGATATGCTTTGAGATTTAACCTTTGAGATTTAACACAGTTCCCAAACAAAAGGAAAGGGACAGAATCATAGCTCAGTTATATGATAGCATTTATTCTGGCCTTATCCTTCATCTGTTCAAGAACAAAACACTGCAGCTTGAAAGGTGCATAAATTCACATGGTGGGTTTAAAATCATGCAGTCACCAAGGGGTTGTCAGAAATGAAGGAATACATGAAATTTTAGTTTTCAGGAGAGGTATTGGTATCATTTGTCTTGTCAAAAGAAAATTAGATGGACAACACCTAGCCAGGTACTAAAGTAAAGAGAAGAACAGCACAGTAAATCTTACCCTGCAGGAGGCAGATGCACCAGTCTTGGTTCTGTATGCCTTATTTAACACTCACGGACCTTGTGGAGCCCTTATTATTTATTACTTTTTTTTAATGTTTTAATAACTCCTGTGCATTTGGTCCTGCAAGCTAGTAGAATTTAAAAAAAACAAACACACAAAAACCTACCACAAAACCACAAACAAACAAACAAAAAACCAACTAACTCTTTTTTCCACCGCAGGGGGACAATATCTTACCATCTCTGATCCCAAAAGCAAAGAAGGAAGAGCAGCACATCTTATCCTCCCCTTGGATCACATGGCTCAGGCCAGAGACTTGTGCCTGTCGTTCAGGCATAAGGTGCCTGGACTGCATTCTGGTGCCCTCCAAGTTTTTGTAAGGAAAAATGGTGCTCATGGACCAGCTGTTTGGGGAAGAAATGGTGGCCATGGCTGGAGGCAGACACACATAACTTTACGAGGACCAGGCATCAAGAGTGTAAGTACCAATACTTGTGCAGCTTTTTGGGTTTTTTTGCATTAGAAGCTGAAGACACTTAAATGGTGTCGCACTGGTTCATTTCTCTTCTGGGTCCAGTTTCAGTCTGTGTTTTACTACTTTGATCCCTGCCAATGGAATCATAGTAAGGATATGAGAGTAATTTTTTTTCCAATTAGTTTTATGGGGAAAAAAAAAAGAAAAAAATCCCACCTATGAGCAATAGGCTCATAGTACAGGCTGTTTTGTGGTTTGCTGATCTACCTTGCACAGCCTATTTTAAGGGAATCACCATATAGGAAAAGCAGCCTAATGGACAGAGCCATACTGTACATAGACTTCAAAAAAGCCTGTATCAAGATTCCTCGAGAACAATACTTTGAATAATGCAGTGCCATGAAATAGGAAGCATCATCCCCTGCGGATTAGTCATAATTGGCTTAAACCAGGGAAAAGATACTGAAAATAAGTAGCTTTTGGTAATGCAGGGAGGTTACATGTGCAGTCACATGTGGTTTTATGCTCTTCAGCATACCTGCAGCTGATCTGGCCAAGAAGGTAAAAAAACTTTGCCCGTAACACAAAATGGTTTAGTGCAATCAAAAGAAGATGTCCGAAGATTCTCCGAAGGAGAATCTTTTAATACCTGGACATCTTAGAAACATTGGGGGATAAACTGATATTAAAAGCTCAGCATTATTCTTCAACTTCTACTTACTTTTGAAGGTAGTTTCTATTTCAGATCTGAAGAACTGGCTTGGGTGCTTCAGGGCCTGTTTTATTCTGACTTAGATACCAGTGGTGTGAAAAGTTCACACATCATAATGTTCATGGTGGGAGCAGACTACAAGACACATACAGTATATAGTCCTAAAATTAATATTAAGGGTGTAATTACTACAAATAATTTTCTGAAAACTTTACCTCAGCAACAGTAACAAAGACACCTGAGTTTGTTAGCTGTAAATGAGTGTCAGACTGAGAATGTGGACATTTGTAACAACTGAAAAATATATTGGCGATATTCTTACCTTTTTTCTTGCTAAGTTTCACATTTTTGGCAGTACTAACTCTTTCCAGCTCAGTGATAACAGGAGACTCTTACAACGTTTTGCTGTAGGCATCAGATAATTTTTAAGCCCTGGTTAAACACACCATATTAAACAATTCAGGCTTCAGAATCCACAGAAAGAGCACAGGTGAGCACGACTGTGTTTCTTAAAGTCAGCTGGACATTCTGAATATTTAATCTATGCTCCAGTCCTTTTAGTCAGGCTTTCTGTGTGTTGAATTTCTTCTGTTCAGGCTAAATCTGGACTGATGATGATCTGTGTAAATCCACACCCAAAGTTCTGCCACTATTTCACAAGGAACCAGTGTTTCTCTAGATTATCATGAGGCTGCAGGACCCAGAATTGGTTAAATAAAAGATAGGTGTTTCTAGTTCCCACAACTAAGGCAGCTGCAACGTGCTTTAGCAATGGAAAGCTCTTCTTTTAGGCAGCGTTTTTGAGAACACAGAGGATTTTACATGTTTCCATGAGGGACAGTGAAAACAGTGCAGAGATGATATGTAGAAAGCCCTCAAGATTCTCCTGTTTGGAAGTTCATCTCACCTCAGCAGATGGTCTAACTGGAGCAACTCTGTCCTGAACTGCTGGTTCTTCACACAGAGAAGCAGAGAGAGGATCAAAAATAGAAAAATGCAACCATAATTCTAAGCAGAATAAATAGCCTTTTGTAAGTCAGTTATGATTACCTGAGCTTTCTTAGGCTTTTGCTTTCTTATTGTTGAGTCTCTCTAAACCAATGCTTCTTTCAATTTACTTCCCGCACTGCCCCTCCTCAAAGTGTTCTATTTCTTTTCCTAGGTTATTTTCAAAGGAGAGAAAGGGAAAGGAAGAACTGGGGATATTGGGCTAGATGATGTGATCTTGAGGAGAGGACGCTGCTCTGAAGACCATTAGCAAAGACAATGGACCAGCACAGTCATCTCCTCTAGCATTTCTCATGCAGTTCCTACCAAGCTTTGAAACAGAACTGCATGAATAAGAAGAAAAAGTGGAAGAGCAACAACTCCTTAGTGGTCTGCTAAGTGCAATCTCATGGAAACATCACTTAAATACGTGGAGAGCACCTCCCAGGATTCAGGAAATCCAACCTCAGGCTGGTTCTTTCTATTAATCCTTACGCTTAAATCATGGTTTCTGTGTAATAACTTTATCCCCAATTAAGTCTGGTGAGTGTTCACAGAAAGAGCACTCATGAAAAAAGGAGAATTAATTACAAATGGTGGCAAAAGAAAGCTCCTGTTCAAAGTTTTAGTGTTAACTGACAATCATTATCTTCCCATTGTGCTACTCTTTCATTGATTAGACTTAACAGACAGTGGGATTGCTCTAGTTTGAGCCACATTGGATCAGTGAAAGTCTGGACCTGAACTTTGGCTTACTGCTGCTGACCTTTGAAGAAGGGTTTGCTTTGTATTAAATAACATTTATTTTGCTGTTACATCTGTATTAACAAAAACCAGTTATCTAGAGTAGGCATTGCATCCTGTAATATTGCTACTGCTGTGTTTTGTGTATATGTGTATGGTTAACATATTTATGTTTTTAATATTTACAGACTCTAGTTGCAAGGTAATTGGCAGCTGTACTTTCTTATTGTACAAGACAGCAGTTCAGCATGTTCTTCAATACCGCTGGTCATGCCAAGTTACCAAAGTCAATTAATGGTGCTCGTTGAAAAATGCTGGTGCAGTTCTTCATGTTGTAATGTCCTGAAGGCAAAAGACCAAACACTCACGTGATATAAACTGGCATCTGATAATGGTGTACCAGTTTGCATCTAGCTCAGAAGCAAGGCTCTCAATCCTGCAAGGCTCTCAATCCTGGTTCAGTTGAAGACTGAACAGCCAGGAGAAGATGAACTTGGATCTTGTAAGGTGGAGCCTGTTGACACCATCAGGAATGTTCCCTTCCCACAGGTGGCACAAGCCTACAAGTAAGCAAAAAAGGACAGCTGCATTAACACTGTACAAACAATTCAGACCATGAAATGCCTTGAGTGATCTTTGTCATATTCTATCCAATCTTCTGTATATAATAAACATTTTATGCTTTAGAACTAGAACAACTATTAGCTCTAGTTGGAAATAAGTATTTATCGAAATTTTGGACTAATTTTTTAGTTATGTGTCATGCATATGGTGTGCAGTTTCCCAGGGAATTCTTCTGTTTGGTTTGGGATTTTTTAAATGGGCATCATAATCACTGCTAACAATTCTAAATTTGACAAAGTAGTTGTAACATTTAAGAAAATGACAAGAGTGGTAAAATGTTGTTAATGGTGCAGCTTCAAAACATACATATAAAAGAAATGGGTCTCAGATCTCTTGAATATTTAAATACAATGTAAAATAAATGTCAGCTGTATATCATGTTATAAAACCATCATTACAAAAATACATGTAAAGTCTTACACAAAGTCCACAGAGATAAAATTGCAAACCCATTAGATGTCATATTAGATGTTTCTGATGAAGTACCACTTTGAAAATACTTTTCCCATTTGTCCCCTAGGACAAAGCACTGTATGTATAGCAGAAAAGGACATGACCAAACAGAGAGTCTCCTGCAAAACTGTACCAGCAAACATTTTGAAAAGTTAAAAACCCAAGGCATTTGTAAACATTAAATTTTAAACTATTTTGCTTCAAATATGATCATGATCTTTTTCTCTTGCATTACTTTGTGATATGTCCGAAATATTTTGAATAGTTGAAATACCTTGTCTTTATTTTAAAGTAATCAGTAAAGGAGACTGTTACTTGCTACTAATTGGAAACTTTATTTTCATTTTTAGATTGAAATTCTTATTTTCATTGCAGTGATATGAACCAAAAGATGACAATACATCCAAAGTGAAATAGGTCTTGTTATGAGATTTAAAAATCAAAATATACTTTGCTATAATATGATGAGAGCATTATATGTATTATTCAAAAGGAAGAATGACAATTTTCAACCTAGCTTTTTTAAAGAGAAGTTTCATAGGTAATTTAAGAGCCTCTGCTTCATTTTACAAGAAGCAGCTCCTATAGCTCTCACTACTGAACCTGTACAAACTGTACAGTGGATGAAGGTGGTCTTTACCACATATTGCTACACATTTCTGAGATTAAGACTCCCTGGTTAAAATAGAAACCTATCTCCTATCTATACAACAATGTCAGAGTTTTTTGCCCCTTTTACAAATGATCCTTAGAACCCAGAATCCAAATTAATTCAGAAGAAACAGGCAGAAATAGGGTATCTGAGACTTGGAGGTCAAAACCTTGGACTTAGTGTAGCTGAAGATTACAATAACCACCCTAATAAGAGTCAGATAGTCATGAGAAGACAACCCTGAGCAGAAGAATGTTGATGACAGCAGCCTTCCGTCATCCTGCTCCGTTCTTCTGGAGAAAAGGTGCCACAGTAGCACCTGCCTCCAGCGCATGGGCCAGCTCTCTCTCTGTACACATATCCCATTAGAGGTTATTGCTCTCTGCAAATGAGGCAGTGTAATTGTCAGAAACATTGCTAAAATTATAGACTTTGGATCAAGCTATGGATTGTGACAATCACCTTGAAACATGTTCACTCTGCATTTAAAGATATACAAGATAAACTACAGATGTCAGCCTTCAAAATTTGAATTGTGAATGGAAGACATATAGAGTTAATAATCAGCAAGTGAGGCTCAGTTAAATCTTATGCAATTTTTATAGTCCTATATCTCAAACAGAAAATTATCAGAGTTCTCTTGGTAGTTAAAATATTTTCTTACCTGCTGTTTTATCCTGATGTCCTATAGTCACAAAATGTTTTATGACATTTCAGATTTTCCACATCAATTAAAAACAAAAAAAGAAGTCCAGTGATGCGTTGGTGTAAACCTGCAACTTTAGAAATAAATATGAGACATTTTAGTGGTTAGTTTCAGTACTGGCTTGAAAGATCACAGAAATCTCCTCAACCCTTGAAAGTTAATGCATGCTCAGACCTCGTCTACTGCATCAAACTGATCTAGTGATACATGAAGAAATCCATTTGGAATGTCTGTAATGCTCCGTTTGTTTGAGAGGAAGATGCCAACAGACTAAAGACCATCAGGGACAACTTTTAAC
This sequence comes from Pachyramphus minor, assembly GCA_013397135.1. Taxonomy (NCBI): domain Eukaryota; kingdom Metazoa; phylum Chordata; class Aves; order Passeriformes; family Tyrannidae; genus Pachyramphus; species Pachyramphus minor. The sequence goes on from VYXB01009668.1 coordinate 577,685, forward strand.
AGTACAGACTGAAGCACCTCTAGAGTTCAAAAACCATCTTGGTGTGGGTTTTCAGGACTATACAACCAAATTGAATCAAACCACATTCTAGCTGGTCTGCTCTTACCAATTCTCCCTGTGCACTTTTGTGACCTCTTCCAAAACCTGTTCCTTTGCTTTGAAACAAATTGTCTTCTAAACAGTGTTCTATGCTGATTGCTCTGAGATGGCCTATTTTATGGAGAAAAAAAAGAAGTGGGTTATATTTTATTTACCTCTCTTCTTTAAGTTGAAAAACAGCCTGGCTAACATTACTGGATTACAGGATAGCTGATCCAATTACTTGGATGCAAGTGCTTATTATACTGTGGGTTCACTTTAGGTTGCCTTTTTTCTTCTAAAAAATCGCTAATTTAACAGCAGAGAGCCAGATGGGATATCATGCTTACTTATGCTTGATATATGTCAAAAGTACAGATTTATCTCTCAATTTCCTAATAACATGCCAAACAACAGAGCAAATTGGACCTGAATTTTCTGGATAAAGACAGAAATAATTCCCAGCTCTACAGATCAGGCACTCCATCATTGTTTTTCCTCAAAAAACTTGCTTCCCAAGAGATGTTCAGAATCAACCAATCTTTCCTTTAAGAAATATTTAAGCTCATTCTATACATATGGTCAAATTTTTGCCACTTCGCTGTTTTCCTGCAATCCCCAAGACTCTGGAACAAGCCTCCACTGCCATGAAATGACTCTTCTATGGGTATCAAAGACACCACATCCAAAGGGGCCATCTCCACAGCATCTCTATATTCTATGTAGTAGGGAGCTTATGTATGACAGCATATACTCTGTGTGCGCACACACACATGCGTATCATGCCCAGTAGGCCAAGGCCTGTGTTACGTGTTTGACCAAGGAAGCCAAGATATATCTGGCACACAGGGTAAGGATGCTTCTCTCTATGATACAGCCAAATCCTGCCTTCCTCTGACCACGAGTTACTACAGCACATTTCCAGTAACTTTTGTTAACCTTCTAATTCATGACTTTTTACCTTCTGTTCAGGCGGTTAAGTCCTCTGTCACATTTTTCTCCCAGGTTTTTCCTTGCCATGCATTTCAACAGCCCACGTTCTCATTTCAGACTCTCATCCTGAATAGTTTTGTTATTTATTTTGGGTGTGGCAAACACCTGGAAAGACAAAGTACAACATGTGCTCAGAGAACAATTCTACTGCATTTCTATGCAACACAAGCACTAAAGTTTGAGATTGACACTCACAACAATTTCAGGAAGACACCATCATTGCTTTGATGGTGCCCCAGCAGAAGGGAGGGACCACATCACCTTTGCCTTTTGCCCCTGCCCTGCTTTAGGTCAAAAACTTGAAGAAATGAACTCAGCAGATTTTTTCCCTGTTAGGATGGTTCAAGACAGAATTCCCCTATGTATGAAGCAGGATTACCCTGGCATGCATACACTCCAGTTCTGTACCAGCATCTTTGAACTGCAAAGAACAGAAAAAAAAGCCTTTAATTGAAAATTGCCTTTGAAACAACAAACGGACTTGGTGTGTATCTTAGTCAGTGACCATCTTTCTCCTCTCCAAAGAAGCTGGTAATGCTAAGTTTCCACAGACAGTGCAAAACCACTTGGGTTTGGTGGTATAGTCATGTCATATTCCATTTGGTTTAAGAAAGATTCTCCTTTCCACATGGTTCAGTTTGTAATAACATCAACTTCAACAGAAATTAATTCTCCATGAACTCCATGGAGGCCACCATTTCAGTAGTTAAGCATTCCTGAGACTGTCCTCTGGCCCTGAGGTTAGATAGCACATAATACCTGTATCCATGTAGATGCTCCCGCTTGAAATGCTGCACAGTCCACTCCTAAAGCATATTTTCCTCAGATCCTGTGTCTCAGGTTGTCACACAGCTGCTCCACAGCGGGTCTGCCAAAAAAGGAACCACTGCCAACTTAAAGTGTGTTTTTACACGATTTTATTTACAGATGAGCACAGCAATACAAGTATAGCAGAAGTGCTGAGAGAAAAAAAGATAAGCAGCCAAAAGTATACCCTAATAGGTAACATATCAAAGGCAACATCCAAATGTTAAATCAAGGAAAAAAATAGCTGGCTGCCTTAAAAGAACAAGGCTCTTGCCTATTATTTCATACCAGCAAATGTTGGAAGTTACTCATTGGATCTTAATACCATTTTGGAATGCCAAGTGCGATTAAACTTTCTCCCCCTTTTCCAGACCTTTCTATCGAGAGAAAATACTGAGAGTGGCACCATGAAATGCATTCTCACACCCCTGGATTCAGGTCTAGCAAAAAAGCAAAAGCTTCTCATGTGGGAGCTCACACAATGTGTGCCACCTCATCCGGTAATGATACCTGTAGAATTATCAGCAAAGACAATCCTGACATCCAGCACAATGTGAGTAGAGAACTAAACCCAAATTAGCACTGAGCAGTTACACTTTTAAATTAGGAAAATAACTGTAAGACTGTCTAAGGCAAGCAGTTTGATTAGCAGAATTCAGAGGGGTGTTGTAGAGACACACTTCGACTTCTATCCCTCTGAAGTTCTGAGTTAGCTCAGAGAGCTAGACAAAAATTGTAAGGGTTCAAATATGGCTTGGCCACAGAGCTTCAGCCCACAGGCCTCTCACTCAAGCTCTTACTAACACTGTTCTTCATCTTTCATTCAGCCATCCCCTCCCAGGTTAATCCAAAGAGTGTGTTTGGCATGATGACTACTGCTCTCTGTGGCTGGATGGGACCAGGTAGTCCCTAATGAGTGCAGCTCTCTCATTTTTCTCTTAAGTTTTGTCAGAGGTATCACCTGCGCTAATAAAGACATTGGGCAAACTCAAACTTTCATGTCCTCTGATGAAAGTAAGGAGGTTTTCCTTCTCTGGCATGGAAGTCTGCTGCTTTCCTAATGAGAGACCCTCAACAGAGGAAACCCATTCAGAACCACCCTCTGCACTAGCTGCTACGACCAAAATCCCCTGTGTACTGCAACTAGGTCCTAATGCACAGGTAGACAAATACAAAAAAAAACCCAAAACAAAACAAATAGGGCAATATCTTGAGCATGTGGCAAACGGTTCCAAACCATGACCTGTGAAGAGGCAACTAAAGGAGCACAAATGGGAAGTGCAAGCAATCCTGCAACTCACTAGAATGAGACTGCACAACAACTGGACTCCATTTCTGGCCCTGAAATGCACTGACAAAAACCAGTGAGTTTTCCAACAGCCAGGCTGCCTGGAACAGCCTGGGAACACAGCATCTCTAAACCACATAAGGCTGCCAACAGCAACTATAAGGTAATCCTGCAGCATGCAAAATAATACATGTGGAGGATTTTCAAACCTTGCTATGAAAAACATGCTTGGAATGATGGCTCTGTCCTGACACTCAATACAGGCAACCCATGCTTCCTATTTCAGTGGCAACAATTCCCTTAGGGGAAGAGAAACATCTTGCACTTCAGGGAACTGAAAAGAGCTGCAGCAGAACAGGCACAAGCTGCTGCAGTGGTATCAGGCTTTGCTCACTGGCTTTTCAGTCAAGGAATGAGGCTGCCTGTGAGCTCCCTGAATACATTCAAGGCATGAGCAAGAATTCTCTGTGCACCTCTCCATACCACTATTAATACTGCTGTAAGTCAAGGTGAGTAAACTCATCCATGTGATAGGTAAGAGAAGCAAGCAAATGCTTATATTCTGCACCCAAACACAGGCAAACACCACTTACTTGAACTTACTCATAAATCCCACTGCTATGCAGTATCCTTTTGATACACAGCCACAGCAGACTCAGGTCAACGAGCCTGCAACAGCAGCTAGTTAAAAGCAGCAATGCAATTAAAAGCTTCCATTATGCTGCATTATTGAAGGGGAGAAACTTACAAGTAAATTTAATTTGTCTTTAACTTCCAGAAGCCTGGACCTCTGACTTGGCCCTTTTGTTAGGAAAGACACTTCAGACCCCTCTGTCCTTGCCTTCTGTGGCATAAGATTAGGCCCTTCATTAATACCATACAAAACACCGTGCTTCTGATTGAAATGAATCCTCCTAGCTGCTCACACAAATGCATCTGACATTCCCTCCTGAAGGAACTGTGGAACAGGGCATCTATAAAGATGCTGTACAGAAAGCTAAGAAAATCAAAACACATTACAAAAGAACTTGGGCAGTCATGAGACCGATGAATTCACCATGCTCCCTGAGCTATTTGTATGTGATTTATCTCAGTTTCTAGTTAATTTTTAATAGGCATTTCCCCTGTCCATTGCTAAGCTTGCTGCCTGTGTTCCAGCAACAAAAACTGAGGCAGATATAAGTAAATGGAGTTTTTACTAGAAGAAAAACTATAGTTTAAAATCCTATTTCTCCTGCATCTGAAAATGAACAAACTCTTTTGCCTACTTCAAAGAATTGAAATCCAACATTCCTCCTTTCTCTTCCACATCCTACTTTGTGCTACTGCTGTTTTTCTTCCCATCTAGGTACAATATCATTCCTGTCTCCTATGCAGAGTGCTCGACAAGGCTACAGAGTAGAGTCTTTAGTTAAACAACATCTACCACCATTCAAGGTCCTTTATTAAAAAGCACAGTTGCAATGACACTAAAGCAGGGCGGAATCAGGACAAGACCAAGGGAGTGCTCTTGCAGCCTCACTTTCAGCACACTCCTGTTTTGCTGCAGAACTTCCAGTCTAGCCCACAGTGACACCAACCTGTCAAAAGCTCTTCAACAGACCTACCAGCAATTGTATGAGCACTATACTTGAAATACTGGAACTCTCATCTGTAAAATGCAAACCCTCAAGCTGCCTCCTCTGGTTCCAGTCATTCCAACCCCTTGGGCTGTTGGAGAGGCTGTACTGCTTGGTACCAGTTCCAGTTTTAACGCCCAGGCAAAGTGCAAAGACTGTGCCTGCAGCCCTCACAGCTAATGGTGCTCCTGCACCAGCGGACCTAGCGCCAAGCCAGCATCACTCTGCATGGGCCCTAGATGTGCCATTTTCTCCCACTGGGAACTGAGGTCTCCAGAGGGATAAACAAGGATGAGCACAGCCTGCATTAACCCATTTGTGCTGCCCCATGCACACATCCTGGCTCTCTCAGATGTCTCAGATGCACAGCATGATGCCAAGCAGCCATGAGCATCACAACACCAGCACACCCTGCAGCAGTGAGGTTTCTAACTCCTGGCGGGACCCACTGCAGCTGCCACTGCCCCAGCTTCAGTGATGGCTAGAGCCCCAAATGTGAACAGATTCAAACCAAGCCACTACAAATTAAACTGGAATAAGCCCCATTTACCCCTGAGCCTTCACACTTGGGCAGTCCACAAAGAACAATCACTTGAATGTATACAGGCTATCAAGACTGCACTACCCACCCCACAGTGCAAGGCAGCCCTAACAGCTGAGATATTCTGCCAGATACACTCCACTGACTGGCACCGGTGTTGCTTCTAAGCATAACTAAACCTTTGATTAAGCAGCAAGTAGCTAAGGCTCTGAATTCAGAACTTCAGAGTGTTTCTTTATCTTGCCCACTGTAGGAGTGTGTGCAATGTGCGCTTTGGAGTTGCATCACCACAACACAGCATGTGGGGATACAGCTTCCCACCCTCTGTACAGGTTGCTGCTACCCCCTCCAGTTTGTTCCAAGACCCCCAATTTTTTCTCTCTCTCTTTCAGCTCTGTATTGCTGCTGTGGTCTTGAGCTTCTGATGAAAAACAGGCTATCAAAGCCTTTGTCCTCAGCTGCATTCTTTTAAGTTTAGGCTCCCTGTCTACCGGGGAGATTCAGTTTAGGTATAAAGCACTGCACCTGGCAGTGTTTGCCAGCTCCTGCCCAAACAATAATAAAGTTTCTTAGCCTCGGGACCTGCTGAACCCAAACAGTGTTTTCTCTGGCACAAGAGGCCAATTTACTCCTTGAGATAAATATTAAGCAAACAGGATTTTTTTTTACTTTAGGAACTAGGCAGCTACAACTTTTTCCTGCAGCCACAGTCACACCCCTTGTGCCTGCAACACTGAGCTATTTTTAAAAAATTCATTCCTGTGGTATTTTCCTAATAGCCATAAAGCAGCAGGGCATTCTCTTAAACACACTTTGCTATTATTACTCCATCTATGCCTCCTGACTGACTATGACCTTCCAAATTCAGAGAGATTAGCCATCTGTCAAAAGGAAAAAAAAAATTATTCTCTTTGTACCCTTTCCCTTATCACTTGTTTTCCCTGGGCAGCAGCATAGGCCTGGCAGGAAACCATCTTAGTTCCTGCCCTAAGACTCCATCACATGCCCTGAATGTTGCACTTGGACCTTCTGCGTACTAAAAAAAGAAAAGAAAAACTTTTACCTCTTGTCAATGTTTCAAAAAGCAAAAACAGTGAACCAAAACCCAAGTCAAGTACTGTTACCTATCCATGTAATAACAAGACTCTCAATATCCTACCCGAAAAATTTACTACCCGAAAAAATAAGATTGGTAGCTTAAATTCACCAAGGGGCACCAACATTAGCCATTTTGACAATCATACCGTTGCCTTTGTCTCAGCAGATGACAGGTAAATGAGTTTGTGCTTCTTTTAAAATTACTAGTTATGTCACCAAGTCCATAGTAAATGATGATACAAACCCTTATCAGCTTGGGGACTCCTTGTTAAAGACCTCCTGTTAAAATAGGAGGCAGAGACGCAGAACACTTAGCTGTTCTCTCTCCTCCGTACTTGCCCTCCGGTATAAAATACAGAACATTTTTTCCAAGAATATGTAAATATAAACAAAGATTAAAATTAGGACAAATACCTCCTTCCCCTGATTTCATCGTCTGAACCCTCACGTAAACTCCTCAGCAAGCAAGAAGCATCTATTTTCTATTCATACACACATACAATTTATTTCTGCTTGCCCGTGGTCCATGCTAGGGGAGAATACTCCCAAGAAATCAACCTTTCCCTCCCAGCTCCTGACCCCATTTCTTTTGTCCCATCCTTTTACACGTTTCAGCCTTCTGGCCACCTCCTATTGGTGAAGTCAGCTTTTTGCTGCCTGAGCCAAGAGAAGAGCCAGTGGCAATGTGCTCTTATGAAGAAGGGATTGCCTCGTGCCATGTTCTCTACCTGCCAGAGGAAGTCTGCAGCCGTCTGTCCTCTATATCACATATATCTCTGTTGCTGCTGCCCTCAGCAATGTTTGTGAGGCCACAAGACATGCCAAGCTCCAGAGCAACCCCTCATGGCTCTGGTTTGCATCTTGTCACACTCCTGCTACTGCAAACACACCCTTAGACAAAAGCCTCTTTCAAGTCAAAAGCTAACTTAGTGACACACAGTGAGTCCAGCAACTGGCAATGGTGGATTTTGAAATTTAGAATTTTTCCCCTGCATATTAATATGCTCTTTTCCCTCTACTTGATGAGTCCATCTTCAAACTACTCTGTGCCAGAGAGGTGATGAATGTAAGATACTGTGAGATACGTGCAGGTCAGAGCTCACCCATCAGTACAGCCCATCTGTGCCACCTTCCTCCTGGAGCTCAGCTACTGACTTCAGAGGCAGCACGACTATGCCTAGTGTTACTGCTATGCTAGGAAAGGACACTCACACAAATGCAGCTGACAGCAAAGTTATAATAAAGGTTTTAGTTCAAACAGAACTATGCTGTTTTTCATTAGCTGATTTTCTGTCCCATGAATTCTGGCATCATTCATTTACTGAGAAATAATATTCAATTCTCATGCCTGTCAGAATCACAACATTTACTTTGCTTCTTCCACATCAAACTTCAGGAAAAAAAAGGTGATGGGTTGCACAGCTCTCTAAAACCAAATGCTAACAATTGCTGGGTGAGAAAACAGCAGGCAAAAAGTTATCAACAGCTTATACCTAATTTCAGAATGCAAACAGGAAGGAGTTCAACAAAAAAGAGCAAAATTCCATGAGAAAAAAAAGTAAGCATTTTTCCCTCTAGTCAATATTGCTTATAATAATTCTAGTAGTTTATCTACATTTCTAAACTCTTTATTTGTTCTCACAGACACTGGAAATGAAAAATAAGATTGACTTTCGACCTCTTCTGAACAATCTACAATAAAGTACAACACATAACAAGTTGAACATGCTTCTAGGCAGCCAATTCCAGTAAACACATTTATTGATATAGAAGGAACAGCATATATACTTTATATATATATATATATCACATATATACATAAAAAATACATACTTATTTATTCATTTAGGTAAAACATGTAACAAGGTTGCATGAGAAGCACTGCCAAGGGGGGCCAGTGCTGGGAAAGCAGGACCTCCCAAACCCCTCCTGGGGGCTTCCTGTGGCAGCAAGCACTACCTAAGAAGGAAAAACCTGCCCTAGTGCCAGGTTTTCCCCATTTCACAGGTGCAAATCCTCAACAGTTTGTCAGGCTCTGTTTGCTATAACAAAAGCCTTCAGTCTCCTGACGTTTTAAAAGGGTTCAAAGAAGCATAACATGAGCTAGTTAAAAATACCATGTGGAGTGTGTATACACACCCACTGTGCTCTAAGCCAAGATCACAGAAAGCAAAGTTTGTTTAGCCTAACAGCTCATCCTACCTATCCCCCTTCTCCTGCAGAACTCCTCTGAAACAGTATCTGCTGTGTTGCCTTGCCTGGTGTGCTTTGAAAGCCCCAGGTGACTCCCTCTTCAGAGCAGGCAAACAGACTGTACCTCTGTGTCCGCCCAAACTGTGCCTGGCACAAAGAGGCAGAGCCCGGCACTTCCAGGTGGTACCTGATGTAAACAGACCCTGGAGAGCTCACGCTGCAGTGCTTTTCCTGACCTTCAGCCAGAAGGTTTGTTTCAGCTAATTTGAAGCTCCTCCTCTTGGGAGACCACCCAAAATGTCTTTGTACAGTTCAGGTTGTGTGTTAATCACCTGGCCAAACTTAAGCCCTGCAGCCCCTTTGATCTTTCTTGGTTATTCAAACTGTTTGGTCACTTTTCCACTGTTGATGCTGCTTTCAGCAGCATCAACATACCACTGATGCTGAGAACTACTGCTGCTCTCAGCATCAGCAGTAGTTCTTCTAACCTACAGTGATTTTCTTCTTCTTCAGACAGCTGCAGAGATTCAGGCAGCATGGTAATTGCAGACAGTAGTGTGTTCCCAAAGCTGACACCAGTAAGACGTGCTCAGTGCTCAGACAGGGCTCACCAGCTGCTCAATGCTCAGACAGCCAAGCTCCCTATTGCTATTGCTAGACTGGCTTTGAAATCGGAACAAGATAAAGTGTGTCTGCAACATCTTGCAGCATGGATGCACAGTTTTATTACCAAATCCATTCCCAAACATCAACTGACAGTTGTTTGCCTGCTTTGTTCATGGCACAAGCAACATCTTCCTGCAACTGCTTCTACAGCAACTTCAAATGTCAAAGGACTTCAGTGCCCCCAGTGCTCACTGCCAAACCCTCAGTTACAGCCCTTTCTCGTCTTTTAGGCTGAGATCAATCTATTTCCCACAGCAGGAAGCAGATGCAGGGACTGCTACAGAGATAAAAAATGCTCAAGAAATAAATGATAAGTAAAAACATCCAGGTAATGCAGGTAAACCACCACTGCCAATATTCTGTCTCATTGCTGGGAAAACTCCACATGTCCCAGATTTCCACTAACACTGAATAATTACACATTTAAGTAAAAAAGTGTCATTTTATATTAAAAAATAATGTGAACTACATAATCAATCCTACTGTATAAAACAACAGAAGGTTACAGACTGTGCAATGAGTAGTCAGGCAATGAGGCTTCTTATATGACAGTTCTGGGATATTTTGATACTGTGCCAAGTATCAAATATTGGGCCCCAAATAATGTGCCCCAATGTACTGTCTCTTAGAGACGCCTCTTGGCTGCTCTTACTACCACGCAATTCATCACTGTTCTACTGTGAGCATCAGCATGCCAGGTTTTGGGTCAGGGTGTATTTCATGCCACCTTTGTGCTGATGCAAAAGTGATGCCACAAAGCAGCAGGAAAGAAGGCATTGGGCTCTCTAACTAGAAAACAACTAAAGAATTAATGGAGAAAATCCTGTGCCGCTGTAAGGGACAGATTGCTTTTGGAAAGTCAACAGCTCCCAAATAGGTGATGTTACAATAACCAGTTAATACTTTTATACTGTGCCCTTGTGATCCCTGAGAGATCTTAAACTAGAGGCTGTATGAACAGGAAGGTTTCCTGTATGAACAGGGTGGAATGCCATCTATTATGTCATTTGCTTTGACAGACAAACCCCCCCCAAATAGTCTTTTTATCTCTTCTTCGGGATATTTTTTATCTGAAGAGATTCTTTTCAACAAAAAAATTATATGACCCTCGCAACACCCTCCTGACTGGTACAGTGCCATCATCCAAAAGAAACCTCACTCTTAGACAAATTCAGCATGGCCTGCTAACAGCACTTAAAGCTCTGCAATTCAGCATTATAAAATTGTTTGTCTCCTGAGTGTAAGAGTTTCACTTTAGGCCCTGCCAAGGTCAATACAAGATAAATACTCTCCCACTTATGGGTTAGTGGGAGGTCTCTCAAGCACCTCAGGTTTGCTATGCAATATGTAGAGAAACATGACAATCAAAATTTCACATGCTAAATTATGTCAGATTTCAGAATGCAAGCAGGATTTTACTTCAGCTACTCTGTTCTTACCCTCTCTGATACAGAAAAGAAGGGATCCTCGAAAAAAAAAGAAATCAGTATTTCTTATGAGAATCACTGTGAGCAAAGACTTACCTGAGCAAGAGCTGTCACACCAACCTCCTCCATGAAAAGTTAAGTGCCTGGAAGTGAGGAAAAGTGAGATTGGAGAGGGTGGGTGGGAAAGAAATACCATCACTCAGTCACCCCCAAAACACGAAGAGATCCATTTTAAGAATTATGTCCCTCAGAATATCTTCCCTGAAAATCACTTTTCCCCCCTTAAAAATTGATATATCTTTACTAATAACATTAGCGGTATTTATTTTGTTATTGTTTTGCCAGTGAGAGTCTGGGTCACTTTGAACAATCTTTTCTCTAAATGAACCCATAAGTTTCTGTAGTTTTCATAGTTTTCACAGTGTTTGGCCTGGAATGAATATATGCCCTGATAAAGCACATCTCTCTGAAATGTAACTACTGTACACTTCATTTGGCAAAAAGATGGAATTTCCTTCTGGAAATTTTTTATAATTTTGAAATCTACATATTCCTTAAAATGTCTTGGTTATTAAATTAAGTTCATAATGAAAGAGAGGCCATTGACAGGAATAATCTGTTAAGTCTAGAGCAGAAACTTCATGCCTGAGGACACACAGCAACACATGCATGAAAAGATTATTTGTGAGTTTATCTTGGTTGGACTCTACCTGTATAGTTTGTGTCAATCTGCAGAGTTTCACTGTCAGTACAGCTACTGCTGTCTGTGTTACCAAGCTAGAATAGACTAATTAAATGTAGTTAACTCCAAATCCTGACCCCAATGTGTCCAACAAACCTCCAGACAGTTAAGGAAAAACTTGCCCTTTTTAATTTTCAGCAACAGTATGAGTTATTGAGACTTGTCAGAGATGCTGACATCTAAATATGCTTCACAAACTTCTGAGTTTTGACTGCTTAGCTGTATTTCCTGAATCCATTATGCCTGCAATTTTCTTCCTCTGAATCACACAGCTCATCCGTGTCAAAATAAATTTATCACCTATTAATTTCCATTCTTCTGCTCAGACAGTTATTTCACACCTCCAGCAGACAAGGGCAGTGCAATGACAGGGCATCAGGTTGCTAACCCAGCATCACAGAGGAGGTTACAGCATTTCCACCCTCCTCAGTGTGTGCAATTGGCAGTTTCCTGACCAGATTTCTGGCAAAATATAAACCAGATCTATTTTTTTTTTCAGTTTTGGGAGCTCTCTTCCCTCAGTTCATGGACTTGGGTGTCTACTTTGCCTCTTTCAGTTTAAAGAGATCGTTTTTTCTTGTTTTGCTGTAATTGATGAAGGCTTTTTTTGAAAAAAACATTTAATGGGGAGTTTAAAGCCTGCAGAGAAACTATTTCATAAATGATGAAAAGTTGTCACCTTTGATAATCCCTTTTCAAGAGAAAACAACAAAAAACAAGTAGGTTTTAAGGGGGCAAGAGACAATTCTTACAGGAAACTAAAACCATGGATCTGACACAGCAGGGGTACAGCTGGATAGAGCTTGATTTCTTGACCATCCATGTAAAAAATACAAAAAATAAGCAAATCAAGATATTTTCTAGTGTGGAGTGACTTCAACTCTCACAGAAAAGCTCACTATTTAATTAAACCACAACATTTTGTCTCTCACTTAAATTAAACTCGGTTTTGCTTTAGCCATAATTCTGCTCCATAATTCCTCCTTGCTACAAGGAGAGCGGGTGTATTTTTCCACAAGAAAGTACTGGTAAAATGGCACATAAGGGAACATATCATTGTGCTTCCACCCTAACACCCAATTAAAGCAAAAGCTGAACAAATTAGTCATTTTCACGTTTGGTAAATCAGGTGGTTAAGCACCAGCTCTCTCCCACCTGAACATCATTTGACACCGATGCCACTTGCCAGCGGGAAGCACGACCACTCTGTCAGCATAGCACTGCAGTCTCGCATTAAGAAGAGGTTAATTAAATTAAGAATATTTTAAAACAGGCAAAAGGCAACTAAAAAGCCTGTCAGTCATTGCATACAGTTTCCCAACTTCTGTTCTTTGAACGTATCAGCTCATCACAAACCTGCCACTGATATACCATGCAAGCTATCTTGATGGTCAAGTCCTCTTGATGGCACAACAGCTGTAGCACACAAGGAACTACCTCTGCACCTCATACATTTACTCAGCTCAGTGGCAGCATCTTCTCATCCCCAAACTACTTTTAAAAGCCTCACCAGTGCCAAGTACAGAGGGACAATCACTTCCTGCCACCCTATTTCTGATACAGCCAGGATGCCATTGGCCTTCTTGGCCACCTGGACACACTGCCTGGTGTCAACCAATACCTCCAGGTCCTTTCCAGCCACTTTTCCACAAGCCTGTAGCATTGCATGGGATCATTCAGTTCTAAATCCCCATACAAACAACAGGATGATTTAATTAGCAATACCCTATTTCTCTGCATACAAGCCACAATACTGATGCAGGACTGAGGTACAGTCCTCATAGGCTCCATTTGCTGGACATATTAGGAACAGGTTTATCTCAGAAAAAATAATTTAATGAAGGCTTTTCAAATACTGGTAACTATTTCAAATAGCTGGTAACTGCAATATATTTATAATTTGAATAACAATAGCATCCAGAAAACCAAACACAGTTGGACCTCACGTAAGCATACAGGAAAATACATTTGTCTCCCAAACGGCAAATGATCTAAAGAGTCAGTCAAATCTGGTGCACAATGGAAAAAGAAAAAAGTTCTAATGAAGTTAACTGAGCAGCCTCAACTCAGTGGTAGAGCTAGAAATAAACTTTCAGTCTCCTCAAACCAGTTTTGTATCCACATGTTCATGGTGTCTCACTGATGGTTGAAAGAAAGAGCAGTGAAGCCAACCATCCCCAGTTCAGCTCAGCTTGAGAAATATGATTCTCGCAGCTCACATTAACATAATCTCATAGCACATGAGGAAATGTCAACATTTCTCTTTAATGCCCAGTTTGGTAAAGTTTCATGCTCAGATAGTTCTGCCAAAATCATGCTATCAAATGACAAATTATTGTATCATCCCAGTGACCTGCTTTGGAATACACTCCCTGAAATGCATTCAAGAAATGCCACAAAAGCACACACCTAGAAGTGGCCAAAAATAATAACCCCAGAAAACAAAAAGAGGAGATAACAATAAGCAAATTCATTGCAGGAACAGCATCTTATCAGAACAACGACAGAAAATCGAGCCCTAACAATGTACAGAAGTCACGCAGAACAAATGTGACTGCTATCATTGTATTAAAGCACCAGAAAGACAGACAAATCAAACACTGGAGCACAGTCAAGTTTTCTCCTACAGTTCAGTATGGAAGTTTCTAGCCAAAACAATGTTATTTATTATCAGCTTCAGTATCTCACCTCAGTGTTCATTTCAGGGGCAGATCAGATTCAAATCGTTTTCTTTCTAACTGACAATTTTTTACTCACAACAAATCCTAACAAAAGACACAGGGTATGAGACATATCCAGAAAACACCCAGTCTGGGTTGCTTCATTTTACTTTTCTTCTTCTATGTTCAATATGTTCAATCTACATTGCTTCTCTTGACAGATGCATTTAACAACAGGAGGCAATGCCCAGCTTGACTCAGCTAAAAATGCATTAAGATCTTTGCTGAGTAGGACTATCACATTTGCTCCACTGTTTTAGCAGTTATCTGAGTTACTATTGTAAATGTGTGAGGTTTTTTTGTTTGTTTGTTTGTTGGCAGCTATTCACTACCAAGATTGCTGCACTAAAGTCAGAATATTTCCTGTGTTCCGTTTTAACTGTAAAGAAATCATCTGGCCTCATCACAGGCTGAGTGAGAATAAACTTTATACCCCCAGAAAAAACTGGCTGACATGAAACACAATCTGTGTCACAGAGGAAAACTGGACACTTGCATCCCTCAGGATTCTAGTTAGCATGCTGCCTTTCCACTGAAATGCTGAATGATTGTCACTTGAGGACACTGAAGTTCTGTTCAACAGTTGTATACAAATCCCAAAGACATTAAGGGAAAGAGCAGGATATGAAAGCTAGCTAAAACCAAAAACCCTAGGCTTAAAAAAACAACACAGTGATGCCATCAGTGACACATCTGTTAAACAGTAACTGAAATACCTGACAGTTGCAAAAAAGGGGACAAAGAAATTCGAAGAGAGAATCTGCTACCTTACGTAAAATATACTGTTTATTTCTCAGGATATGTCATGAATGTACTACAATACATTTGTCATGTGAAACGATTGTCCACAAGACAGAATTGTACATCTGATAATCTTTTCTTTTGCACAAAATGTTCTGCACATCATGTTTTGAATGTCTTCCATGAAAAACGTACCTCATTTACGCATGACTGTTCCTTAGATTTCACAAAGAGGCCAGACCTACCTGTGGGTCTCTGCAAAGCAAACACCAGCTTCAGTAAAGGCAGTAAACATGTGAATACCTCTTAAACAAATAATTACACAAGCGCAATACTGGGAGAACGGATGCATTCCAGACTTGCACTAGTTGAGGGTTTCTGGATAACAAATTACTTCAGCAACACTTGACATTAATCCCTTTGTTCTCCGTACATATTAAGTTGCTCCCATATGTTTTCTGTGGTTAACAGACGGGGAGCTGTCTGTTACCTGAATACTGAAGAAACAGTACAATTTCTACTCTATTTTTAATGGTAAAAACCCTTCCATGCTGACAGTACATTCTGAATGCCTACGCAAACATTTATTTACAGGTCTCCCAGGTTTCCCATAGCCCTTCTTTCCCATCTGAATGGGTCTGAAGTTCAAACCCTTCCCGTAAATACCTGACTGTAACTCCCACCTGCACTGCCAATATTCTCCACCCCTACTGATATCTAAAGAGGCCCACTTGGAGACTGAAGCCTCTGGATTTTTTGATTAAGCCCCAGTAAAAAATTCCTTTTAATTAAGCATAATTTTCTATAATTAATCTGCACAGAAAACATTAATTTACCTTGCTATCTCAGATTTCCCCAGAGAAAAACTTTACAGTTCAAATGATCCCTACATCTATTGTCATAAATCATTGTACCTTAATAATGCAGTCTGCAAGTACAAAGCGCTTCCCACACACTCTTTCTGTCAAAACAGAATATGTGTGTCTTGTACAGCATACACACAAATTCCAGCCTTCAGCAAAACAAATCCTGCCACAAGGTGCTCTGTAGGGCCAATCTGTCAGCATCATCAAGGCTCTCTCCCTTCACCGCTCTGGTGTTTCACATATGTCAACAACCCAGGAATCATCAGTATGAGCCAGCTCAACAATAACGAGGCAGTATAGTTTCCCAGACTTGTTCCTCTTTGGAAAGCTGTTCCCTTGGTGTACTTAGAGATGTGCACAGGGATGTCCCTTTGAGCACCAGTTTTGTTAATTTGCCTTGGAGAAGGGAAGAAGTGCTTCACTGTGGTAGCAACTTAGGGGTTCGTTTTATGCAGCAGCAGCAACTCTCACCTGCCCTCCCAGTCCTGCTGTTGTGTTGAGAACAATTGCACCGGAGAGGGAGGATTCAGGAGGGGACATTTAAAATTGCAATGGAAAAGACATTTCAGGCCTTGAGCCTGTTATAGGCACCATCCTTTGGTGCATTTTTAAGTCATCTCTACCCCGTAGTCAAAGCTGGGCACACAAACACAAGACAGTCACAGGTTTGCTCAGTGTCACAAGCAATGTTTCCCCAGCAGTAACTCTGTATGAGGTATCAACTGGACATCCATAAATATGTTTTGGGGCAAAAGCCTGCCATCCACAGCTGTGCTGCTGTAACACAGGGGCAGCTGCATTAAAAAAGCTGTATTAGGAATAGTTTTACACACCACTACTTGGTTTGGCAACGACACCACTATATGAGAGATTGGAAGGTTCCTCCAGAAAATGGAGTTCCAGCATGGAGGGGACAATCCTGAAGAAATGCAGGGACTATGAAGTTATATTTTCTCTCCCTCTTTCAAACTGTTCTTTGATTTCAGAGAAATTGGCATTTATAATTACTTGCTATGTCATTAGGTTTGGAAGCATTCACTTTAAAACAAACCTTAGCTATCCACTTGGAATAACAGATAACACAACATACTATTTAGACTCTAAAAATATCATCTCTGCTTTCAGAAGCATAGATGCACCTGGGAAGTGAGGCAGGGGAAGGAGGTAGGCAAAGACAGGATGTGCTCATATACAAAGAGAAAACTGGAAGCATGCAGAACAGGCCTAAGAAGGAATCAGGGTTAGAGACTGAGCACCTGCTGAATGATTTTGACTGATTGATGGACAACTCTGGGTAGAATATCCATTCTACTCAGTATCTCTGTCTTCTGCACACTCATTTGTTCTCACTGAAATGAGATTTCCAAACCTTTAATCAGCTTGATGACAACAATGTAATTGCAATTTCCTTGGTATTTCAATTTTAAAAGCTACAATAAATAATGGCTTTTGGTCTAAATACTGTTTTTCTTCTAAATATTAAAAAACATGCTTGGATAATTGTTACTACTTGACTGCAAGAAAGAACAACCCTATATTGGATGCACTTATGCATGAGAAATCTCATGGTTTCCCAAGTTTCACAATGAACATTAAAAAAACCACACCCCAAAACCCTCCCCAAACACCTACCACTCAAATATATGCTAAAAAAAATATAAAGAAATAGAAGAGGGAGGGAAAAAACTCACATCTGAAATGTATTAAGTACATGTACACTCATACACAAAACCTACCGACAGCATGATCCTTCTGGAATTTAATGCATAGTTTTGGAGAGTTGTATATGACCAAAGGTCATGAGCCTTTCTTGCACCAACACTTCTGTGAAGCTCACACTGGACTAGGCTGGAGGTGGGGGAGGATGATTACTTACTGTTTTGCACTCTAAGTGGGGATTGACACACAGGCTTTCAACATCAGCCAAAAAGCAACCAGCAATTACAAATTGTATTATGTGACAAAGACCATGCTGTGCACATCTTGAGTGTTCTGGCTGCAAACCTCTGCTTGCCAAGAGCTAATGAGATAATTTTTTTCCTTGGAAGCTATGCCATTTCTAAATCTATGAGTAAAGGCAGCCTTCACACAAACAGTACCTCCCATAGAGCCGGTCCCTTAAACAAAACATTACCTAATTGTATGCTGCAACAGCAACAACTACAGCTGAGAAAGGCTCCTTCTTCCTTTGATAATAACTGCTCACATGTGGGGTCTGCTATTTGAATGTGAGAAGTTCCAGGATTGGTGTGTACTCTCAAGGCTGTTTACATCCCTTCAAAAAGTCTTTGGTGGGTGGCCTTTCTCCATTTTGTTTTTGATTGTTTCTACTCACTCCTCTTTCCCTCGAAGTACCATCCTTGTTATTATCGTAACAGCTATTCCTTAGTGCAGTTAAGACTTTGGCCATAGGCGGTATTTTCAATTTTGGTTTGATGAAAAAAAGTAACACAGCAAAAGACTCTCAGGTCTTTGAGTGGATTCAGGCAAAGCTTGACATTTCAATTGTCCCTGCTAATTTTTTATGTTGTCAGATCAGAATAAAATATTTAAGGAACTTAAGCCTACTGCTAACTTAAAACTGGAAGTCATGACATTATCTTCAACCTGATGGTGCCTGTGATCATCTTTGTAAGTATCTTGCTGTATCAGTAAAACAGTACAGGAAAGCAACCTTCATGTCCGCTAATACTTGAACTTCTTAAGGTTTCTTAATAAAAAGCACTGTACCCTGAAAGTGAAGTCTGAAGCAGGGTCAGCAGAGACTTGAAAGGGATTTTATAGTCAGTCTAAGATTTCACAAGGAAAACAGGTACAGAAGACATTTCTTTTTTTTCTTTTAATCAAGTAAATGAAATCAGTAAGGACACATTTTGTTAATGAATGCCTCAGTTAGGCTTGTCCTATTGCACAGGCAGAATGGGTGGTCTGCAAAACTGGTTAACAACACTAGAGGGATGGCTCTGCCAGTATTTCCCACTGAAACCACTTACAGATTCTATGTAAATCCTGATCCTTATGAAGACAAATTTTCCAAGCTCAAATCCAAATTTTTCAGTGTTTAGCAGTGAGTGTGAAGGTCTGACTTCCAGGAACTTGGGTCCCACTTAGACATTTAACAAAGGGTTCAGATCTTTGCAAGACCTTTGTGTAACTGAAGATTTCTGAAAGCTGGCCAAACAAGAAGCAGTTTCTATTGCACGAAATAACCTTTACTTAACCTGGTTCCTACCTTGTGGCACAGACACAGGTCTGATATGTTTCTGCACAAAACTGCAAAAGCCCAATGCAGTAATAATTTATCAAGGTGCTGCACATCATGAACAGATGCTGCAAGTGAACAGGTGTACCATGGAGATTAACCCAACCCTTAACGTACCAGGACAATAGAGTCAACATGCAATTATGCCCACCAGCTGGCTGCAGAAAGCATTTAATCCTTTTCCTCTTATCCCTACATCAATAATGATGGCCAGCAGACAAAAATTTAAGGTGAACTTCTACCTGCACTTCAAGCAAATACAGGCTTAAGCCTAGCTCACTGTAAGGGCACAGGAATCATTACTTCCTGATTCCTGGGACAGTCTGCTTCGCTCAAGTTTTAGATGAAAATTTACACAGATAAAAAAGTATACCTTGAACTTCCTCATACCAAGTCAGAATTCCCAGTCCCTTCTGCCCAGTTTCCCATCCAAATTGGTGACTCATCCACTGCTGCACTTTTCATATAAATTGCTTGCTCTAGATGACCAATCACCCCATATCCTGTAGGATATAATGCTCAGGAGCTTCTCCAGCATAATTTTTGAATTTTTGTTCTCACAGGCAGCCTTTATCTGTACTAAAAAACCAAAATCCTGAAAACATCAAGCCAACTCTGAGAAAAATTGCTGAGCATATTCTCTTGTAATTTGTAACTCAGAACTACCGAATGCTTTTATTGCTTCAACTACAGTAGAAGTTGAAGGTCACAGGAAGAAATCAGGGTCCTATGTGCTGGTGACAAAAGGTTAGGGAGGGTACAAGCTAACATCATTGTATGTAGACAAGAACTTTTTAGCAGTTTATCACGGCTGTGCTGAACCCCAGAAAACACAGGTTATCTTCAAGTTCAGTATAATGAGTTCCTATTACCCATATGTTTAGATTATTATTTAGCTACTGTGGCTGTTTATTGCACAACTTCTAAGTGCAGCACTCATAGTAGAGCTGCTTGCATTTTTCCACTGCCTGTCTTCTCCCACTACTCACGAAAAAAAAAAAAAAAAAGGCAGCCACCTTGTCTTTGCCACAACAGGAGGTGACAGCTCATGATGCTGTCTCAGGATGTGCTAACCCAAGAGCAGCTCCAGCCCATGAGGGACACTGGTGCTCCTGTAATGAGCAGTGAGGAAGAGGCAGTAGTCTGAAGCACTAGGTGTCAATTATTCTACCTTGCCAGGAAAGAGTAATTAGAGAATAACTCCCTAATGTGTTCAGCTCTCTCCTGCAACCCCCACTGGTTCTCATCCATCATCATGAAGACTTCTCTCAGTGATTCATTATGAAAGGGCCGCCTTTCCAAGGCAGGCAACTGAGAGGAATTTTCCACTTCTCCCTCCCTTCCTCCCTCTGTGCGCAGCAGAAATCTCATTTCATTACAAGCCCAGGATTCTAATGTCAGTGGCTTCAGGCATTTGCTAATAAGGAACAAGTAGTTTCCAGAAACATGAGACACAATAAATGCATTAAAAAAAACTCTTCTGAGAAAGAAAACCCAATAGGGCAGGTGAGCAAAAGGTAAGGGCCTGTGAAAAGCTGAATAAAATCCTGGAGGGAGAGAGCAGGCCTGTAAAGTACACAGTAAATGCACTATCAGGCAGGATGACCCAGAGCCAAGGGCAAATAGTGGTTTACCTACAGGACTTTTAAGAAGAAACATAAGGCACATATATATTTACACGTATAGGACCAAGAGGCACAAAGCATTTCAAAAGCAGTAAGCATATTTGGAACAACTGACCTCAGATATATTGTGACAACACTGGGTTCTAACTGTGCATTTTGCTGGCTTCTCAGTGAAAAGTAACTGCATAACTTCTCTCTGCATGAAGTTGTAAGAGGACTTACCCATTTCAGCGAAGCCCTTGGATTCATGTGCATGTGCACGTGCTGCACACCTGTACAAACACTGCAAAGGAGAAGTTTTAATTACTACAACTGCATTGAGCTGAACTAGTTAAGTTCAGAGGATCCTCCAAAGAGCTGGCAGTTTTTAACAGACTTGTCAATTTAAAGAAAGCTGTTTGCTAACTACACTATTATAGTTATACACATTTTATACACACACACACACGCACCTCCATATAGGTTTTTTTTAAAGTAAATTCTCCATGTTCTTTCTTCCAGGTATGTATTGGACATATGGCATGCTTCTGGACCTGCAGTAGGAGCGTTCCAGTTGTTGAAGAGCTGCCTTTAGAGCAGCACCGAACTGGTTCTACACTGAGGACATGTAATACTTGAGAGCCACCAAGTTCCTCTCTTGAGGACATCATCTGGAGAAACAACATTGCTTGAAATAATAGTTTTCTTAAAATAAAGACTTATAATCAGAGATAGCTCATTTAAATTTTGAAGGATTTGAGAAAAAATGGATTTACGGTAGGAACTGAACAGAGCCAAATCAAATTAATTGATGTGATGGTAAGACAGTCAACCCTTTTGTGGAAGCTGAATATTGTGTGCTCACTAAAAGTATGTTTCTGAAACTACAGGTTTGTTTAATACTTCTAAAGTAATAATTATAACTACACAGTGGAAGATAGACCGTTCTACTCTTTGTTTTTAAAAAAACCAAAGTAAAACTCTGACTTCTTTTGTGTCAGCTTGCTGTGAGAATGCCACATAAGAAAATTTAAGGCTAAAAACCTGTCTTTCAACAGCTATCAGTACATGTCAGGAATACCCAGAGGATGAATGTATTCAATTTATATAAGAACACTGACAGTCCAAAACTATGAAAAAATGAGTAATAGCAGGTATCACATGCTAATTTAAAATGATGGCTACTAGAAAAGGCTAAATATCACACAATTGATTCCATGACATTTAATTTCAAAATTCTAGTTCTATATTTATCCCAGTTAATGAAAATTATTTGTTCCTTATCAAGTCCTTTTTAATGGCAATTTGAAGTGGAGAAAAGGTGCTTCCTTCTGGAACAGGAAGAGAGGGATCCATCCAAAAAGCTTCACACTTTCTAGCTTTTGGTATTTTAGTGTAGCATATAAACACATCAGTGAGATTAAATCCTCCAGCTGTACCTTCATGCAGGCCTCAGTGCCTGTATTTCCCCTCTGAGAAATTGTGAGAAAACTTTTAGCAAAAAGAATTTGGCATTTTACGACTGCTGAGGCATGCAGAGTTTTTATGCCTTAACAAGCCATAGCAGTACAGAAAACCACTACATAAACTGATCTACACTTAACTCTGTGCACACAACACAAACTCACTTGAATTGCTAAATGACAAAATAGAACTGATAATCAAAAATAAAACCACTTCCTTGTTATGCTCTGACTTCTGCTTTATAAGGGAGGTTATGATTTTATTCCTGGTATTCTAGGGTTTTAAAGGTTGGTATTTGGTTAATTTTACAGAAAGCACCAATCTTCATTAATATTAAAGAAAAACTGAAGTATTGTAGTCACTGATAATACATCATACTTTATTATAGCCCAACTGCACCAAAGTGCTTATTATACACTATTAACATGATTGCTGGATGCAACTAACCAAAATTTATAACAAGCTTTGTAATATGACGGATTCCTCATCAGTATCACTATATTCTTGACAGAGGATGTGAATTGTTTGTGGCAATGCTGAAATTTGTTAATTAATAGAACTTATTACTGAAAGGATTGTTTACAAAATCAGTGGTGGGGAACTCATGTTATCTATCTTTGGCTTCCCAAGGAAACAGCTTACCTCTTGGAAAAATGTATTTAGTCTTTGCTGTGTGCATTTTCTTCCTATTCACACAAGTACTGTGGTCACAGTGTTCTCTGTATTTCTTTTTTCTACAGCAAGTAAAATCAGGAAGCAGTATTAGCCTTGTCCTAGTGAGGGGAACTGAGTCACCCAGATTATACAGGGCATATCAAAAGTTTGTAGCAAGGAATTCATTCTGAACACTGTGAAAGATGAGTCCAGGAGGGGAGGTTCCTAGGATAAGAACAAATAGTCTTAGTCTTTGCTCAAAAAACAAAGTGGACCAAATAGGACAAATATCCACTTGTAGAAACAAAACCGAATGGCCTGATAATAATGGCCTGAGAACTCAAGCTACTGCCATAATCACTGGATTTCTTAAAACCCCATAATTATTCCACGTACCTGTTCTGTAGTCTCAGTTTTATTCCTTTGTCCAGCTCAGCTGGCAAGAGCTGGTACCACCAGATGCTATTTCTCTCTAAAATGAAGTAATGCCAGATAATTCTGGATAGACAAAGAGTAGACAAATTTAATACTGCTTTAGTTAGGAAATTAAATAAACCAGTGATCTACAACATTTCCCCAGGTTGTTCCCATTGAATATACGAGTTACCGCATTGCTGTACTGTATCTGCTCTTCTACACAAACTACTGTGTCTGGAAACCTGGTGTGTGTGCTCCTAAAACACACAGGGACCTATCACCAGGGAAATAAAATAAGTGAATTACAAGAGTGCATGCACTGGGGCCTCTCTGTGTGCAAGACCACTATCAGAAATTCATCTGAACATGAATTTACGTTATGGTTAAACACACTTTGGGAAAAGGCTTTTAAAAAAACCCCAAACTTACATATTGCTTCAGTGGTAATAACACTCTACTGATTCTACATTTTTAAAGTTTCTTTAAACTCTATATACCATTGGTTAACTAAATGTTGATATAATAAAACAGCCATACCACAATATTGAATTATGTACATGCTTATGGCAGTGCAAAAAATAATTTTTCAACCTAAATTAATGGAATACAGACACTGCTGTCATAGAAACACAGACTGTTGTCCAACAGGTATTTTGGTGCTACTATTTAAAAGGCAGTACCTACAACAAACTTAAAGTCTCACGGTTACTTGAAAGGCAAATGAAACACTATTTCCAAAACAGTCTGTAGGTTCTCGCATCAGCTTTTTACTAAGGTTGGAAATGTAAAAGATTGACAATACTAGCATTATAGCTTGGGATTCAAAGAAAAAGGAAAATCTGCAATTTTACCAGTTAAATATACAAATCTCATGTTAGCTCAGTCAGCACAGATCAAGTTACATTACTTGTCCTGGAAAGAAACATTCTTTTGGGAAGAATAATAATTATTTCAGTCAATCTTCACAAGTTGGGCCCAAGAGAAAGAACTAAAAATAGCAAGATAAGACTGACGGCAGTAGTTAAGTTTCTAACATAACAATGGGAGAGGCCAGTTTGACTCATCAGCAAAGAAAAGATAACTGGAAATGGGAGATTAAAGGGCTCAGTACTCAGTCCCACACAATTCCCAGACCTCCCAGTATCTCATTCTGAACACTGTGAAAGATGAGTCCAGGAGGGGAGGTTCCTAGGATAAGAACAAATAGTCTTAGTCTTTGCTCAAAAAACAAAGTGGACCAAATAGGACAAATATCCACTTGCAAAAACAAAACCGAACCCAAAACCTTAAAACTCAAACTGCAATAAAAACCTCAAAGGACTGTATCTTACCTAAAGAAGGACACTAGTGTCAGCAGCAATTGTTTCATAATCTTCAATGATTAGTACGTCTGAGACTGCCAAAAGAAGGTTTAACTCATTTGGTCTGTTCTCCCTAGACGCCTATCTGGATACCCTCTGGGAATATTGCTGTCCTGGCAGCATGGACATCCACATGGAACATTAATATAGTTTTTGTTCTCCTACATCCAGTTGCAGCCTAAAACAAAGAATGACATTGGTACATCTGGACAAACTGTGCTGCTAGAAATGTACATGTTTGGAAAATGTGGCTTTGAGAAATCTTTCAAGAGCTTTACAAAACCTGACCACTGCTTGCCCCACCAGAACGGTGCCAAAATTGGTGGGGAAACAGAACAAATACATTTTATGCTCTTAAAATGGGCAAATGCTGCAAAAACAAAATAAAATTATTAAATGAGAAATTACCACAAAATGCAAGAGTTTTCCTTGCCTGAGGAAAAGGAGATCAGAAGTTGATTTTGTGACTGAGCACTTGTCCTAACTAATTGAATTAAAACAAATAGTCATAATAGACCCACTTATTAGCACAGTATAAAGAACGCTGACTGAAATCCTAAGTGCAGGTACATCAGCAACTGGAAGTCATAACCACCTGTTAGCTACAGAACTTTCCAGGTAGCTCTATTTACATGGGGAAAAAAGTTCAATACTGTTCAGCAGTTCTTGATGTTTTCTGCTTTTACACAAAACAGATTGTTTTCTTTTCCTAGCCTTTCTTCCCCTCCCCCATTATTTGTAATAATGGACCTGACAAGCTAGCAAACCTAACCTGCGATTTGGAGGGGGGGAAATGAGGGTGGTGTTTTGATTTTTTTTACACACCTCCTGAAAGGTGGTACTTTTATGAATCAGATTTATTTTTAGCTTCTCAGCAACAGAGATGCCAATTCTTGTTTCTGCCAGTGCTTTAAATACTTTTGGCTTCTTAGTCCAAAGTAATTCCCACATCTTTATTACACAGTCACCTTATGCCCTTCGTGGAAGCCTGCATCTCATCTACTTATCTACAGCACTTGCATCCAGTTTAGTTTAGAAACAGGTTTGTTGCCTCAATCTGTCAGTTTTAAAGTTCACGTTAAAAAAAACTAACAAAATTGACACCACTAGCTCAAAGAGTAGAGGATATCAAAGAGAATTTTGCACTTCCAATTCATATTCCTTTCTCTACTCCAGAATGTTTTCATAGGAAAATTAAAACTGCAATGTAATGTTTAAGGCTTGAGCTTCTGAAATGGAAACGCACTATTACTTGCAGAATAAATGATTTATAGTCCTTAGACACAATATTGTTGAAAGTCCACCTTTCTGTTAAGCATAATCATTTCAGAAATTGTTGTACGTGATATGTTTATGGAAATAGATTGTTAAATTCTCCACAGAGGAGTAGAACTTTTACATCTCCTGATACATTTTGGATTGTTGCAGCAGCAGCTCTTACACAGTGACTTTCAATCTAGGACACATCTTTATTTCCAGTCAAGATGAAAAAATGCTTTCTCAAAAATAAAGCAGGTCACAAGATACAGAAATTACTCCTTTAAAATATTACAGAACACACTTTTTCACAGGATACACACAGGCTACAGTTTCAGCTTGTAATTTTCAATACTCACAGTAAAATACTTTTTCAAATAACCTAAGTGCAGCTTAGAGCCATCAAGTGCCAGTTTATATCATTCTGCAGAAATACAGGATTCCAAATGCCAGATGAGTTACTCTTTCTATGTTCAGACTTACTCAAACACTTGTGCACTACCTCCGTGTTGAGAGCAGTTTCTTGGAAAGCTTGAAACTTCAGTTCAGTTTTCCTCTGTTCCAACTGAAGCTCTGTTTTAAAGAATAAATGCAAAGCTCCTGTGCTCTGGATCTGCAGATCAGACACTGACCATCGGGATAGCTTGTATAGTGAAGATGCCATATTGCCCTTTAGGTCTGGGATATCCATGTTGTACGGTAACACTTCCCCATTCAGACAGATTGTCCTGAATAATTACAATCACTTAAATTTGTGGAGAAGGAACAGTGAGGAGACCAGTTGGCTTGATCTTGTTGATTCCTCCATCTAGGATGCAGACCCTTGGGTACTTGTTTTTCACTAGATGAGCTGCAAACTGAAACAAATATATCATTAGCATACCACACATTATAGTCCTTAAATTCAAATAACTTTAAGTAAGGCAAATTAAAAAAAAAATTTAAAAAATTATTAGACCCTTTCTTTCCACCAACTAATCCAACACAGGAGCCCAGGCCTGTCTGTTGAAACAGCTGGGATGAATTTAGTGGTCATGAAATTGTCACAGCAATAACATTGAACTTCATTTATCTCTGCTTAGGCAGGATTTTACTTCATTCTAACAGGACTGTTTAATCTCACAGCAATCACCGGAACCTCTGTCAAAGCATGAACTAACAGATATTTTTCCCCGCGTTAATCTAACGCTCAGCTGTTTCCTGTAGGATCCCAAGTGTACAAGCATCAGAGTTTGATGGTACAGTCATTTTCTTACCTGTCAAACTTGACCGACGTAACTTGACTTCACAAGATGTCAGACATGAATTTGGGGTCTAGCAACTGTACTCTCCCCTGTCCCCACCAATCTGCCCACAGCCAGGTTGAATGCTGCAAGCACATATCCCCCCACCCTGGCAAGCCTCTCTTCTCAACTAGTTCATTCCATAAACCAAACACAGCAGTCACCAGTTTCCATGTAGTAACTTCGTAAAACATGACTACAGTGATGAAGAAACAGTATTTTATATATTAAAAGACTTATGATAAGAAATATCAAAATTATGTATCAAAATAAAAACCCAAAAGAACAATATTTTATTACACGTCAAACTTGCCTTCCAGATATTGACTACAATGCATTAAAAAGCAAGTCACCAAAATAGATTAATCAGTGAGAAACTAATAGTTTCACTTTATTTGAAAAATCTGTGAGACTGTCCTGCCCTTCCAGTCTTTGAGATGGCTCCTTTTTTACTTGGTTGGCAAACTAGTATCATCTGTAAAATCATTAAGCGCTTCCAAATGGGCTATGTAAACATTTGTGATTTCCTTTTTGACTCTTTAGAATAATTTGTGATGCTATTTGAGAACCTATTTGCAAGTGGGATGTCCAAATAACTAACTTTGCATGAACAACTAAATTAACAACTCAAGAACAGCTGTAGGCACCCCAATTAAGTTTAGTATGTAGTTTTTAGGATGTAGTTTTTTTGTTTACATTCCTCTTAATTACCTGTTACAGTGTAACATATATTGAGGCAGAACAAGATGTGCTACATGACTACCTGATCCAGTACAAGTACTGAAATAATCTCTGTAACAAGTTAGAGTTCATGGTAACAAAATTTTAACCTTTCCTAGCCAGAACTTTTGCTTCACATTGAAGGTATTTTATATATGCAAGGAACTCATTTCTGTTCACTTATATGTCTAATGTAGCTACTGCATTCCTTTCTCTGGGTTTAGGATGCATTTAACGAGGGAGAAGGCAACTGTAACCACTGAGGATTTACAGAGTAATAGGTCACAGTAAACACTTTAGCTGTTATGTTTCTTTCAGGTACTTGCCTAAGGAAGACCAAAAGGATCAATCAATCATCTCTTTCCCCATTAGTTTGGGTCATTCAGTACGGGATTCAAGGAAACACATAAAAAAAATCCCCACAATCAAACAATCAAAGCTAAGTAGTAGTAAAGTCAAACCATACGTGGATGTCACTTTTCATGAGCAAAGTAAATGCCTTATTTTTAGAGAGGTTCTTGGCTGCACAGGTGGTGTAGTATACACAGAGATATCATTTGGAAAGTGCAAATACCTCTTGCTATAATCACAGCCCAAAGATGTGGTGTACAGTAAGACAGAGACAAAGATAATTCTCGTCAAAAATAGCGCTCAGCTGTGCATACCACGAACTACAAAAATAGTTTATATTCCCAGTGAAATACTATCAGACATCTTTACTTCATGTGTACATATCTATCACCTCACAGTGCTCTCTACCTATGACTAATGGATAGTGCTCTGTCTTGGACACCAATAGCTGGCAGAAATGAAAAATGGCAACAAGCATTCCGGCTGACAGGAAGCAGCATGTTGTTTCCTGAGTACAATGTTCCATGTGTCAACAGAGAGGTTCCACTCTGACTACTGATAATAAAGTGTAAACTCTGCTCCAAATGTTTGGATGCCCTATGCATAATATAACTACCATTCAATGTAGTGCCTTAGAAGAAAATATGCAAACAAATGCTTTGTACTTAGGGTTTGAGCATTAAGGCCTCTATCCCACTGTATTTTAGTAACAAGGTATGGCTGGAAATAAATTTTCTTCACTGCATATGACAAGAGGTTACTTGTAAACCTTATGATGTGGAATTTCTTGCTTCTTTCAGGGCCTCTGCGAAGCAAGCACTGCAAAATCTGTGGTTGATAAACCACAAGATGAACTATCTTTTTTTTTTTTTTTTTTTTTCACAGAACTGTTTGCTGTTGTCTACCTGGTTTCAGTGAGAAAGGCTGCAAATATAGTTAAGAATATTGTGTCTGAGCATCCAGTCAGGGACAATCCACTGAGCAGGAAATGTACTACTACTGGCATCTCACTACCATGGGAACTAGCTGCAAGCTGGGGGCCTGGAGGCATACACATTGATGTAAGTTGAGAATTGCCACCAAACTCCAAATATCAGCCTCCAACAGCTTTGCACATACATCTGTCCATGCGCTGCAAACAAGAATCTGGGTTTAACTAACACAGTAATAGGATTTGATCCAGTTAAAGACATTTCTAGTTTTACCTTCTGCCTTCCCACGTTGTGTCACTGAAAATAGAAGTCGTAACTTTTGGCAATGAGTAAATTTGGAAGTAGACTCTTACTAGCATTGTAGTCTTCCTTATTAAAGCTTTGACTTTTTATAGTCCTGTTCCTCAGTACATGCTTGTGCCTTCCTCTCCCAGACACAGGAGCCCGTCTGCCACAGACAAGTATAGGAACTTGTTCCCCATGTTTCTGAAATGTTCCAACACCACCTGGTATCCTTCCATGCCAAAATATACGCTATGAAGCCAGTATTTTTGAAACACATGGAAGTGTTATTTCTGGCGTGTGCACTGATGGAGGGACTTGAGAGGAAGGGCTATTTGAAATAGCTGCATACATTGCCTCCCCAGTTTGACTTTAATTTATGTCAAATATCAGTAGCTTGAATCCAAGGAATAAAGATAAAAAAATTGTTTTCTAAACAGTTGGGGAAAAAGAAGAGTGATCCAAAAAGAGCAAAACTTCATGTGTCAAAAAAAAGTCCAAAGTGCTCTTCTGAAAGAATGCCACAGACTTTCTACGGCAGAAACAATTATTTTGGACTAAATGGGCTCTATTTCCTTTATGAACTCTGTCATAAAGTGTCAAGTTTACTAACAGGCACCTGGATATGTAATTTGCAGTCTGCTAAGTAACCTAATTTACAGAGTTGCTGTTAAGACAGAAGATAACATGGTGAAGAGATAAGCAAATGGGTTATGTCATCCTTAGTGACCTGTAAACCACCTACATTTTAAAGAGAGATTTACTGAAACATAAAAGTAGTGCACAATTAAATTTCCATTACACAGAAATACCTTCTTATAAATAGAAATAAGCTGTCATTTATAAGACGATTATGCTGTCTTAAATTTATCAAATGTTTGTTTTGACATAACTTTTGGGATACATCAGCTTCCCCATGCCACCAATGGATCACATTCCTCTGTAATGCTTCTGTTTTCATTTAGACAACAATATTCCATGGTGAAATGGAGTTATGCCTATCTGAGGTAGAGGATTAAAGGGACACCACAAGACTTTAGGCTTTTTTCTTTCTGCCTCAGGTGGTCTTTCCTCAAAATACACTTCCCAAACTCAGTTACCATGTTTTTACTGGCAGCATCTAGAGTTTAAATTGAATTTCCTCTTGCTACTTTCACAGCAAATACTATATATTAAAGGATGAATATGTGAGCAGCTTGTTTAATGACTACTATGTGATGTCTTTGGTGAAGACTATAGAAACACTGTTCCTCTATAAAGTAATGCATCAATCAATTCCACATAAAACACCCTTCTTGGTGAGCATAACTTAGCCAGAAAATTGTAATTTGCATTTGAAAGCAGTCAGTTAAGACTCTTTATGCAGATACAAGAAGTCAGGCTTTGAAAGACAAACAAGATCACAGCAAATGATATCAAAATTTGGGCAAATATTAAACATTTTACCCTGCATTGGTGTTGCTCTCAATACAAGCAGCATAACAGGACTGCTCCTTTAAGTACCATCAAGAACCTTAATAATCTGCACACTGGCACACTTATCAAAATGTTTCTTCTACCCTGTTCCAAGCAGTAAAATAACAGCTTTCAAGTGTGCTGAATGCATTATGCCAGGCATGTCACATTTTTACACTGTCTACAGCAGAGATTCTAATAACACAACAGCTTGAGCAGCCCCGTTCCCAGCACCCTTCAGGCTAGCCATGAGGGTTGCTATGTACACATTATTCACTTTCACAGACATTCTTGTGACAAGCTGTAATTAAAGGGCACGCTGGGAGGGAAGAAGGAGTAACATACTGCACCAGAATACCAAAAAAGACTGCTGTGACTAATGTTACCAGGGTGTAAATATTAATAGCATCCTCTGAAAGAGTCAAAAGAAAAAGAGATACTTGAGAAGTTAGAGGAGAAACATCAACCAAATTTTGTCGTACTCATCCATTGCCACATGGTTATTTATAGTTTTTCACTTGTAAACTCATGATACACAAACCTCTCCAGGACTGCAGACTATTTGCTTTATGATTTCAGTCAAGAGTTCACCTTCACGTCTCTGAAAGAACAGCACAGTCAAAGTGATCATTCTAGAGCTTTTTAAACAGCATTCTCCATATGCCACAAAGCAGACCCAGTACACAAGATTATTTTTAGTCAGCTACTTCTGATACTAAAGGGTTCCAGATAAATGACACTTCAGTACTATGGGGAAGACAGGAACCTAAAGCCTCCCATATCAACAAAACAGTGCCTAGTTATTGGTTACAGTATTACCATAAACTGGAAGTAAAAAAACCACAGAAAGGACAACTTGGTGCAAATACATACTATAGTGGGAGGGGTGTGGTGGGTGAAAGGAGTATGGAACCTACTGCTCTAACAAGATCAAGGGAAAATTCTCTACACGTAAACTGGCCAAAGGGGAACACTTTCCATTCCACCAGTACAAAAAACACAGCAGTAACTCAGAGTACTTATGTGTAAAGATTTGAAAATAAGCCTACACAAACAGATATTTAACAGATATTTAATAGCTGGTTTCAGATTAAGTTTTACTGAGAAATTAAGAGTAAACTTTCCTTCAAATTTCTTCAAGTAATAAATTTTAAACACCT
Organism: Pachyramphus minor; assembly: GCA_013397135.1. NCBI lineage: Eukaryota > Metazoa > Chordata > Aves > Passeriformes > Tyrannidae > Pachyramphus > Pachyramphus minor. The sequence continues at coordinate 609,666 of VYXB01009668.1, forward strand.
GCACTTTAAATTTTCTGCCTAGAAATTACAGAAAACATTAAAAAATACCCAGCTGGAAATAAGTATTTGAAAATTAAAATTCAGTTGCAGAGATTTTGTAGAGATTTGTAACACAGCTAATTTATACTGCCCAACATACATGCAGTGCACGCAACACAGTTGAATGGATTGTACAATAAAAATGCAGAGAGCAAACTATTTTATTTTTGACTCAACAGAAAATAAAAAAGTTGTTAGTGAACAGAAATATGTAATTTTGAAAAGATGTATAACAGCTCACGAATATAAAGGAGAAAGGATGAGTCTTTCTGAAAGATTCAGCCTCCTCTCCCAAGTCTAAAGATTGCCTGAGATCTTGAAAATTGTTCAAAGAAATACTTAAAAAAACGTTTCTTTGTGATCTGCACTACTTTTTTCTAATGCTACCCAAACTGCAAGTTTTGTCCAGTTTCTTCTTAAACTCCAGCACAAAAGCCTTTGGACCTCCCATGAAATGGATGCAACCCCTCCTGAAGCAGTCAGTGAGTCTGTCTGCCCGTATCAAAAGCTGATTCAGATACAGTTTAGAGAAAAACAGAACAACATTGCTCCAGACAAGCAGTATGGATATTGGAACTGCCAGATTCACCTTATGCAAGTCTCCTAGACCTACAATGCATGTTTGTATGTCATTGCCATCTCTCTTTCAGTTACCGCTATTTCAGATTTCTTGAACCAGAATACCAGGAAATACAAACCACTGTTTTAAGAGCTGCCAAACAGCCCCAGAAAGTGGTAATTCAAGGTTATAATGCAGTAGTCCTGAGTGATATGTATACAACCTAAACCATGCAAGCTCAGGTAAGGACAAGAGTACTCTTCCAGAGGTGCAGTCCACAAAGACAGCATGACCACAGGCAAGACAGATGTCTGGAGGAACTCTGGAGCTTTGATGGCACCACTCCAAGATTCAGGTTTACCACTCTCCCACCTTTCTGCCAGCCTGCCAGCATCTCTCAGACCTATTTTGATAGGTAAAACAGAGGACTCCATGATTCCTGATCTCAGAAACATGCAAACCTCTACATAGTAAGGCACACAGGCCAAACGGCACTTACACCAAATAAACAACTAAAATTTCCCATAACTGTTATCATTGGTCTCAGTAAAAAATAAAAGAGAACCTATTTTGAGTTTTAGAATTAGCCTGCTTTCCTTGTCACCTACTTCAGAGGAGAAAAACGAACACTCAAGTTCTGCTCCTGAACCTCCATCTTTCATTTTCCCCCTTTCCTCTCCCATAACTCTCTGGAAAAGTGGAATAGTTAGGTCATTGCTGTTGTACCTGAGACATCCAATGCAAACTAACCAAAGCCACAGGCAGGGGCAGAATTACAACAGCATAACACAACTTCTGGCTGGCAGCCCAAGTGTCTTTCTTGGGCTGTGTGAAGAGCATGTACTGGCAACAGCAGCTGGCCTGCTTTCTGTTGAAGAAGGAAAACATGCATACATTATGCATGTTACAATAATAAAAAGGGCTAAATTTACAGAATAAAATAATGAAGACTTAACCATGTATTGGGTAGGGTTACAACCAGCAGGATAATTGCTGACTAGCGAATCTATTCAAACTTTTCAAAATACAAGCTTTATCTCTTCCTCTTTAAGGGCAACAAAGAGGCACCTAATGTCTCCAGAAAGCTGTGAGTCTGAATGCAGATGGGAGGATGGGGCTTTAGCAAAACAAACACAAAACCCAGCCATTCTGGTAATCATAAGGTGCCCCTCCATACCTGCAAAGAGAAAGTATCTTCAGTTTTCATTCCAATTGTTCAATCACTTTTCTTCAGAGACTATTTACAAGGAAACACAGAACCTAAAAGATGCATGGTGGAAACATCTCAAGAAGTTTATTGCCTAATTTCTATTTACTTTCACTTTAGAAGCTTCCTTAGGCCCTTTCAACTAAATATGTCTGTCTTTAGAAGCACAAATGCACCCATCCTTTAGTATTCTATGCAACACCTAATCTTCAGATCACCCTATGAAGTTTTATAGGCATCCATTTGTAGTTTTAAGACAGGCTTATAACAAGAAACAGCTTCAGCATGCAAGGACTTGCTTCTCTGCCAAGGGCTTTTTAAAAGCTCTGAGGAAGATGACAACAAAAATCACACACATGTAGTGGTAGCCAGGCACTTTAACATATGCGTCTCAGTCTTCTTGTAAGAAGTCCATTTTTGATAGTGTGCTGAGAGAAAATGTTACTTTCATATAGTAAAAAGTATTTTTTTTCAGGCCAGGAATATGTTATACAAAAAGAATCTTAAAGCTTGACCCTCTCCCTTGAAAAGGGTCAGAAAGATCTCATGGAAACTCAGGACTTCTTGTCTTTGCTTTGGAGATAATTTGTGTAATAAGAATGACTACTTTGTTTCAGTAATTTGTAGAAATTGACTAGACAATATATTTATAGCAGCATAATTTATCTAGATAAAAAAGAATCAATGTAGCAATTAGAAATTACAATTTAAAATTTATTTCCCAGCTATAAAGACACGTTTTTTAAGCTTTGACTTACAGCTCATCTAACTATCTTTTTCCAAGGCAAAAAATGAGTTTTCAGGCAGATTATTAGGTAGATTAAAGTGTCCTGTATATTTTATTCTGTTATAGCATTTAACTGACAATAATACACACCACTGGGGAAACAAATTAAACAACCACATTACACAAGTGTGTAATGTGTGTTACTGTCAAAATTGAGTTGCTAGAGAATGATTTAGTATCAGTAAGGTATTCCTCCTATTCTGAATTCAGTCAAAATTGCAGTTATACAGACAAAAGTTTGAAATGGAAACAGATAATGGCTTAGCACCTCAAAGTTGCCTGAAGGAGGGAAGATGAAATAATGTGACCCTTGCAAAAAAAAGACCCAAACCAATCCCTGTCCTACATACGCATAACTATAATTGACCTTTTTACTTGCTGGATCCCTGACTTTGAACGTGGAAAAAAATCAGAAGCTGTTATTTGTCATACACCAAAAATGGAAGCTACAGTTCAGAACTCATTGCCTGTTTAACTATTACATTCCCAACAGTAATGATCCCTTGCCCATAATGGAATTTACAACGTACTTATCTATCTATGGATGTGGGAAATGGGAATTTAAGAGATGCTGCCACTTAACATATTTCAAAGTTAAATATCAAAACAGAATCTGGTTGATGAACTCCAGCCTAATGCCTTTTATATGGAGGTTTCCTGCTGTTTATAGAGACAAAAAAATATCCGCTCTATTAACAAGTGCCCAGAAACTCCTAAGAGAATAAAGACTGGCACAAAATGAGAACCAGCCTAAAGGAAGGTATATACTCCAGAGAAGTGCAAACCAAGCACCACCACATGATATCTCTTTTACAGTACCTTTATGCTGCTAATGGCACATTCAGTAAGGCTCTTGTACATCAGCCAATCTACTAATTTAATTTTCAGTGTTAGTAAATCAAATGGTTTAACATGCAGGATTACCCTGTTTTAATTCCCTCCTAAGGAAGTGTTTAACTAGAACTAGAGCTGCCAGAGCCAGAGCCAGTATGTGACAGTGCTGGCTTCCTTTGCCTCCTGCTGGAACAGTGCTGTGGTGAAGTTTTCAGTTTCCCCTCTCACCTCTCAAATTCTAGACAGCATTTGCTTTCCAATTTAAATGTTTTATCATCTGGCTCCAAATCAAATACAAAAGACAGAAACAGAAATGAAGTGCGAAAAGGCTTTTTCTACAGGTCTGCTCCGTATACTCAAGTTTGCTTCTTAAATGATTTTTAAGTGATGCCAAGTAGGCTGCTAATACAAAGTGCAATTGAAAGATTCAACCTTCAAATTACAAACAGCTCATTAAAAAAAAAAAATTAAAAAAATCAGTGTTTTTTCACTCTTACCCTCACCTCTCAGTCCTATATAAAATTTGAACCAAACATATAACAGTGCCAATCTCCATATTTTTAGTGCCGTATGTATCAGTGAACACCTCCTATGACTGAATTACTTTGTAAAATTTAAGAAGTAATAACTACTGTCCTGTCAAACCTCAAGCTACACAGTTCTGGCATGAATAGTGGCAGACAGTTCTATGCAACCATGCAGAGTAAAACTGAAACTGGTCTTAAAAATTGTCCATGAAAAAAAGGAGTTCTAAGTTTTATCAGCACAATCAAGTTGAGGCTGGCTTCATATATACTTTGAGAGTGTCCCAGAGGTGGTGAGTCCCCACCAGTGTTTAGGCTTAAGTATTCAATTTGTGGTCAAACTGGTCAATCCAGTATTTTGTTGCTATTTAAAGCTCTGCGATCTTTAGTTAGGCTTTCAAGAACTCTAAAAGCAAATCAAGAGACAAAGCAGCGTTTCTCCTTTATGAAAAGTTATAATGTTGACAATTCTGGGTCAATATTGTCTAAGTTATAGAAAATCTGGGTTTGGAGGATAAAACAGCACCTCTCATGTGACTGAAGTGCTCGTAGTTACTAAGCAAGTTTTCTTTAGCTGCACAGCAAATGAAACATTTGATTTTCATTTACTGAAACATTTAAAAAATGTTTAAATGTTTAAAAAAGTTTGCATCAGAAGTGTCACTCATAGAAGAAAATGGTATCTTCATGGCTATGGTGGAACTGACAGCCTGCACCATAAGTCCTTTCTGTGCTTGGAAATTTCTTACAGGTAGTTTATTCAATCTGTTTTAGTTTAGTTCCTCCAGAACTTGCAGAAAATGAGTTGGTAGTATGTGAAATACATTCCATAAAGGCACTTTTTAGTGAACACCAAAGCACTTCCTTTTTCCTGTTCCTATTCCTCAGGACGTTAGTGGATGGATAGGCTCTTACTGAGATAAGTTAAGATCTTTGGTGATTTAAAATGTAATTGATCAAAGCAGCTGCATAATCCACCATCAAACATGTAAAGCATCATTTAAATAATCTCCATTTTGCTCATAGCGTTTTATGCATTTTGCATTTGTCCCTTTGAGGGTTAGATTTATGCATTCAGCATTTAGTGAGGTATTGTTATTATTTAAGTTAACTGATTTCATGTTGAAATATTTATCACGAACTTACCCAGACCTCACACACCTAGACACCTAGACACTCACTAACTGAAACTGAGATATGCTGTACAGTCTCTCTTTTATGCCATCTCTGCTACTATTTAAAAACCCTGATACATATCATAAGTTAATTTTCTAAATGATAAAATGCAGGTTAATGAAAGGAATTTCTCACTCTGCAACTCCCTATATGAATAAAAACCACCACCATGTGTCGTGCCAATGTTTCTGCTGTTCCTGACATGAAGAGAGTGTCTTAAAAATCAGAAATTTACTTCTTATTCTGGTGGTTCTCAACACCATCAAATATTTAATTACAGAAAAGAATAGGCAAGTCTGAATATTCTTCCTGTCTAGCTAAAGGCACTGACAATAAAAGTATCATACAAAAGTTACCATTAAGAACCATTCTCCCCTTCACTGAGCATAATTACATGAACAAGTGATTCTAAAAAACTCAGCAATACTAGTGGGAATATGAATTATATCTTATTTCCTTTGCACTTTATAAGGTATCTGTTCCCATACAACTTACCTTGTATGTGCTTCCTAACACTACAGAAAGTAAATGCAAGTGACTTTTGAGAACCAGGTCTTACTGATGCACATTAGAAGAGCTGATGTCGCTTCTCTAACATGCCTAAAATAAAGATTTTAGAGCCGAAGAGGATAATGTTAAATAATTTCATTTCAAAAAATTAACCTTCTCAGATGTTGACCACTTGAAATGTCTGTCTAGAAGCAGAAATGAACAAGAAAAACATCACCCCAAATCCTGTCATCATACCCAGAATCACTAATCTAAATTTTCCAGATTCTAGCATTTATTTACTACTGTCTGTGTTCATGCCATTAATGTATCTCTAAGTACAAAAATACATGTCATAGAAAAATACTTACAGCAGCTGTGTTCTTCACTGCATTTCCTACAATCACCACAACTCTTCCTTTAAAGCTCTGGAGTGTTGCAGTTGCTGGGCACTGGACGAGATCCCCTTCCGCAGTAAACGCTGATGCAAACGGGACATTGATGCTTCCAGAAATATGGCCACGGTTAAAGCTTAGAAGCATCAGTTAAGGAGATCTGAAAGGCAGAGAAACCTGTGGTACCTGCACAGCTGCAGGATGAACCTGCTCTTCATCCTGGCTGTCATGATACAGCAGTGCTAGGTTTTTGTGATAGTGTATTTTGACAAACCTTATTTGCATACTCATGTGAAGGAAAAAACTTCTGACACTACGTATGACATAGCACAGCACTACAGAAAATTATCTGCTAAAAGAAACACTTGGTGCTAAATATATACAATATATAAAGATATACAATATCCACAGTATATGTAATGTTGTGGATTTTACTTTTAATCAGCTCTAGTCTGATAATAAGAGCCAAATACCAATAAGCAGCTGGAGCATCTCTTCTAGAGGAATTTTATGCAAAAAGAATGAAGTACTTACAATAAGTACCAAAGCTAAACAGGGAATATTGAGAAACATCCTCAAAACTCCTGTCAACCCCCCCAAGGCCTCTACAATTTTGATCCAAATTGGAATTCTGATGTACATGCCCTCAGATTCCCAGACAATGAGCACCATGTATACTATCTGCAAGTGTGTAATGGGTATTGAAAAGCAAACAACTCTGAGACATAGTTAGCTATCCTTCATTTTCAGGATGAACACTCAATGAAATTTTATAGGTAAATACTGAATGTGAAAGTCTCTTAAATAAAAATTAAGTTGGATCGCTACTACCTAGCTTTTTATGAATTTGAGAATGCACCATGACCTTGACAAAATTCTGAATTACTTTCCTACACACATGCCTGGAACATTTCCCTTTCTGATCTATAAGCAAAAACAGCTTTGAAGAGATGAAAAAAAGCAAAGTTCTGCAAAAATATACACATTATCAAATATCTAGATTAGTCACTCTATTACTGTACTTGCAGAAAGCTAGTTAAATTTATAATTAAATCTCAGAATCCTATTAAATAAAGAAGCTGCCTTAAATGGAGACAAGATTTAATTGATTTAGCTTAATATGAGCATTAATTTCTTGTGATTTATGTAACAGTTTCTGTTTTATGATCATCATTGTTATATGGCTATATAAAAATGTTTGCAAGAACAAAAAGATTAGGGTTTCAGTCTACCCATTATTTAAAGGACAGGTCATTTTAGACTACCATAAACTTCAACCAGACTGAAGCAGCAGTGACACATTCAAGCCAATGGAGATTTCCACTCTACAGGGTGGCTCCTCAAGAAAAAGAAAGTCTCGCTAAGATTTCATAGCATGAAAGACAGCCTTATAAAAACACTTAATTCATAGAACTCAAATGATTCTGAAATAACTGAAATTTTGAATCCACTCTGCTAGAGTAGAATAGGATTAGTACAACAGTAGAGTAGAGCCTACTATCAAGCTATTAGGAAAACTATAGAAACAATTAAGCAAACACCTTGTCTGATTGCACAATGATTAATGGATGTATAAATAAATCCATTACTGTACACAGATAATAACCTTTCAGTGCAATGATTGTAGTACAGGCATTTTATATTCCTTGCTTTCCTTCTGCGTTCTCCTTGATGATTTCTAGGAAGTAGCTTGAATAATTATAACATGATGCTGAATGTAGAAATAGAAACTGTAGTATCAAAACTCTTTAAGCCATAACAATAACCTTTCATAGTTTTTACTTTCCAGAGACTTCTCTTTTAAATTGGAGTCTAAAAACTAATTTCTTCACCAAGAGAGAATATGTCTCAGAAAATAGCCTGTGGTTTTACTGCTCTCTGAAAAAAAGAGGACCACATTTTCAACAATATAGATCCAGGAGCCAAAAGAAAAACACTGGAGTCCAGAAAATAAAGAGTCAAACTACTCAGTCATATAAATCTCTACTTAATTATAATCCTTAATTGATCCCTGAAAATAATACATGCAAACAAAAGAAAAATTACTTTTTAGTATTCCTTCAACCATTCTGTTTTATCTGCACAGCAGATCACATTAGAGGTGCAAGTCTGGCATGCAACGAAAGTATAATTTCTTGAAAATAACAGTTTTAATTTAGAATGTTACAAAATTCCATTTACTCTGTAAATAATAAACTTAACTCTACATAGTAAAAAGTATATTTATTTTTCTATTTTCACCATGCCTTTTCATAAATATTTGTAACATTTAATAGAAAACATTGTTAGTGGCAGTGCTTTTGTGCATATACAATTATTTTTAAAGTGGCATTTTAACAAACTAGATGAAACGATTAGGTTTAAACATTTAAATTTTTTACTACATATGTTAGCCCAAATACTGGCATTGATCCATCATTCACTTCATTGTCTAGAAATTACACTCTTCTAATACACATACGATATATTAGTAGCATTTGTTAGATCTTTTCTCTTGGTAAAGATGCTGGGAGCCTGTTGAATCTTTGTCATTGGAGACCTTTAAGAATAAGCCAGACACTGGAAAAGGGAATGATCTCCTTTTTCTCAAAGTGAAAGGGGGACTAAAACTCATAGAATCATAGAACAATTACGGTTAGAAAAGACCTCTAAAATCACCAAGTCCAACTGTTCACCCAGTACCATCATGTTCATCATTAAACCATGTCCCCAAGTGCCACATCCACACTTTTTCGAACAGTTCCAGGGATGGTAATTCCCTGGGCAGCCCATTCCAATACTTAACCATCCCTTCTGTGAAGAAATTTTTCCTAATGTCCAATCTAAACCTTCCTGGTGCAATTTGAGGCCATTTCCTCCTGTCCTGTTACTTGTTACCCGGGAGAAGAGAACAACCCCCAACTCACTTCAACCTCCTTTTGGGTAGTTGTAGAGAGCAATAAGGTCCCCACTTGAGCCTCCTTTTCTCCAGCCTAAACACCTCTGAATCTTTTGTTATTTTTCTATTGAGTATTGTTTGCCCACTAAGAATTACAAATTGTGACACAGCAAGCTAAGAGTAGACTGCAAAAAACCTCCCATCTACATCACTTTTGCTATTATGAAATTACAATGCTTAAAAAAAATTATACAAACCAATAACAAGTATATTCCCAAATACTCTGAATAATGTTAAAAGTTACCTCTAATAATGTCTTGTCATTGCTTCCACTTTTAGATGGATGTTGACCAAAATGTGTGCATCTGGAAAAGCACATCTTTAAGGACTGCCCCTTCCAAAATGCAAACAAACCCAGCCCTGTAACTACAATACTTCAAAAAAACCCCCAAACTCCCCCCCCAAACCCCAAAACACTCCACATCCTTAGAACTATGTATTTGAAAAGGGACAAATGAGTAAGGTGTAGACAGGGTAGTGACCCGGATAAAAATATAGCTCCAAGATACCTTTAAGACTTTTCTGATTATCAGCTACTGGAGAATGTAAGTTAGGGCAGCTGTATGGCTGCATTACCTAACAGTAGCATGAAGACACTCAATAGGAATCAATTTTCCACTGAGGGATTGACAAAGCACATGATCTATCAACTCTTCTTTATCTCCCTTCCACTTACTTGGAAAGCCTCACACCCTTCCAAAATATTGTTCATATTAAATGGGGAAGGTCTGTTGACAACACCTGTTATGAAGAAAAACGTAGCATTAAAGCACTCATGCTACTGGTACAAAGTGATTTCACTAAACTCACAGCTTAAAATGGGAAGGCAACAATACATTTGTCCTCTCCTCTGCAAACCAGGACTCCCTCCAAATCCCCCTGCCTTCAGCTCTTCCACTCTATCTATACCACATCCCTTTACGCTATTTACCATTCTAACATCTTGCTGACTGCAGACAATGAGGAAGCAATAGATACAAGCACGATTTGTCAAGACTGGCACTCAGCTTTGAAGGATACTCTTCGCTGTTACGAATGTCCACCACCAGCAGCTTTGGCTTGCTAGGCTTTGTTTTCTTTATGGGTGTTTTGGAATGACTAGGTCCTGTCAGCTCACACAAATCAATCAGGTCTTCTGCTGAAATTCGTGGTGACACCTCTGCCTTCAGGTCATCCAACTTGATGGAATCCCTAGACTTTAGAAGAAAAAAAATATATATTAGAGGTCAAAGAATTAGAGACATGATGTTCTTTGAAACTTATTCGATAAGCTCAAAGTGTAATAACCTAGTTAGATAGAAACACATATTTTCCTTATAACTCTGAACTAGTCAAATTATATATATAGAAAAGGTCCAGAGCAGTGCCAAATGCCTGTCTATAACCCTATTTTCTGTTGAAGTTATTAAAAAAGAAAACAGTTTGACAATTCGTGCAAATTATTTCAGTTTGTGATTTGTTAATGAATTATTCACTGTAACAACACCCACAAGAACATTTCTCAGCATCAGAAAGTAAGTAAATTGGCTAGAAAACACTCTCTGAAAAGAGAAGCTGAAAGGTCTCATGCTTGGAGCAGAAAAGATGGGTAGCAATTGGCAACTTGGCACAGAACCTGCAGGTATTCTCTGTAAGACACAAAGCTATTTAAACACCAGTTATTACCCCAGCTCAAAGACTTGGCACAAATCAGGACACCAGAAATATAAGAATTAGTCCTGTTATATAATCCTGAGAATTTGTGCTTAGTTTTGTGGGACAGGGAAATGAATATATATAAATTTTATTTATAAAAAAAAAATGTATGTTGGGGGACGTGACAGATGACACAACACACGCACCTGGTAGTACTCAAGCAACTAGCATAATACCTGAAATCATTTTTCATAAGAGAATCTCCACTGTGAATTAACTCAGAAATAGTATTAACTGCTATTATTTCTACATTCTGTATTCTTAAAGAGTATCACAGTAGTAAATTCTCTGCTTTTAAAAAATGTTCCATTTCTGTTATCTTGTTTTAGATTGCAGTGATCATACCAATACAAGACACTGTTTGCTTATAGCCTATGAAAAAAAATTCAAGAGAGCATGAATAACACTGAAGAAAATGGAGGCACTACTAATTAGTATTAATCGAATTAACTGTTGTTAGCTGTAGTTTTTGTTTTGGTTTCCAAACATATAGTTTCTCATTTAACCTGAGGACTATTCCAAATTTAGAGAATATGCTAGACAGAAGAGAAACATACACATTTTTCTGATTTATGTCTCAGAAAAGACTTCTTAGACAGTCCAGCAGTTAAGAAATACTTTTGCTGTAAAGCAGATTATCAAAAAGCACTCAAAATTACAAAAAACCCACAAACAAACAGTAATTATACTTCAGGGAATATATTAGGTCACCAAACTTTTCCATTGTACATGATAGTATTCAAAACAAAAGAACTTACAAATTGCTAGTGTCAACACATAATTTCCTCACAAGTTCAGAATAAAAGAAGTCAAGATGCTTTATAATGAGAAAAACATATTGTTTCTGGATAATGTATTATTTGATTCAACAGAATAGTCAATACTTAAGGGAGACCTGTTTCCATAAAAATAAGAGTGTAACAGATAGCACATCCAACTCCCAGTTGCTGTCTAAAGCCACCTCCCAGCTGAATAGCTGCATTTTCCCAAGAGGAGTCCAAGGAAATGAATCAAAGGGGAGAAGGAAGAAAAAAAAGTTCAAACTCTTTGCTCAAACTTCACACTTGCCAAATGAATCCAGCAGTCCATACCTAGGGGATTCACACAGACACGTTTGCAAGACCCAGGAAAGGCAGCAATGTAGAAAGAGTATCGATTACATAAATACACACTTGGCTGAGACAGCTTAATTTGCCTGATGACTAAAACTGGCAGACATCACTACACCCTCCTCAGGCAATAGGTTCTCCCTCAGGAGATTGTGGAGCAACACCAAGGAGAGAAGGGAAACAAGGCTGCTGCAAAGATTTCAATCCTTAAAGCAGTGTCAGATGATTACAGGTAACAATAAACACTCCGGTAGCAAAGCCAGACATTATAAATGTGGTCTATGCTACTGAAGCTGGCTGAGATGACCTGAATTAAGTCTTCAGGAGACACATTTACATTATGATGGTCTCTAATTACACAACCACTTCCTACTTTTATTTACACAATTTTTGTCTAATTGAGTAGATGGGATGAATGCCTCAGGAAAAAATGAAACTTTAAGATGAAAGCATGAAGTCTACAGCAAAAAAGAAAACAGCCAAAATTCACCTAAGCCAATATAACAACATATTTGCCTTATCTAAAAGTATAAAGTCATGAAAAGTGCTCTACAGGTACACACTATCTGTCCTGCTAATAGATTTTAATAACCAGGACAAGCTTTTACTCCCTTTAACTGGGTTGAAAATAAGGAGAAACATTCAACTGAATTTTTACAACTCTCTTTGCTTTGACCTAGATTTGCATAAATGGCACATTTAGTAATACAACATCTCCATTAGGTTTGGAACAAAGCTGAAGCTCCTCAACAGACTTGCTGGAAATAGAATTGCTGAATCAATTCTTTCTCTAACAACTGTTTTATCAGACTAATTTACTTCCTTCAAATTGCGAAGTGAAATATATGCACACTCTTATAATCTTTCCTAATTACATTTAAAACATTGACTTTATCTGCTCTATCTGGTAACAACTATATTTCACATCAGACATCTTCTCACAGGAATTTTCTAATGAACTGTCAGGACATGCCAAACATAGCTAATACAAAGCTGTCAATCTGTCTACCCAGTCCTCACACCTTCTCTTAATACCACCATCCTGCTACAGTTGGGCACTGGACTTGAGTTCAGACAGCTCTTGAGGCTGTCAGAGCTGCTGAGCACCCAAATCTTGCAGATTCTTCTGAACACTGTTCCCACTGCTCTCCACAACAGTGTTCCAGCTATTGTCTACCACCCCAGTGACTACTTTCTTTGCCTAGGCCTGGCCAAGAGGAGTAAGAGGAGATGCACAAGACACAGGCTGATGTTTTAGACAGGAGGCTTCACATTTGTCCTAATTGTTGGCTTCAATTCCTGTTAGGTTTTATTATGTCATTTCAGGCAGGCATTGCTTTCCAGCTGCGAAAAACCAGAAGTAAAAGTAGGTGAAGGAAGGGAGAGGGCCCACTTTAAACCAAATCCTCTGAGTTAGGTTAGCTGCATTCAGAGAAAGTTTATGGCACTGACAGACTCTTAGTAGTTGTTTACAAAGATCCAACAAATTGTGAACAGTATCCAACTGAGATTTTGATTCCAGCTAAATTAAGTTGCAGATAGTCATATCTCAGGACAGCTGCTTACAATATCTCACTGAATTTATCAATTTGTTTTATGTAATGAAAGGAGGGTAAGGATTATCCCACAAGCCAAATCTATGGGGAGGACAAACAGGACAAATAAAGTAAAAAAAAATTGGTTGGATAACCACTGGGAAAAGCTTTTTAAACAAAAAGCTAAAAAGCTCATCACATATGTAAGATGCTTCTTTCTTCATTTCAATTATCTTCCTGCTGTGATCTATGTAGTCTTTTCCAAGCCAGACATGGTACATAATTTCTGAAAAAACACCCTCTTATTTTAAAAAAGGTAAATGCTCTCCTTTAAGGACAGTGCCAGAGAGCAGTTAAAAGTCCCATCACACAATTGTGTAGTGCACTCCTACAGTCTTGTCAATAAACTCATGGGTTTAGAGATCATGTAAGAAATTGTATACTGACAACAGCTCTGAAATTGAGAACTGCTCATAGTTGCTTAAAACTTGGTGCTAATAACACCAAGGTCATGAGTTCAATTCCCTGTATGGGCTAACACTTAAGAGTTAGACTTGATGACCCCTGGGGGTCCCTTCCAACTCAGAATATTTTGTGATTTGGTGATACAGAGATGAACTTTCTGTCACTACTTAGAAAATGTAAGAATTATCAGACTCATGCACATTTTCACACCCATAAATCCCGCCCCCGCCACGTCTACATGTGCTAAGATACTGAGCTCAGTATATAAGTTGCTTTGTCTTTTTTCCTGCAAAGAAGAGAAACTTATTTTAGTATATTCTAACTTAAAAGCATGAATCATGCTTTAGACTTTTCAGCTATAAGAAACTGTTCATTGGGGAAGACTCCTTAATCAGCAACATGGTAATATGAGAAAGAGTACTTAAGCTGGAGTCTAAGGTCTCCTTGTGTCCCAGAAGTTTCTCTGACAATACCCTAAATTCTTTACTTTCAAAGTACTTACTCTTCTCACCCCATTAATTTTCAAATAGGTCTGGGAATTGCTAAGCCATATGTATTTACTGCTCTTAATAAGAAGAAATAGGCATTAAGAATTCAATTTTTTTTTCAATATTATGAATTAAAGCTGCTTAACCATTCTCAATTTAGAAGTCAAGATTCAGAAAGATTAAAGCACACCAGAACATGAGGCTGATGCAATCATAGCTCCTATCTCTTTTCCTATTAGCCTGTAATCTCTTACAGCATTTCATTGTGGCTATTAAATGAAGATATACACTTTTTTTGAGAAAATAACCAACTATCTTTAGTTTTGCTGAACCTGAACTTAACAGTTCCATCTGATAAATACAGGAGCTATAAAGCAACTTTTTATCCATGGAAAGTATAGCTTTATCTGAGTAGATGCAGGGTTTCTCCTCTTTGTCTTTGAAGTTGGCAAAACTTACTTCAGATAATTTAATATAAGAGGAACTTCAATCTGAAAGTCAGTATGATTAAAATCTGAGGCTCAAGTAAAATATTCTATCCAAAATATCCAAGTCCTTCATAAGGAAACATGCTTCACTGAAGATGTAATTCCATACTTTTAGAACATAATGTTTTTCTTCTGAAATCAATGTATGCATGTATATCTAGAAATAAGACTACAAAAACATTTTAAAACAAGGTTATAAGATAATAGTTTAAGCCCTCCCCCCTCCCATTTTAATGACCATTATTAGAAAAGGGTCATACAAAAAGGTTTCAATGTTTTTGATGTTTAATGGTGACTGTTTATAAAGGAAGAGCAGCCAAACTTCCAGATTTTAGGAACGCTTTTCTAAAATTTTTCAGCACTTGAGAGACACTGTTCTCTACACAACCTCTGTAGCAAATTCATTCTTACACTTCAGACTAAGTCCTCCCTAGTCATTGTATTCTGCTCCTTGTGTTTCCAAGTCAAGAGAGTGGTGCCTACCTTCTCTATGCTCCATATCTCCCTCTACCTCCTATTTAAGTTTGCTCCATTTCGTTTTGCAAGTACATTTTGCAAGCTGTACTCTTCTACCCCCTCCACCAAACTGGACTCCCTCACAAAGCTCACTGCTCCAGAATTCGCACCTTAAGAAGTGTGCAAACAGCATCTTCCAGCCAACTGCCAATCATAAACATCCTCCAAATGTCTTCACACAACATTGTAGGCAGTCTACGAAAACCTAAGTGAGCTCTCTTGCCAAAGCAGCTCATTATTAAGGAAACCTCTCTTGTTCTCCCTGGAATAACATAATTGAGTGAATAAGCTGAGTCATCAGAGTTGAAAGATAAGTTATTCCCTGCATGCAGCTAGGCAGACATGCTGCAAAGTCTCAGTTATTGCTTCTGATATGATAAAAAAATGTAAACGCTTCTCACCACTGCAGGGAACCATTTTAAAATACAAAGCTGAGCCATAATCCGGTCGTGCCTGAAAATACAAGATGCTTTAACATGAAATAAAACTTGAAGTAAAAGCAGCAGCAAGAATGATCTTATCAGTCTTCCCTGCTTTCCATCAGTGCCTCTTTTTCCCCCTCTTCATAGATGCTCTCTCCTTAACAAGAAATTGTATTCCTTTGATTTGAGAAAAATTCTTGCACCATCTTTAGAAAACAGTCAGAAGCCTCTTTAAAAAAAAAAAACCCACAGGAATTTAATATCACATCTCAATGCAAACTGCAACTGTATGAGGAATTTCTTCATAGTGTGATCACACATCTCACTTCGTGTCAGAGATCTTGGATTTAGACAATCCACCTTTTATCAGGATCCATCTGTAGTTGCTATTTATTCACGATTCCTGTTCTCTGAACTGGCATTAACAATGGTAGCACAGCTCTGGGACATGATCAGTTATTTACCACTGTGAAGCCCGTCAAAACACACCGTTAAGGCTCTACCTTAACTGGTGATTATTAAGATGAGCACTGAATTCCATTGTCAAAAAGTTCGAAAATATGGTTATCCAAACAGTTACCCTGTAAGCTGTATGTGCTTTTCACGTAAATCTCCTTGGATTTCTGTATCACTCTGCTCATTGGCCTGGGCCCAAGCTTTGCTGAGCTATAGCATCAACAGTAACATTTATGCCCATCAGCCTACAATGTGTTCATTCACATTTACAGGATGGACTCCATGAATAAGTTTTGCTGCAAGTTCAATGCTGCAATCAGTATGGACTCTACTAGTTATGCTGTCACACACAGTTGAAAATAAGATTTTTCACTGTTCATAATGGCAGATAAGGAAAAAATATATACATAGTTGTAGCAATTTTACTAGTAGATTAACATGATGGTGACACAATGACACAGGCCACCAGCCAATTTGTACTAGGCTATCAACTGCGAGAAGATAGCACCAGTCAAGAGAGCTGCATTCAGGAAAGTCTTTTCTATCCTCTTAACTGCACTTCATAAAGTTAGATCATAATGACACCACATCCTGTCTCAATTGAGAAAACACACAGTACTTAGTCTGGCCTGAGAAAGGAATGTGACAGTCTTAAATTCAAGACTAGTCTAAGGCAGGCTCCTATAGAGACGCATGTAGAGGAAAGAACAGGGTAGGTCAGAAGACTGAGGAGTAGAGGAAAAAAAGCACCTTAGGCTGACATATACACCCCTTTACCATGTAATGAAAATTCACTTTTAATACATCTTCTTAACAACACTGTTACATAGCACTGTACTCTAAGACATAACTTTCACAGCTGCAGGATATGGCACACACAGGAGTTGGTGCAAGCCAGAATTAGAGCGACCGTGAGAGGCAGGAGGCAGCTATAACTGCCTGACCAGAACGTGTGTCAGAGATAAATCACTAAGATCTTTGAATTCATCTCTCCTCCAAAACCTGACTTTGAACATTTCTCCCAAACTCCACTGCCTTCTAATGCTACAAGGACGCACATAAAAAACCTAATACCAGGTGGACAGCTCCTCTCTGCAGTATCTAATTGAGCTTATCAGAAGCTCAATAAAACATTAAGGTTTTTAAATCTGTGCTGGTCCTAAAGCATATTTTTAGCACACTCAGTGGATTATTCTCAGTGTTACTTCTCACCTAAAGTAAATTCATATGAACACTAAACTGCTCTTTCATTTTCCTTTCTTTTTTTTCAGATGTAGGCTGCTATTTTTTTAAATTAAATATGGATTATTTAAAAAAGCATGAAAAGAAGCTGTCACTAAGGATACAACAGTTTAATTTTGGCTGCCAAAAAGACTTATTTCTGCTGTAGTCCTTCCTCTCAAAGAGAAACCGAGTCAGTGAGAAAACATGAAAGCAAGCAAAATAACCACTGAGTGTTCAGCCAACGAGCCAGATTGCAATTCCGGACCACTGCAGCCTGAAAAATTACTAAAACACGGAGGTATGTCATTATTTCTTAACATTCTCCATGCATTGGATGTGCAATTTAAAAAAAGTGTTTGGACATAAGGCTTTGCTCCAGCAGAAAGAAACATTTCTGCAACACCAAACTTTCAAGAACACAACTGTACTATTGAGATCACCCACCAATAATCAGTGAAGAATACGACATCAACCAATGCAGGTGGAAAAAGCACAGGTAAACACCACAGTGTCACTTTGTGGAGTTCAGATTCAGATTGCCAGATACACCTGAGTAATTGAGAGAGTTTGACAGATGTAACACTGGCCAGACAGACTTCAGAAATTTCTTATTTGACTCCATTTTTCATTGCAATATTCCAATAATTTACTGTGGCAAGGACTGACCTCAGACTATGCTACCAGTGCTACCAGAGACAATGTATTCTCACGCGATACACTCCACAGGGGCTAAGGCTGGGCATATAAAAGAAAAACGGAGTTGCCTCAAATTCAAACTATTTAATAGCTTTAGCAAACTTGAATGTATTATTCTAATGTGTTTACTACTTTATTATAGACCCTATTCTTTCTTTGTCTTGTAATCAGCTCATTTGTCAGTAAGTTCCACACCTCAAGGAGTGGTGAAGATAGCTGCCCCATTTCTTGTACTCTCAAACAGTGGCTACTGCTTATGATTTTTAAGTAAACTTCTCTTCCCCAGTAGTATGGCAAAACTGACCCCCCAAAAAAAAAAAAGAAGGAAAAAAAAAGAATCTTCTAATATTTCATTGATCAAAGGCAATCAAAGGCTATCAAGTCCAGAATCTGCTTTTAAAACAATTTCCAAATAAAAAAAAAAAATTAAAAAGAACATCCCCACTAGACGCAGATGGAAAAACTGGCTAGATCTATTTTTTTAATAATTAATTTTACTACAATTACCCTTTCCCCCTCAGCACATTTGTTAATCAGTCATGGAATCCCAATTGAGGGAGGTCAAAAAGGTCAAATACACCCAGCTTTCAACTTCAAAGTGGGTATAATCGCAAAGGCTTGTGAGGAAGGACTTGATGGACAAATCAGTGAATCCAGAACCTGAGCCTAAGGCTGCAGCAAAGAGTACTCTGGCTGTTCCAGCTGCCCCATTTACATTCACAGCAGATAAGCACACCCCAGGGAGACCTGAAAGCCAAGTCTGTGCAAAACATGCTCACAATCCTTAAACATGATCTAGAGCAAGTGTCTCACAAACTATTAAACTCCCACATAAATAATATCTAGATTATTATAAATATACTGCTTTAATTCTGCCTCAGCTAAGCATATAAATATTTGTTTCAATGAATTTACATTCAATTAAAATAATGGCTATTTATATTACAACTTAAAAAAACAACCACAACATTTATTAGAGACTTTTAAACCAACATTTAACATCATTTATTTCCCAAGGCTTATATTTTGTGTTTTATCCACTCTGGTTAATTGATTTAATGCTTTATCTTCTACCATAAAAAGTCCTAAAATGTAAGAAAATACATTCATATTTTTAAAACCAATCAGAGTAAAGAAAGTGCTAAAAAAGGCTTCCTTTTTTTTAATTTAATCTGCAGAACCAAAGCACTGCAATCAGAGGTTTCCTTCCACTGCCCACTTTCTGGTTGTTGGCTGCCTGGCTTACAAGCATTAAAAGAACTTCGAAAAGCTAACCAATACACAGAGAAAGTTTTGAACTTTGCAACAACTCCTAAAAATATTTTCTAGAATATTATGAGCTTATGACATGCTTAATTAAATAGTGATCTGTTTATTCACTCACGGGAGAGTGACATAAAAAGAGCATTTTAAGCAACTAATCTAAAAAATGACTAATAAACCCAACAACCAAAAAACAGAAGCATCAAAGGCAAATGTAAAATAAGTTAGAAGCATTAACTCAGATCCTGATTAGTTAACGCTTTGTACAATATGAATGAAATACAAATTCGAGTAACGGCTTTCCATGGAATGAAAGAAGAAAACAAAACCAAGTTCCCCACAAAAACAGAAGACAAACGAACCTGAAATGGGTCAAGGCAGTCAGAAGATCCTTGAGGCAGAATATATATAACAGCCATCATGAACAACACGAATACTGCACCACTGCACTTGGACGTTTCTTGGCGTGTACACTGAAACAAATGTTGGCATACACTACCTACCGTACTTCTTTTAGAAGAATAAATGGAATTTACACATCACTTATTTAATGGTTTAATATAAACCTAGTCAATACATTTTAGATGGACAAGTGTATCCTAAGTACACATTGGAACTCAAATCAACTGAGTGCTGGTGTATTTATTGCACATAGGCCTGAATTTCCATCTGTAAGAAGTCTATCACACAAGCTATCCTTGATTATCTGCAAAGGAAAATTATCATCAGGAAACTTTGCTCATACTACTTTTAATTAAAGCAAATGTTTTTCATGTTTGTGCTGTTTGATCAAGCCATTAAATCATCTTGCTGCTTAGGTATTTCTACTTGTTCATTAAAATTGAAAAGCTGAATTAGACTAGTAGCATTTAAATCAGTGCAAGGATTACTAATAATCTGGTAGACTTCTCTCCAGTTGAATGCTTTCATTCCTCAACATCCATCAGGAACTTCCACCTTCGAAAAGAAGATTGTCAGTAGAAGAACAAGGCAATGGCGTAAATGTATCAGTCTGTGCATTTCTGTGAGTTCACCTGTCACACCTGAGCAGATACTGATAAAGAAGCTGCAACATTCTCTCTCATATTTAGAATTACACAAGGAGCTGGTGAGATCATGTCTACCATAATACTAGAGGCACAGATACAGAAGAAAATTGTTATGTGACAGTGTTATTTATCTGTGTGACTCCTGGACACTCAAGTTTCCAGAGTATAAAGGTAAGTTTCACGAAGAGTAAGAAAAAAACCATCATCCATGTACTGGTAAAGAAAAGCTACAGACAAAATTGAGTCAACTGTAGCGTAAATTCAGTAGTGAATGTAAAGGCTTTTTCCGTTGTTATTTTTGACATTTTATCTTTCTCAAAATAAACATGCAAACCCACTTAAGATGTACATTCATCCTCTCTAAAACTATTTCCTCCTTGAGATTTTATCTTAGTAGAAATATGCTTACTGGCTGAAAAAGTAAAAGATTAAGCAACACACAGGTCCAGGAGGAAAGAGACCATCCAAGCCTATTTATGAGGTTGCAAATAGATGTCACTAAAATGAATACTAAGCAATGCTAGTAACAAAAAGAGTCAAAACAGTTTTGTTTTACAGACTGCTGATTTAGGGAGAAAAATGCACACCCAGAGGGTAAATACTTCTCATGTTATTATTAACCAAAGCACAACAACATGCAGATACACACAGATATTTGAGTAGCACTTAAGAAACAAACTGAAGCAGCTTAGAAGGAAAATACAAAAAGAGAGGTAGGAGACAGCTGGTGTTTACAATTAAAAACAATAAACACTTCCTGTTTCAAGAAGCCATAACTTACATCCAGAAGCAAACCCATAACTTTGTTAATAAGGAATTGTTTTGTACCCAGTCCACTTTCAAATACAGAGGTGACACACAAATATAAAAGTGGACATAGAAATATAGTGCAAAGTATTTGTCCAAATAATAACAAACTCAATAGGTAGGGAAAAGCAAAATAATTTTTTTAAGAGCTAGATTGGGCAGCAAGGACACAGCAAGTGTTTCAGAAAATCCAATAAAAGATACTGGGAGTACTAAAGATTGACCTCAAATTCTACTGCTTTCAAGTGCATAAAAAGTTTCCCTACAGCAGCAAACACCAGTAGAGGACATGTTTGAAGAAAGAGATAAATAGTTCCAGGATTAAGGTTAAAGAAACCCCAAACAACAGAAACAAAACACAAAAACCAAAACATGCACCTTTGTGTGTAAATAGTGTATTTCAGCAATAATTTAAATTCTAATTTTTTTAGCAATATTGCCCTAATCCCCGAGAAGTGTCATCTTATAATGACAAACATCTGGAAATGCAGAACTGCTCACAAGTGAGAGGTAGTTCATTACTGACTCATTTAACGTGGGATTTTCCAAGTCTGAACTACAGTTCCTGATTGAATCATAACAAAATTGACTTGTATCTATCTGTCTCAAAATCTGACACACAAAAATACAGCACGTAAGAGTGAACACATTTGCAGACCATAATTTAAGATATGAATCGTCTTCCTTGTCATTCAGGTGTCCATGAGATTAGTTTCCTCTTTGCTACAGAAAAAACCTGAGTATGCTCACACATTTCTGTATAAATCACACAGCTTTGCTCCATACAATGAGCTAAAAAAAGCTATAGCAGTAATCAAAAGATTCAATATACTTGAGCTTCAAATGATGTTAAACTATCAGTTTTGCTGCAGTAAATGAAAAGTACTTTGCTGTTAAGTAGAAAGAAGCAAAAATGAAAGAGAAGGCAATAGAAGTTCTAGTATTTATTTCTCTCCTCCTTAACATACCAAAAACATTTGCCTAATTTCTTGGAAACTGTGGGATGGAAGAGCCTAGTTACTGACATTATAAACAAACACAACTTCTGGTATGAAATTAAAATTACTATCAGTAAAAAACACCCCCAAAATTTCTCAGAAAATGGAAGAATACTGAAAGAATTTTGCTAGGTCCAAATAAAGGATGTTTATCTCTGCTATGAATACAAATCCTTTTTTCATTTACTATCTCAGTAGACCATTGCTGCTCTCTCCCATCTCCCTCTTTGTTCTTTCCAAGTGCTTTCACTTTTGCTTGACCACATCAAGGCAAAGCAAATGCTTAGGAATAAGACGACTCGTCTTTTTACTCCTTTGTCATAACAGTCAGAAAAGCTGGCATATACACAAAATCATTTTCACTCTTAGCATCTGTCAGGCATCCAACTGGACTGCCAAGAGAGACTGCATACATTCCTTGGAAGTTTTCTTGACCCAACAGATCAAATTCCTGGACAAACCCACCTGAATTCAGTGTTGGACCTGTTTTCTGCATGAATTTGTACCAAATGATTTCTTAAGGTCCTATATGAATTATTCTACAAATGTGCAGCCCTTAGCTCCTTCAGAAAGCCTCCCTACATATCTCTAGAGCAGCACAGCAGCAGTTGTGTTGGCTAAAATTCCTGTATGACAACAACCAGTATTCTCCTGTAATTTCACTTTTCTTCTCCATTGCCTTTCTACATCCACCTATTGTTTCTTAGATCCTGTAGGCTCTGCATTTGTTCTGCATTCGCATGTCTACACTTGGAGTACTGGACTTGTAGCTAAGGCTTCCAGAAACTACAACAATAGAAATAAAATAAACACTAAAGGAAAACCCAAGAAAATGACACAATATCAATTCAGGTTTAAGGACTAAAAAGTAAAGATTCACTTGAGTGACAACAACACTCCTTAGTGTCTTAGTAGTTAGGAAAAACTAATGGAAAGACTAAAACCTAACATGATTCACCAAATACATATGGCAGATCTATATATACTTTCCCTATTATTGCAATGTACTCATGAATGAATGCTGTAGGAGAAGGTGGAATGAAAAAACCCAACAAAATGAAACTTTGATTTTTAAGAGACTAACTAGACACACTGCTAAGAGGAAGGAAAGGAATAATTTCAAATCAGCATTCTTTAGACGGTGCACTGGACAAGAGAAATAACCATCAGATTTTAATGGAGAGAGAAGAGAAAAGCCGTTTTGCTAAACTGAGTTATCTACTTAATGCATATATTCTCTTAGTCAATAGTTATTCTTTGCCTAGATAAACACAGGCATAACTCACACACTACCTCTCTGAATAACCCACAGCATACCTTTTATCTGACATGCCCAGAGGGTAAAAGCAGCCAGAGTTGCCAGCATCACTTTCCAGTTCCCTATTTATCACTGGAAAACTGTTCTTCTTACTAGTTTTCTCATACAATAAACCCTGTTTGTAGTTCTGCAGGTGAGCTGTGGACATTGGTCTCTTGTGGTAACAAATACCACAGAGTCAAAGGAGCAGAAGTGGGAGATGCAAGAATATGTCACGGGAAGAAATAATTCTATTGGCCTGTATATCAAAGAAGCTGAAGTTCAAAGCAGCAAAATTACAAAAAAAACCTCCCAAACCCAACAACTTGTTAATTCGCACAGACTGGATTGGATTTGTCATCAAAATTAATAATATAGCCCAGGCTCTAACACTGAGCACTAGCTGACAAGCACATCAGAACACCTGATGAATGTATCAAATCCCTGTGCTTGCAGTGACAGCCTAAATGCCAGTAACTAAGGTTTGGTTTTTAAACAGGACAAAAAGCCTTACCTGAGGCAGGAGAAACATCATGCAATTTGAACAATTCCCTCCACTCCAATTCCCAGGTTACTTACTAGGTCACTTCGAGGTGCTTCCTGATAGTCTGCTGAAAAGCAGGACATGGAACTCCTTGTGCCGTTGCTGTCGCTGGCTGGGCGCGGAGGCTGCGCGTACTGCCTGTATGTAGCGCTCTTCGGAGTCCAGCGAAACAGGTTGATCGACTCACGAACACAACGCTCGATATCAATCTCTGAAAGGGATTTAAAAATAAAAACCAAGAAATGCAAGCGCAAAAAATCAGTAAAGCCAACAGACCTGGCTATACATATATCCATCTACACCTTTGTCTCTCTCTTTCTCTCTCTCTCTCTCGCTCTCATTCAAAGGGCATGTAGTTTTCAAAAATATTTTGCCATTCAAAAAAAAAAAAGGCACTCTATTTTTTTATTAAAAACTAACAAAGACGTTTTAAGGATTAATTTTATCCCTAGTTAGGTAAGTAAATCTGTTGAAGAAAGAGAAGTGTATCAGAACCTTAAACAATGCAAAGGCAGGACAATAATTGAATCCTACTCAGCGTAAGGTATCTTCACTAAAAGTTCTCACAAGTCAGACTATTGAATCTTCAATGTAAGTGCATGCAGTACATGAAAAGGAATTACCTGCAGTGTATAAACATCAGGATTTTTGGATCAACGGTCTTATTTGGCAGTTAAATACTGCTAAGAGCCAGCTTGAAAGCTTTCAATTATCAAACTTTGCACGGTCTGCCATTTTGAGAAAGTTAGGTTTATCTAAAAGCTGGAAAACAGGAGTTCTGAACACTAATTTGTGCTTGGTGGCAAACAGAAAGCATTTGTTTTAGAGACTTCTAAAACAAATAAACAAACAAAAAATATAGTCCAAAATCCAAACAGACATTCACAATGAAACATTCTGGCTGGAACAGTGAAGAGCCATGTGTGACAAAATATTACTAAACTTGGAGAAAAGCTGATACCTCTCTAATGGGAAACATTCTAAAATAAGCTGTGGTCAAATAAAAAATAGGAAAGCACAATGAAATCTATATGTAAAAGAAAAAAGAAAGTAAAACTTATTAGAAATATAATTTTTGCAACACTAAGCAGTCTGCATGTATCTATCTTCTAACAAGATGTAACATAAAAAAAATTACTTTTCTGTCACTCTAAAAGGACTAGTGAGTTTTGCATCTCCTGTATGTGGTTTGAGGAAGAGAAAAATTATCATAACTTGCATTTTATGACAAAAGCAGTGTATTGCGACAGACAAACAGCGGGCGTATCAGAACATCTGGTGTCTGTCCCAAGCGTCTTGGATGATTCATTACCACACTCACAATTTAGAAGATTAAAGCATCAACTTCTATGAAGAAAACAGAGGCACTGTAGCCAAGCTTTATCTGTATATCTCAAACAGATTTGATGCACTGCCATCAATCATTCATTGACATCAACAGATTTGATGCCTTGCCATCAACTGAGAATGACTCCAGAAACCTCAGTCATTAGCAGGGTGGTGAGCAAAAGAAGCTGGAATTGAAGCTTGGGACAAAATATTCCAGCCGCATGAGATCACTGAGTTTGTTTAAAATCTGACTGAATCATGTGATATATTACTCTTACGTTCAAAAGCTGTCCACATTCAGATAGGATACAATCTGCAGTATATGCCTTAATTTCACTGACGGCAATGTGCTTTTGTGTCATCTTGCTTCTGAAATTCTGAAAAATCTGAAAATAAAGTTACTGACTACTGTAGTTTAATTTTGATTCTAGCTCTAAAAACCCTTTTGTGGATGTGAAAGTAAATCACAATTTTCCTTGACAATATAAGGTTGTCATAATATCTATGTGAAGCAATAGATGCCATAGACAAATGGACAATGTTGTATCTCAACAGTAACTAACAATTTTTCATTCTGTGAGAAAAACATATTTTTAATTTTGAACATACTCTGATGGAATGCTGTTATTTAGTATCATTCCCAAGGAAAATCCATGCAACTGGAGAATTTTATACAATTTCTAAATTCACGAAAAGCGAGATGATGCCTTCCATGGTTATTATTCCTAAAGCTAAGAATACATCCTGAAGCATGGTCTTTCAGTTGCAATTTTTCTACATTTCTGAAAACTCATTTTATCTATAAAAAGTTGAGAATTTCAGCTCAAGACTGTAGTAGATTTATGGTGGGGTTGGTTTTGGTTTTTTTTTGTTTATTTGCTTTTTCTGTAAAGAGACTGCTATAATTGAGTTATAACACCATTTCCTGAGGATATTACAGGACTTCTGTAATAAATGATATGAATGAAGAATTTAGTCAGTAAAAAAAAAAAATCTGAACAACAATAATTAATAGCGTGAGAAACATTTGGTTGTGAGAGGGTATAATAGCTTACATATTTCTGAAACTGAAATCAGAGAACTGGGGGATGGAATGGGAACTCTATGTGCAGTAATGACATGAAAAAGCTGAAAGCAGAAATTGAGACTGAATGTTAAACACTGAGACAGGTCAAAATATTTTGCCTAAAACAAGCTCTTTAATTCCAAAATGTATTAATTTAGAAAAGTGGAAAATGTTGCAATAGGTTTCCCTAAAAACAATAGCCAGTTCTCACATATCAGGGTGTAAGGAAAAAAGGTAGGAGTTTGTCTGTTGTTCTGTGATTTTTGACTGTTTGGTTTCTCATTTCTTCTAAGCAACATTTCAGAAGCTCAGTGGCCATGGCTGAAAATGAAATTCCACAGAACAAGAGAGAACTTTAAATGCTTTGTGAGGTCATCAAAAGCCTAACACCAAGTTACAGTCTATTGATTAATTGATCTACTTCTAAATAATGCAAAATAAAAATATAACAAGGCAATCGTGATTTCCACTAATAATAGTAATAAACACCCTCCCCCCCCAACATGTGCAAACCATAGGCACAAGCATGCATTTATATGGGAACAGTCAACATTTGGCTGTCACGAGGGAGACAAGACTATTGGTAGTGAAAGAATTTACTCAAAGAACTTACATTCCTTTTCTAAAAAACAGTTACTTTCAGGATACTGGAGTTTAAGACTACGTTAAACTGGTATAAATATTTACAGAATAGTTATTAGTCACGTTGTACAAACAGGCTTCACACTTGAGTAACCTTCACATGTCTTCATCATTTGTTTGAAATTTCAGTTTAAGAAAAATCACTTCCCGTCAGTAACTAAAATGCAACACAATCTCTTGCAGCCTTGCTGGATAAGATCTTTCCTACTCCTTTTGGCTAATAAGTAAGGGTCTGCTGTGCTAACTTTCAGTCCCGATTTCTTCCCATGCCCTTTCAAATATATGACAAATGAGTCACTCTCTGGTCAAATGTCCATCTTTTGTTATCGTACCAAGACTTTGCTTTCACATAGTATTAATCCTGCTTGTACTCTTCCTGTTCCCAAGTAACTGTCTTACAAGCCAGAAAACGTTAGAATTTACACATTACTTAAAACATACTGTTGGTATGTCAGAAGTGTAAATTTATCCAGTCAGTGTCTAGATTCCTGGACAGGACTATGAACAAATGAGCAGAGATTACCTCAGCAGGACAACAGAGTACTTGACAAGTGCAAACAACTTAGAAGAACATCCTTCTGAGAGAGGCTCTGCATAAATCCCTAGGCATGAGTAAGAAGTGAACAGAAACATTTAGAAAGATGAGGAGGGCATGCTCACTCATGGAGATGCACATATAACATCTCTGCTCTCCAAGATGTCAACACTAGAGTGTTTTGTAGTTTATTCTGCTTTTATTAATACAAATTACTTCACTGGAAAATCTGTAGTGAAAATGTGCTGACATAACATGGTATGATTAACTGTGAAGTGTGCACTGAAAAAATTTAAGCCTGACATAATACAAATACTATAAAAATAAGTTATCATTTCAAAACTTAGTATATCTTCAAGCTGTCTGTTTTTGAAGAAGTGCAGAGCATCTGTATTTCAAAAAGCCAAAGCTGGCACCCAAGTACCTAGGAACTAAGATCACAAGTTTGAAAATCAACCATTGGGTTAAAAGTTCTGGCTCAAATGAGCCCAGGTATTTCACAGTAAAACAACAAAGAAGCTGTACAGAAAACAATTCTATGGCATCAGCTAATCACACAGAATCAAAAAGTTTTTACTGGTATTTCTAAATATGCAAATAATACAGGAATTGAAAAAAAGACTAGGGAAGTAAAAGAAAAGTGATCTAACAGTAATATTACAGTTTTAGCATGCCTCCTTCCTAACATTAAGCCTATTTAAATGTTTTGCTCGTTTCCTAAACTAAGCTTCCTGTTTATCCTAAAATGTTTTTCATTTTGCTTTGTTCATGCTAAACTATAACTTCTTCCAAGCTGCTGCCTCTCTCGTGTCAACAGCCTCAACTGAAAAGGATGACTCAGCCTGACATAGCTGCTTTTTAAGCTACATATAGTTAAGGTTTATTATTATAGATACAGGAGAAAAGTTGATTGCACTTGAAACAGATGTTAAGAGCATCAGTTTAAATGCAATACACCTGCGACAAAAGCACATAGAATTTTTTATTTTTACAGTAAAACCGGATGTGCATATGTCGTTCACAGCAAGTGAAGGAAAGTCATGGCAAAAAATGGAACATGAATGGTTCTTTCTTAATGAAAATGTACACAGACCAAGTCTTTGTGTGCAGTTAATCGATTCCAGAGCCCTTTCCTTGGGTAACAGGATACCAGTTAAGAAATTCAGCCAAAATAAACTGCTTCTGCATTTGGGAATAGTCCAGAATTATGAGCTTGGTTTGACCTCTCCATCACAAATACTTTATTGCTACCCTGCCAGGCAACATCAGCTTTCCCCACATAGCCACATAAATAGGCCAGAAAAACTCTGTGCTGTAAAAGTTGTGGAGCTGAATAGGTCAGTCAGTTCGATCTCCTGATTCCTGCTCTTAGAAGCCACAGAGGCGAAAGGCCATAAACTTCTTTTTTTTTCTGGTGACATACAAATAGATACACCGAGTCAGCATATTTGAAAGGACAAATCTAGGAAGAGAAGTGACATTTCTATTCAACATCTCTGTATCTATTAGTGCTGGAAGTTTATTATAAACAAAAAGGTCAATGCAAAATTATTCTTTTTACATAATTTATCTCATACATTACAGGATAGTTGCGTGACTTCATTGTTTTGTGGCCAGCAATAGAGAAGCAGCAATAAACACTATGAATTACTCCCTGAGAAATTAGACTGCATAAAGGGCAAACTTGCAACCTTTTCTTGTGATTGTAAAAATTGCTCTGACTCAGCATTTCAGTGAAAAGGTTTAATAAAAGTGCTTTCCAGTATGGAAATGTGATGCTGTCCTGCACTGAAAAAGATGAGCAGGGAAGACACAGAATGCAGTGACTGTACAAAGAGTAAAGTTTCACTGTAAGTGAATCACCAAATGCCACATGCTATGTCTTATTGAGAAATAAGGCAGAAATAGATTACATTTAGACTAATGTTGGCTAAGCTCTAACAGGAAAGCGTGTTTTAAACATTGTTATTAGGTGTGCCAGGGCAACATTTCTACAAACTAACAAAATGTTGAAGACATCTGAACCAACCCTAACACAGGATAGGATACTGGCCAACACCAGAAGCACAGGAACTCACACTGTATAATGGAAATAGTCAGATGGAGGCTACTATGCAAAACCTGAGAGATACAGAAGGGGAAATAAAGCACCTCAGCAGAAGAATGAACATTATTTCATAGATAGATAATAACCACCTACAGAAGATGCATAGAAGGAGAGGTTTACAAAATTGAAGGAACTGGCTCAGAGGAAAAATTGCTTGAAACACAAACGATGTGTTGGAGATGAGGAACCTGTGGTGCCACCAACACAACATCCAACAACGTACCATTTTTGAAGGAAAACCTTTTTTTTTGGCTTTTTTTATGTTGTATCGTTTGTTACAATATTTGCTAAATGTCTATTGAGTCAGTTTTAGAACTGAAATACCAGTGAAACTCACCTTCTCTATCCTAAATCTGTGTTTCACAGAAATAATATGTAAATAATGAAACTCAGCATGCATAAATAGAGATCATGCTGTTATAGTTTTCCATCTGGGTGGTAATTATGACTTCTCTTATTTCCCAGGCATAAACTTGTAAAAAACTCTGCAGTCAGAAACTCTGACCAGGCCAAATGCTTATAAAACTGATTACTCTCTAAAGAGCCATAAGTAGAAATCTTTTGTATTAACATAGCTCTCCTCCTGTTAGCCTTCAGGATATTCTTAAAGAAATAATATGAAGTAACTCAGATTTTCCGTTTGTTAAAATAAGACAAAAATTGAAGTAACCTTGAAAAGGAGTTACTATTGCCATAAGAAAAGGATGAAAGCCTCTAATTTGACTCATTCATTCCTAGTTCAATGATGAAAAAACTCTGGGTAAAGATAAATACAAACAGAATATCTAGAGTATCCTGAACCAGGTAATGCTCTCAAACTGCCAGAGCAAGCAACATCTTATTCAAGATTGAAATGTTATTTCCCACAAATACAGCAACTGTAAACAGGAAGGATAACAACCATCTTGCTTATGCACTCATGCTTAAAACTGCTTTCATTTCTAAAGAAATGTTCTTGCTATTTGTTACTACGGTAGATAACCTACTAAGATCCAAAACTTTCAGTGTTTACCATTAGTGAAGTCCATGTTAGTGTTTCACATTGCAAAACTAATAGCTTTAAGTAACTAACATTGGGCCAACCTTGTCAGTATACATTTCTAAGTTATTTAAAACTTGCTGCATAAATAACCTACTTAGCAGCCAAGGAAAAAAAGTTGCCCTATTTTGCGAAAAAGCTAACACCCCTCATTTGAATTTATACATGAAAGTATTTAAGTACATTCAAGACATTTTTAAGTTTGTCATTTCAGGGTTACCTTCCCAGCAGACAAGTTTGTGGTTTATACTCTATCAGCTTACATGGTTTTTTTAACCATCAGCGTGCTTGTAGCAAGCGTGGGTAGAGTCCTTCCCAAATACTTGTTTGCGAAACCCAGTCACGATGGAGAGTTGTGCTAGGTTTTGTTTGTTTTTTTTTTTTTTTAGCATAGAGACTAAAGAACCAGCAAGAGACTGTCTAGCTCCTTGCCTTGCTGTGAGGCCAAATGCGATGTGACCAGCCTATCCATACAAAGCATGTCTAAACTCCTTAAATTTTTGCAGTGACAGGGGTTTCAACTGACATACCCTGAGTACCCCTGGGTACTTAGACCATTTATCATAATTTTCAGAATACAGGCAACATTCAGCTCATCCCAGTTGGGATATCTGTCCTTCTCCTATCTCCAAGTTTTGCCCTTCAATAATAACAATGCAGTCCTGAAATTTATTCCAAGCTTGCAATATCAACAGTCATCTTTAGGTACAAATCCTTCTCTACTTCTCCATGTTTAGTTTTGGTCTTTCTGTTGATTTCTACTAAACTCCAGCTTTTAGTTTATTAAGAACAAAGAGTTCACTCAGACAGAATCAAATGCCTCCTGCAGATTTATAGAGGCAAGAGTTTCAGTGAAATATTAAGTGAAAGTAAACCAAAGGGAACTGATAGCTATCTCACAGTATGAGAACACTGAGAATTCAGTTAAAACAGACACCATTTCTCAGTCCTTATTTTGACAGAGATTTTTGTAGCTCTCAGTCTACACTGCCATTCCAATTCTGTATGTCAGTAGTTATGGGTATTTCTATTACAATGCCAGATATACAGTCCCCAAATATATGTACAATATATAGAGATGTGCTCCTAATGTACATTTTAAGCAAGAAATTTTAATGCTGCATTATCTGTGCAGTTAATTTAAAACTTCTCCTCAATTAACAGTTAGAGAACTAAAGATTATTGAGCAGACCATTTACACCTGTACAGGTAAACACACTCGCACACTCGGCGTAACCAAACTATAGACAGATACTCTATCAGGCACCTTGCTCTGTCAGCAATGTTCTATGTAACCATAAAAAGAAAAAAGTTTAGTGCACCTCTTGCTTTCTAAGCATTAGTCTAATACTGAACTAATTTTATGCTCGCAATTTTAATGAAACAAAAAACAACAACAGCAAAACCCCAGGGAAATATTTTCCCAAGACACCTTTGTATAGAGAAAAAAAAAATCACATTTAGAAGCAAAGCTCAGATAAGAGTGGCTTAAAATTTGTCTTTGCGTGCCTAGAAATGCTAGTATATTTGACAGTCTCCCTTCTTGTACTTTGATTTTATTCCAACGTAAAGGTGTACAAAATCCTACATGACTAACAGGTGGATAATCTATTTTCTGAAGTGCCCTTTCACTATGAAGAGTTTCTATCAAGAAACAGAAGGCATAAGCTGTGTGTCAGACTGCTTTTAAGACAAGCACTAGGAAAGGTCTACTGATGAACTCACTTTTCACCCTTTTTATGAATCACCATCTCTAGTGAAAGACAGCCCTTTGCCAAAAGATATATATTTGATTTTCTTCTGCCAGTGACAACTACAGCCTAAAATAAAGATTTCGGTATTTTTTTCCTTAGTGTGTCACTCACTGCAGCATTGTCTTTAGTCTCAAGAGGGTAGAATCTGTAATCTAGAACTGCGTCTTGTTTGTGTCACTACAACTGGAAAAGGCAAATAATTAAAGAACTCACAGCTTCAGGTAAAACAACATCAATCTTACCAAGTCTGACACTATTAAACAGCCTTGGTGAGCATATGTGCCCTAATGAATCTCTCTGCTTCTGTATCAAAGTCAATAATCTTGAGGAACTGCATTATGAAATACACCAGCAACTACAAAAAGCCAATTTAACAGAGCAAAGGTGAGGAACACGCTCAGAATTTTTTTTTTACTACTACTAGTTTTACTAATAATTTTTACTAATAATTTTTTTTTTATTACTGGGAAACTTTCCAATCTAAAAAGACCCTCTGATTACTATCTCTTATTGATTGTTCAAACTGGGAGCAATGAAATAACAAAGAGAAGCCTGTGGCCAATCAAAAGAGACTGCAGAGCACTGGGATGATTGGTAGAGGGATCAGGAGCACACATAGTGATTTCCTCGATTCTACCAGTAACAAGGAATAATATTGATAGGAATAGGCAAATCCACCAGGTCAACGAGTCACTCTGAGGTGGGTGTAATTGGAAAACTTTTGGGTTTTTTGATCACGGGATGATCTACTCAGTACCTGGTCTACTGACACCTGACAGGATGCACCTATCTCAGGGGGGAAAACTGAGTTTTAGTGCAGGAGCTTTAACCTAACTTGGATGGTGGAAAGGGACAAAACCAGGCTCAGCAGTGATGCCCGATGGGATGGTGTGCCAAAACTTGACAAAACCAGCACTCATGGGATCCCTCAATCTGCCTCAGGAGGTGTTGGCTACAATGTACCACACCTTAAATGTTTCTCCACTAATAAACTCAGCATGAGGAAAAACAATAAGAGCTCAAAGCTTTGGCCCCATCCCAGAGATTTGACATCATTGGTGTAAGTGAAACCTGGTGGGATGAGACCCGTGACTGGAGTGCCCTGTTGGATGGTTACAGGCTTTTTTAGAGAAACAGGCAGGGCAGAAAAGGCGGAGGGGTGGCACTGTATGTTCCTACCACATTCTGCTACATGTCAGACTTTTAGCAAAACAATGGATACTGTCTTTGCTCTCTCTGCATCACCTGAATAAGACAAAATTTATTATATCTCTAAACTGCACATAAAAACTTAGCAGTGACTCCAGGGTTGGTTTTGTCTCAAATAGTACCTCCTAAATCTTCTCTGGTATTTATATTATTTGAATAAAGTTCATACTTAACATAGCTCCTTAAACATAACGAAAAAATATGAAAGAGCAAACTAAAGAGAATTTAAAGAAAAACAAACAGCTTGGCTAGTAATTTCCTAAACAATCTAATTCTATTTAAGTTTTAGCAGTTGATACATGTCCCCTTCACAAAGCCCCCACGAGGAATGAACTAGGACATTTGTGGCTGCAGCAAAGG
The DNA here is from genome assembly GCA_013397135.1 of Pachyramphus minor. Classification (NCBI taxonomy): domain Eukaryota; kingdom Metazoa; phylum Chordata; class Aves; order Passeriformes; family Tyrannidae; genus Pachyramphus; species Pachyramphus minor. The sequence continues at coordinate 643,707 of VYXB01009668.1, forward strand.
AATTTTCCAGTATTCTTAATTAACTAATTATTTTGCCTAATTCTTCAAATAAATTTCCTAATATGCTAGGACACTGATTAAACTACATAAAAATAAATTGAAATGTCAAATAGAGCTTCCAAAAATAGCAAGTAATGCCCAATTGTATTGACTTTGTAGACAAAATATGGCCAAAGCTTTGAGACAAGCACTGGAAAGGGTTTTCAGAATCAAATAATCAATAATGGCATGATGCTGCTTCTTTTTCCTCACATCATTAACTTTTTTAACCAGTAATTGCAACTGTGTTATATACAGTGAACTGGAAATAAAGTAGTGAGGATTTTATTTCTTTTGTAGAAACAAAAAAAAACCTTAAAAAAATGTTCCCGAAAGTTTCAAGATTGCAGTAAAATACCTTTATCAGTGTGGAAAGTAAGTTGCTTTCATTAGCACCCTGAAATTCCAGTGCACAAAAAGCCTGAAAATTACAGGAGTTTCAGACTTTTGAGCAACAACTGATTTTAGATTAAAATTATTGCAGATGTTTTGAACAAAATAATCTCTTCCTGGGGATGACCCAGTTTCAGGTGAAGGTTGCTTGTAAATTACTTCCAGGAAGTTCTCAGCCTCAGCACCAAACTTATTGTAACCAAAATAATAGAAGGTTTGTTTGGAAGACACAGCTGACAAGAAGTTTAATCAGTCAATACTTCTTAACAAGAAATAAGAGGTCAGGAGGAGAAGGCACAATGCTATGATATGTTCAAAAAGTTACTGATTAAGCTATACCAATACCATTTAAGTCACACTAGGATTATCTTCCACCCTCATACTTTCTTTCATTAGTAGTCTTACTAGTAGCATTTTATGATATGCTTTAGATTAGCCTCACAATATTCAAATATGTGCCACTGCTGACATCCAAAATATCACAGATATCACCAGTGCTAAAAAAACGCACATCTTTTAGAAATTGGTATTTCCTACCAGAGTATCAGTGAAGTTGTTATCAACTATAACCAGAAGAACACATATATATTACAACACTACAGATTTCAGTGAACTAATTTTATTATATAAACAGATACGTATAATGACAAATGATGTGTTCTTACACATGACCTCAGCATAAATTACTTCAACTGCCAGTAATTCAGCTGGTTCAAAATAAATTGGAATCCATAATTTAGCACCCTCCAAGGAAAAGAAAAAATGGAAAAATGACCTTAGGTGAGAAAATAAGTTAAATATTAATGAATCTATATTTAACTAAGACATACAGCTAATAGATGAGGAAGGTGAGGAGGGGGAGAGAGACTGTCTTTTAGTTTAGCACTCACATTTCAGCCATCTGAAGATAGCCAGTTAAATTTAATCTGAAATGACTAAGCATACAGACTAAAAATGAAAAATCCACATCATAAGGAATGGCTTAATTAAATTTCTTATAAATTGAAAAATACATAGTAGAAAATGCATAGTATTAAACTAATAAATAGGAGACACGTGAAATTTTGAAATCTGAGTCCATGTGGAAGGGTATACAGTGAGAGAGGGAATTTGTAGCAACAGTATCAAAATAAATCATAGAGCTTCATTTATGACAACTCACTGAACTTCTGAGAGACTGATTTACGCAACCACGAACTCAGCCTCAGCCTGCTTGCTGCCATATCCTAGACCTCTGTAAACTATTCAGTAGTGAAGACCACAACACTTCAGACTTTTTAAGCCTCAATGCTCCTCTAAACTTCATTCTCTCCTTCAGCTCTTCTGAAGAAGAACAACTTCTGTTCAAATAAACTATGAATTATTGAATTGCACACATGGTGTTCAAATAGAGCCCAATAAAACTATAAATAGCCCAGGAATTATCCACAAGTTAAAGTTATCTAAAGAAAAGCCACACGATTAAAACAGTGCCACCTCTTAACCAACATGTCTATTATGCTAGTAAGATCCTGGGTTGGAGAGAGAGAATTAATACAAGAACATACGTATGTTCTGAGTGTGGTAGCCTTCCTATTCACGTGTTATTACAAATTAAACTACAACTTTCAGTTGATGTGGCTTACTCAGTTCAAATGCATTCTACTGTCTCACTACATACTTGCTCTGAAAGAAGATCTAAACTTCATGGTTAATGGCAATGTTTTCTATAAGAAGCAACACTTGTTTGTATGGACAGGTTAACCACCTCCCACTGAACAAGGAGACAGAGCTTCTGCACTATGGTCATGCGGCCTCCAATATGATTTTGAAAGTTCTTCTGAAAGCTTTAAATTTCAAATGGAAACTGATTTAACATAGAGCAATTCCAATGGCTTCTTATATAGCTTTCCCTAATCCTTTTACATTGATTGTTTCCACAGTAAAAGTTTAGTTATATTTGAGAGGAAAACAAGCTAGTACTGAATTCTTTCTGATGACAGCAAAAAGACTTTAACTAACTACAACTGTAGTTAAGACCCACACACACTTTGGCAGTGAGTTTGCCTAAATCTACCATCATTTCCAAACATATTCACATGCAGGCACGTACTTTATTCAGCAACACACTGGGGATGACAGAGAAAGAGGGAAGAAATACTTTTTCCGTACCTGGCAAATCTGAGAAAAGAAGAATGCACTCGTTGAATCCATTAGCCAGAAGACGATCCCTCAGCTGTTGAAGTATGGCAACTCCAATACAGAACGGGAAGGAGGAATTTCCAAGCAGCAATGTATCCCACAAGTGAAAAATTTTGTGCAAAGGAAAGACATCTGTATGATAAATAAGCACAATAAAAAAAGCCCATAAGCATATACACACACAGTGCTAATGAGTTGCCTATACACTTTTTCACCCCCCCTTTTAGAGTTCTTTCTTTTTGTTTGGGAGCAGAGGACTCAACCTCTTTACGATCCTGTTTGTCTTCATATGCAATTAGATTATTCTGGAAATCATCATTGTCTTCTTTCATGGATGAATACTTGGAAGTGTGTGGGTTTTCACATTGCAAACTTACGCAAAATTAGGCAATTTATTTTTCTTTTGGTACACTGTAATTATGCACCACGACATGCATATCAGTTTTGCATGGTATGAACACATTAATGAGTTAATCAATATGATCAATTACTTACAATTAGACAAAAGAATGAGCAGAATAAAGCAAATATTGGCAAAATATAAGAAAGACAAGGAGAGAGGCCTAGTAAAGATAGCATATGAAGCTGAAGGTGACTCTCTTGAAATAAGCTATCCTCCAACTAAATCGTTCTAAGATTTTATTGCAATTGATTGACAAGGAAATCACCTCCTTGGTTTTCCAAATGTGGTGCTTCTCATGAAAGTTACAGAAAAACACACATCTGCAGGAACCAGTGCTTTACAGTCAAGATCTTTAGAAATTGCAATCAAGAATCTCACATTAAATTCTTTGATATTTCATCAGAGAAATAATTCATCAACTCTTTTCATTCTGCCACTTCATAAAAAATCTGAATTCCAAGTCTGCCAATGTTGACATGACATGAAAAAAATCACTGAGATCTTTGAGGAAAGACGTTTTTAAATTGCTTTCTAGACTTGCTTTATTATCTTTGTCTTCTTTAATTAAAAGCTCACCAAATTATGAAATTCTCTTTGTTCCTAACATATATGCACAAATAACATAGTGCAACTGGAATAAGTTTGTATTAGTGCAATAAAAACCCCCTTTTTTGGATGATCTTCAAACACAAAGTTACTCTTTCTTACATTATTTGGGTGTGGGCAGGGGATGGTGGCAAGCTTTGGTTTTGCTTTTTTTATTACATCTTCTTCCAGTAGATAACAGGTTCCTTTGCATACACCCCAAATACTCCATGTGTAAAATAATCCAGTTAAAATTCAGTATAATAATTACAAAAAACAGAACAGACAGTAAGTGACAGGCAGTGTTGAGTTTCCAACCAGAACACATCCTTGCAAATTACAAGCATCCTACTAAATTACATATCATACCAATTAGTAAAGCTTTAGCTGAAAAAGTGAGAAAATATGTACTTAAGAAAAGAAGAACATTTAATCAGAAAATAAAGAAAAGCATACTCACGTGTAAACATTGTAAGAAACCAAGGAATTGCATAAAGCTGCAAAAGGTGGTGATAAAGGGAAGAAAACAAAAAAATGCATTGAGAACTAATGTTGTCTGTAAACTACATTAGAAATTGCCTATTTCACACAAATATATTTAAAATGGAAAATAAACGCAGTGGCAGATCGACTGTCATACAGCTCTTAGCCCCCCAGAAGCTTTTTCCATCCCCCCTCCCCAGTTCTCATGTCTTTCAAATTACTAGTTTGTGATACTGTGTCAAAAACAATAACAAAAACAACCACCACCTCACTAGGCTCATGTTTGCAAAAAGTAACGCCCTTAAATAACTAAAAAAACCTGCTCCATTAAACTGCCACAATTCTCACAAAGCTAAGCAAAAATTAGCCAAAGATGCATGAAAAAATATAAACCAACTTGATTCAATATATCCTTTTGACTACGGAAAAAAATAGTTTTCTATACAGAACTAAAAGTGCAAATCACAATTTCCAAGGTAAAAAATAACCACATCTGCCCTTTTCTCCTTTGTTGCTACTTATTAAAATGTATACTTCTCAGTAAAGGAACTAAGAACAATTTTCTTCATGAAAGTAGTATCAGTTAAGCATTTACGTAGTTCTACTGTGACCTTTGAAGGCAGGTGCCATCTGATGATGTCCTGGTTCAGCACTTACATCACTACAGACTGTCCAAGAACTTGTGCTGCTGCAACAGCTACAGAAAACCTTTAATTTCTGCAAACTTTCTTCCTCATGACAACATACAGAGAGAGAAGAGCTAAGCATTCATGATACACTGAGAGTTACTTATTTTTCAAAGAAATGTTGCAGGCAACAGAATCCATTTTCTTGAAACAAACTGCACAAAGTCCCCATAAATTAGGAGCGCAGGAGTGAGACAGTCATTGTCAAATTTTATTCAGCCGCACAGCTTGTGCTGTTTTACACTTCTGAAGATTTACAATTAGACATAAAGCTTAACATATTACTTTTTAGCTCATAAAAAGTGCAAATTAGTCCTCCTATTAAGTTTCTCCTGGAAGTAAACAAATGAACAGCAGAAAGCATAATTGATATTAGGTTAATAAATTACTACTTATTCCATAAACTTTTAACTATGTTATGGCTCTGACTAAATGATGCACACATTTGCTGAAAATGTTCTTAGCACAGCTCTCTCTAAATTTCATTCATGAACCCATTCATATGGGTTCATCTGAGCACCTGATAATATTGGCACCATACTGTCCCTAAACTAAAAAAGCTGCAATGACCAGACTGTTCACCAGTTTTAACATCCAGGAGACTTTTATGAAGGTTGGCCTCCAACCTGCCAATTGATTTTAAGGGTTTAAAATCTAAAACAGAATCAATTTCTATCACCATTTTAATCTTATAATACATTCATACTATTTCCCCAAGTATATCTATGCCATGCCTTAAACAGATGCCATTCTAATGAATAATCACATGCCCTGTTCCCTGAAATATCCCCTACTGCGGTTATCAGCTAATACCTGTTTACCTGCTTGTTTGTATGCAATATCCTGCTTCCAATGCAGTAGGAAAACAAGTTTAGTAGCCTGAGGCTCCTCTTTGCTTGGAGGTACATATTTTGTGGATGTCATTTTGAACTACATTAATTCCTTGGTATTTAAAAGCAATTATTTCCTCCTTTTCATATATTTGACTAAAATGTTTCATCTAAGCAGATCTGAACTTTCTCTTGATTTCACAAAGACCTCTATTGTATGTGCACTTACAAAAAAAATATACAAGAATATACAGAAAATGAGAAACTCTAAAGATTATTAAAAGGTAACCACAAGGAAAAGCACTGCTTTGCTCTAAACCACCCTCACCAAAACTATTAACAGTGACATGAAAAGTAGGTCTAACACCTTCAGTAGAAGGTTATCCAGCAACTTTGTATTGAAGGGAGTTTCCCCTCTGTTTTTAATAAATACAATGTTTTTAAGACAAGGAGGCCTTGGTAAACCTGAAAATGTTACGATTACTGTTAACAAGCAAGCAAAGAAAAGCCACGGCACTGGTAGCATTATCCACTCGGCACGTCAAAGAGAAGCAGGTGGACCGAAGGAGCTGCACCGACCCGCAGCTCCGCAGCACCGCGGTCACCCCCGGCTGCTCCTTGGTAAATGCTGCCCTCTAGCGACCCTCCGGGGGAACAGCGCCGTGCCCTGCCGCTGGAATAACGCTCCGGGAAAGCTGGTTTTCAACCCTTCCCCGCTGAACCTTGAAACTTTACGGGGCTGTGGTTTCTAACGGCACTTAACTCTCCGTAGCTGGGAAGAATACCTAATGTCTAATCAAAAGTAGCGTCTGAACCACTGGAAGGGCCTGAGAATAAGTCACATTAAGAGACTGTAAACCAAACACTTCCGGGTTTTTTTTAGAGTTACTTGTAGATAAGCAGTTCCATAATTATCATTTTGCTTTGCTAGTAAAATACAAGATCTTTTGTGCTTTGAAGTAAGGACTTGGACAGTTCTTATACATGAAGCACACAGCAACCCCTTAAAATCAATTCCCATTCAAACAATAAATCCACAGGGGTTTTTTTTATTACAATTGAAAAATCTGTTGACCTCAGACTAGGTTTCATTCTCCATCTTTCAGTTCTCCCTAACTAAAGCTTCCATTCCAATGGTGCTCTGCTATGACAAATTCTGCTCAGTACCTGTCTACAGAAGATTGAGAGAGTGGTCAAACACTGGAAAAAGCTTCCCGGAAAGTGGTTGATGCCCCAAGGCTGTCAGTGCTTAGGAGGCATTTGGACAATGCCCTTAACAGCAAAAATGAGACAGACAATGAAGTCCTCAGGCACTAGGTGACTGTTGTAGGTCCCTTCCAAATGCAGTGGTCCATTCTATAAAATCAGGATCTTTCACCTTCACGTACCATCTTTAAATACAGACACACATACACATACTTAGGTTCAATCCTATATGGTGCCTAGAAAATTAATCATATATTTAAAGGCTACAGAAAGGTGCAAAAGATAACATGAATTTAGTCAAATTTTTAATATTAGATTCTACCCCCATCTATATGCACCTACACAAACAAAATTTAAGGAATTATCACTTTCTCCAGAACATAAAAATATCAGCAAGCAACTTGCCTCCAGATTCATCACCAGGTAATTGTGTAACGGAAGAGAAGTAACATTCTTCAAGGGCAGGATTTTTAATTTTCATTTAGATGAGGCCCCTATTACTGACATCTCCTGCATATCACCCAAACCAAGGGAAGGTATCTATCCACCTGTGCCAGCAGCTCCAGCACAATGATAAAAGTAACTGCAGCTAGACTTTGACATCTTTTAAGGACTATATGACAACAGTTCCTAGCTTCCACGATTTGCAGCTGCAAGTGCTTTAGAATAATTTATGGCTATAGTTACACTTTTAGTAGCATAGTACACTTCCTCGTTTTTATTCAGTTCAAAACAGTCTGCTGTTTAGGGTCAGAATTATTCAGCAAATTAAGGAAAATATTATAAAGCATTATATAGGGTAGGGAAGATTATAAACTTTGGGAGAGTGAGCAAAGAACTGTCAGATTCACTGTATATATCACCCCTGTATTTACATGTAAATCACACAGCCACAGCAATGTACCTAATCCAGGCACCACATCAGCTAATATAATTCACAACAATTCAAGCTTCAGCAGTGTTCAATATTCTGAAAGCTACGTGACCTGAAGCAAACAAGAAGGGTGCCAGGAAACACAATCTTCCCTGCAGCAGAGCCTGCGTTTCAATGATGAAAGATTAATCAGGATTTACTTTGATAGGATTAGTACTCAAGCACGAAACTCTAGTTCAGATCTCATTACTACAGTGCACATACTTCACCTTGATGGATCCTGTGCTGCCTTGTTATGGGTACAAAAAAAATCACCTCGCTTACTAATCTGAAAGTCAGAACAACTTTTACCTATAAAAAAAATCCCCCCCAAAAATGAGACAGACAATTTAGAAAGCACAGCTTCTCTTCAGAGGTTAGTGTTCATTTTAGAACTAGCATACAAGAGTTTTTTTCCAAAAATATACCTCTGTTTTGCAATTATTTACTATATTATCTAATAATTTCTAGACTTTTATTCTTAAAGACAAGGCTCATGTGTGACGTTGTGCTGTCCAATGACTAACAAAATGCAAACTAAAATATAACAAAACGTGATTTTAAACTCTTTCATCTGACTTGTACTTTGGAAGTTTTCAGTGGAGAACATTGAAATATAAGTTGAGCTCTCACATAGAGATTAGCAGCCCAAATGAGGACCCGTAAGGGGGTCAAGGAAATTACATCTGTACCTCTTCAGTGGGAACTAGCTTCCTGGACAAAATACACAAAGGAATTGCTTTGGTCATCTGTGGCCTTTAAAAATAAGCATTGAGTGCATTTTCATAGTGATGCTGCAAAGCTGATTCTACCTCAGGAACTTAAATGTTGCTGTTACCCTTGCCCTTTGTCTACTCAAATATCTAGGCTTTCTACAGATGAATGTTCTCCCTTCTCCTCACCTTCCTTTCATCTTCCTCCTCTTCAGACATGGGTCATCTGCAATACACGTGGCCTCGTCAAACCTCTGTCTTTATAATGCAATACACTGGCTTTCTCTTCTGCTCATTTTAACACTGCAATATCTTTTACATTTGTATCAAACAACATTATTACATTAAAACACCTCCACAAATGAAAACACGTACTTGCTTTTCTGTTACAATCTTTATAAACAGTGATAATGAACATCTGCCTGTCCCAAAGACCCATTAATTCACTCAGGAACTGTGCACAACAAAGGACTTTCAGAGACTTGGCCTTGGTGGTCCAACTTAAAATATTTCCTAATAAGCATAAAACTTTTCCAATGAAGTAATCTTTATATTGCATATAGAACCAATGCATATGAATTTCTTATTTATGAGTTTTTTATTTCTACATCAACATCTCCTGACTCCAGTTTTCCTCTTCCATTTTGACCTCTCTGTCATCATGTTCTTATGACCAACTTGTAATTACAAAATTTCTAAATGCCAAATATAGAATGATATAGGTCAAATCAAATAACAATGTTATCTCTATAGCCTTGTCTAAATCTACATTTCAGAAACATTAGTCATAAACTTCAATAATGCTATAGTAGGCAGACAAACATTTTTATCTTGGCTTTTTGGACTAAATGCACCTCTCTAAAAAAGAGGCGGAAAGCTTTACTATTCATACCGATAGCTAGAAGTGAGGCTCTAAAGAAGGTCCTGTTTTGCTTTTTCCAGCATAGTCTACCCTTTCTTCTACATTTTGGCTGTGTTCTCAGTTTTCATTTTCCTCCATCTTACAGACTTTTTTCCAAGGAAAGCATAAAACTTGTGCCTGAGTTACACACTTGTCCATGTTTCTGATAGACTCCATCAGATGACTGCTAAGCATTTTCCAAGGTCTGACACATCTACAAGATTAACTACACTTCCATATATTTTTTCAATTATTTGCAAAATGCTATGCCTATTGTGTTAATCAACAGTACTTAAATTACCTTGCAGTAATTTTGCTATTAGTAATTTATGGCCACATTAATTTTTATATATTAATCCACATTTCTAAAATAAATATATACACCTTTAAAGATGAATTTGTAAGTTATAATAACTGGCTAGTAGTTTTTTTTTTTTGTAGTTATCATCCCAACGGAACAGGAAGGACTGAAGCATATAAAACAAGAGTCAAAACTTTATCATTTTATTGGCATATTCAGAAATGTCCATTAATATGGACCTTTTGTCGAAGTGCTACTGAAACAATCTGGAAAGGCATTTCATCCCAGTTGCCTTCATTTTCCATTTTTTAATTCCTTTGAATAATACTTATAAGGACCCTTTACACTTACATCTGGAATAAACCCAATTTCATTAAGGTGGTTACTCAGCTCTGGATCATGGAATGCAATCATCTGGGAAAACACCGTCAGGTATTCTGAAATGACAAATGCAAGGTTGTTGTCAAAAACACAAGCCATCATATGCTGCTAGCTCACAGTAGAGCTGTAGGAAAGAAAAAACACTAATTTCAAACCTACAATAAAATGGCAAGTGAATAACACCATTGTCTTCCTTGTCATCATTACAGACAATACAGACGAAGAAACATTTCATTTCTCTTCCTTAGTACTTCTCTCTTAGTACAACTTAAAACTTTTAACAATGGTTCTTGGGTTGTGATAGATGTTTGATATGCAAACTGTTTGGCTTTTGAGTAGCAGTATGAGCCACAAAATACCAATGGAAGCAAATCAAAACAAGACTGTTCCAAGGATTTTTAAGACTTCAACTGTTTTAGTGGTACAAAAAGTTTTAATTTTTTTTTTAATATTCTGTATGGTTTCTTTTCTACAAAGTTAAATTTTGCAATCTGAAAGTTGAGGTTTTAAAGTAATGGGGCTATAAGGTTACCATTTTCATGATCAGTAATAATTTTTTTTTTAGAAGCAACAAGGAGAAACACTTAATGTAAGAGACAAAATTTATTGCATCTTCAGCCTGGCACATTTGATTAATGGGTACAGTTTCATTAAGTTATCTAAACAACATTTGCTTTTGATTGGAAGAGAAGCAGACAGCAGAACACAGACACAGACGGATTTCTCTCTCTGTTCTGCCCCTCTCCCACTTTTGCCCACACTGTCATATGCTTTGTTAGAAGGAAGATGAAGAGGCAATAACGTTGTTATTTTCTAACAGATGGCAATTTCTTTTCCTCCATGCTCCCAAGAAGAGAGTAATTAGGGCCCAGACAGCTAGTCCAGGGGAGGAAGACAGAGAATGTGAACCCTGCTTCCAAAACATGCTGACATCTCAAGGCTCCAACAGACTATCATCACCAAATATAAACCCCCATACACCAAGTCCACACAGCTCCACAAATTAGCCATCCAGAGTTGCCATTGCTTCCTTCAAAGTCTATTGCAGGACTAGATGCCTACTGCTGTCTCTCTTGGAGAGAGCGAATAATTTCTTATTCCTGTTTGTCTTCATCTCTAAAGTGGCAAAATTAAACTCCAGTTCCACTGCTAAGAAGCACTGAAGTGGCTCTAATTCTGTGCATAGACTCCCTTAAGAATAGAAGTGAGTTTAAACATTCAGTTGTTTATAGTCTTCTATATTACTTAAAGCTTGATTATCTGCACTCAACTCCTCTCAGATTAAGCCAGCAAGTTAAGGACAATCACTCAGTAAAATAATTCTTTTTGGACTAGAAATTTTAAAAGCTCATTCTGCCTCAGGAGGACTGAAAAACAATGCTCTCACTGTAAGAATACTAGGGAAACAAGCCACAATCCCTGCAATCATTGCAAATTATACTTAAAATGTTCCCCAAGGTAATTTGCAATAAAAAGTTAAGATCTCTTGACCCTACTTCAGAATTTCACAACTTTTTTTGCTTCAAGCTGCGATGACAAAGCCACAGCACACTAAACCTCTTAGGAGATTTCTGGCATCTTAGGAGTGCCAGCCTCTCCTCTCTGATACTGCATTTCTGCTGTGCCACAGCTGCCTCAGCTCTCAGCACTCAGCTAGGAAGGTAAGTAGGTAAACAGACCCATGAGGAGTTTGTGTCACCACAGACAGACAGCTTTGCAGCCTTGTCTGCAAAGTTTCCAGACAAAGTTATTCTTATTCACATGCACACAAGTAGGGAGATAACTGAGTCCATGCCATAAATTCACACCACACTACACGACAATCATTTAAAAAAAGTGCATTTTGCATCAGTTTTATTTCATGAAACAGCCAGCAGTCTCAAGTCAGGAATAACAAACCAGTAATCCTCCACATTCAGCCACACACTGGTGAAGACGATTTCCCAGTTAGCTTCCCTGAAATACATTTGTTTTTTAAATGAAGATTTGTACCCATTATGGTTCTCTATGGATATACCAAAGGTTAATAAATACCATCTTTATTTGAATAACCAGTATCATGAAATACAGTTACTGTCTAGGATTACATGGGTAATTAAGGGACTAATGAAAAACACAGACATCTTAACAAAAACAGTCAATTGCAGTTGGTTGGAATATGAATTTCTGTTTTACATAATTGGGCATTCCGTACCAAAATCCCTTTAACTGCTCTTGCTTCCTATTTCATGTAAGGAAATTCACTTGAAAGCTTAGAAAAAACATCTGTCTTTGTTGTATGTGACAAGTTCAGACATTAGTTTTTTGAACTTTGCAGTTTGAAAGATTCCTTCCATCTACCCCTACACAGAAGACACCAAGAAGGTAAAATTGCAGTGGACAGTTAAATAACACATTCTTAACATTTTCTTCCAACTCAATAAAGCAGGGAAATGACACAGAATTTTTCTTTAAACCTGTATTTAAATATTGGGTTTTGACATACAACCCTAGAAAAGATTAATTAGAATACTGAAAGAATCCTAAAGGGTCTGGTCTCCCTGAGTCCTTGATGATACCAGATGTTGAACAAGAACTCAGGAACGCCTATACTGCTTTGGTTCACATAATCCTACTGACCTATATTTCTAACTTCAGCCGATACATATTTTTGTAAAGCTCCTTAGGAATAACATCAGGAAACCCTGGAGAGCAAAAGTATTATTTTATGGAACAGTACACCCCCTTGAGAAAAGTCTTTACCAAGCTATTAATCTTGAAGTCTAAAGCACTTGTCTCCAGAGGAGCATACTTGTTCTTTTCATCTTTAGACCTTTACTGCAAGCAATCTTTCTTTACAGACAAAAGGATGCAAACAAGTTCTCCAGAATAATTCTTCCTATTATTTTATTCAGTTCATAATACCTCTTACCCATTGTCTTTCATACATATACCCTCCCAACCACTGCATTCTCTCCTTACATTAGCTTTCTCCTGATCATCTAATACGTAAATGCTTCTACGTCTAATTAGTTTTGTTGATCAGTTCTTAATTTCCTTTTTTGAAGACAAAGAAATGACAGATCCTGATTGAAGCTGATGAGTTTCACAAGAATAATACAAAAGAATTTCTTTAAAAGAAATATAAGGGTAGCAAGCCATGCTGAAACTCAGTATTCAATAAACATTCATAACTTCTTGCAATTAATAACATTCATTACCACCTGCTTTTTTAGGCTACTGAAACGCTATCAAACAGCTTCTTCTGGTTTCTAAAAACTTCCTGGAAGACAAGTTATCTTGCCAACACACAGTGTGCCAAGGTGGCTTTCTAGTTCTAGACAATTCCTTTTTCAAGTTTGCATGAAATTGAAAATTAATTTTCAGGTAGAACAGACATTCCTAGCTATTATTTTAATTTCTCTGAGTTACCATAAAGTTGTTGAAGACTGAACTATGGTACATTATCGCTCAGGGTTCTCCAGCTCCTGTCCTGTACTGAATGACATTATCTTCCATGCAATAAGAAATTCTCCCATTTCCTTGAATACCAGAACTTCCATTTTCTGAGGAACCCCTTGTTTGTACTGCTCCTGATCACCTGAAGGGTAAGTCTTTACAACATAACACTAGAAAGACTATTTAACTGCTTTTACAACTTTGCAGGATGGACTGACTCTTACCTAGGATTTTACATAGAACGTTTTGTGTGTGTGTGTGCGCGCACGCGCACATCTGGGTTTTCTCTCCTGCCTGAATCTCTACCCAACTTATTTTGTTCCTAATTTTCTTGCACAGCTATGTGATTATAATTGTATTTGAAATTTGAACCCCCTTGAAAAAGTGTATTTATATATCCAGAAATAATTCCACTTTTCTTAGAACTACAAAAAATAAAGGGACTGACTTACCTTGAATAACATGAGAATTATCCTTCAGAAAGAAGTTATACAAATACTTCGGTATAAAAGCAGACATACAAGCATATGCCAGAGCTGAAAGAATTAGAAAAACAGATGCAATGAGAGAGGCAGAAACAAAACTACACCTAAAAAAGTTCATTATTAAGTAGATAATAAGCATAAATACTTAAATCACTCTATATACAAAAATGATTGTATGCATAGTAGGCGTAACAGGAGTCATTGCCCTAAGAATCTAGTTTTCCCATAAACAGACCTTACACAAAGAAAGCCAGGTACAAGAGAATAAAAGATTGGACTAGACCTGTTCTGAACAAATCACATTCTAAGAAGATGAAGGCTACATATCCAAAGCTGATCTGATAAACTTTAAAGCATTTAAAACTATCATCAGCTTTTCTGAATAAAGCTAGTCTGACAGGTTAACACTTAGGTTAATAAATAATACATTCACCTTAGAGAAGGTTGAACTATGGCTTCATTGAAGTAGATGAGCAGCATTTCTTGCTTTTACATACAAGGTTACTTGTGCTTTTCATTATATATCATTATTGCACTTGGCAATAAACACAGGAGTTGAATCCCTGCTTGAATTGCAGTACACCACATGCAGTTTTCAAAACCCAACCATTTCTTCTGATTTAACGCAACAACAGCGTTAAAATTCCTTTTTTAGGTACAGAAACTTTACTTTCCATCTATAAGCGGGTGCACACATCTGTCTGCAACCAGATACAGATGACAGACTGTACTTCCCCTTCACTCCCAACAGAAAAAGGTACTCACCTTCATTGTTAAAATTCAAGTACAGAAATGGTGCACAAAGAGAGTCAAGACCTAAGAGAGAAGAGACGTGAAGAAATATCACAAAGAGCGAATTTATTTTTATGCACAAGAGAAATTCATTAGTTTATCATGAAAATTTGCATACTTGACACTAGTTATAGTTCTACCAGGACTTCACATGTAATGCTGAGAATAACTGTGAAATCAATGCATGAAAATAGAGAGGATATCAAATTGTCAAACTACAATGCTGAATATATATTCTGACAAAGCTTTCAAGAAAGGCCAATTATCATCCCAAGAACTCACTCAGTAACTTTTGCAACTTTACCTTGAACTGAACAGTAAGCAACAGACTCTTTGTTTTTAGACAAAGTGACTGAAACTTAAGAAGAGTAAATATACAACAAGGACTGAGGTAATTTCTCATTACAAATTAAACATAAATTATTAGGAATTAAATTTACAGTAACCCATAGATTCATTCTTCAATGGAAACAGAAATGAAAGCACTCAAAAGAGCTTCTATTTTGGAGGAGAAGAGGGGAGGTATTTTTTAGTCAGTCATAGCTTTCCATATAATTCTCTGACCTTGCTAACTAGTCAAACTCACCTTGCCAGTACACCAAATCAGGATGGGAAACAACCCAGGCCTTCAATACACGTCTAAACTTTGCATGACCTTCTGGTGATGACAGCAATTCATCATACTGATGGCAACGAGGAATATCAACTTCAATCTGCACCACAGCCAACATATAATACAAAGAGAAATAGGGATAAGTGGGGTAGTACTACAGCAATCTTCCAATACTAGAGGTGGAAGTCAGCCAAAGAATGTAGGTCAGACCACCATCATAAACACAATCTGCTTCCTCCATCACTCTCAAAACCAAAACTGACAGGGGACCTAACAGCCCTGTCAAAGTTTAAAAACAGATATTTTTTTTTTTTCTTTTGCCGCATTCATATTTTTAAAAGAGTGCTAACCCTTGAAAAAGCAGAAAGCAGATTACAATTACAGGTTTTTACTTCTGGACTCATTTCAGGTGGTAATATCAATTTGCTCTAAAAGGTAATCAAATGAAAGTTCTCAATGTTGTAACTTGACGTGATGGAAAATAGCTGAAAGGAGCAGATGTTGCTCCTGATGGTTTGGGGTTTTTTTGTCTGGTGAGGAAACATTTGAGAACATTCTCTTCTTGGAGAACCAAATTGCTTAAAACCCCACTTCTGTTAAGCACAACTCACCTTACAGGATCTCACGGTACTCAGTACTATCAGTACTCTACCTGTACACTTGTACAAGGTCCAACAGGCACAACAAGCATTCAATAAAACCAGGAATTTTAACAATATATCATTAGTAATGTTTACTACACTTGGTTGCTGCTACAGAAACAGTAATTATGAAGTAAAAGAGGATTTCACTTTCCACATGTTCTAACATAAGCTGAGTTAAAGTACTCGTCCGTGTCTGTTTTGCAAGATTCTTGCTACAGCATGAATAAGGTTAGAGGGTAAGGGGAACCCTTTTAGTATTATCAAGCACATTTTCTGTAATAGGTAAATGACTCCGATGGGTGGAAATGATCTTCAAGTGACAATATTTGTAATGCCAGAAGTCTTACTTGTCTGTCTGTAGGAATCGGTGTGTCTTTATCAATGGCATCATATTTTGCTTGTATGGCACCCTAAATGTGGAAGAAGAATATTTGAATTTAGAAATCACTTACTAACAAAAGGTATATGACAATGCTGTAAATGCTGATATGCAGAAGTTGACTGTTTTTGTTATGTAATTTAGTTAGCAAATCTTTTTTCCTGAAAAAATTTCCTGAAGCATAAGAAAGTCTAGCACTAAATTTTAACAAAACAATCTTCATTCTGTTCTAATTCATGACATATAGGTTCTTCTGTGACCTCACCAGTACAGTCTTCAGTGATTTTCAGTTGTTGATGCAGAAAGCTATGTACTTGATACAGTTTCCCATTTTCAAGTTAAGAGATGCGCTCAGTTTAAATTCAGTGCTTACCTCAGCCATTGGCAAGTGACTTTCAGCATCATTTCTAGAAAGGCACTGAATCCAGCGGCTCGTTAATTGATACTGACAGTATGCACTACTCTAGTAGCTTGTCCTCGCATAAATCCCAAGACAGGCATGCTAACAAGTCCATTTTACTTTTATGGGATAGGGAAACACTACCCATCTTGTACAGATGGCAAGCTGCCGAAGCACGAGAACTGACTCATCTCCCAAGACTCAGGCTACAACCCTGACCAGCAGTTTTTCTTTACCTTTACAGCTTTTTTTTTTTTGCTTATATTATATAGCAATCAGAAGATCGTATCCTGAGCTAAATATCCTGAATAACCTGGGATGTGCCATCTGCAAGAATCTCCTTGCTACATGCTGCAGATTGCAAGCAAGGTAGATGCAAAAGCTATGTAGATGAGGAACTCTGTGAGGAGCCTTCATTTCTAGGATATTCCTTACTAGTCCCTTGTCTGAAAGGGTTACATTTGATTTATTTATTCTCCAGTCTTTGTCAGAAATTCAGTGATTGGTAGATGAGAAAAATACATTTGATGTGTTCCATCCTGTTTTGCCCAACTATTGCTGACTGGAGCAGAAGGATTGTAACTGTATTTGTCAGAACTATTCAAAATCAAACCAAACCCCTTGTTAAAAACCAAAAGTATTTAAACAATCTAACAGAATTTGGTTGTAAGCATATTATTTTTCCATCTCATAATCAAAATTAAAGGCAGTCAAGTTTACATACATTCTCTATATATCAAATAACATTAGAAGCAAGAAACAAGTTTGTCTGAACATTTTCTTTATTCACACAATTTCATGACTCATTTTGTTTAAAATTCCAGTAACTCTACCTGCCAAATCCGTAAATCCATTCCAACTTCCCTGTTAATCCAATTACTATCCCACTCCACCCCCAGTTAGTATTTGAACTGCTGCAAATGCCCTCCCATTACCCTTACCTCAACACCCAACAGGGCAGCCCAGGTTATGCCTCTCAGAAGAGGAGGGATGTCAATCCTGGCTTCTTTCCAAATTTGGTTTTTCTTATATGGGTAGGCCTACAAAGAGAAGAGACTAACTGCAAAAAATGTTACCATGTAACTGAAACAATTCCAATCCTGGGACAGTCTTTCCCCACAAGGTCAAATACTGTCAGCCTGAACAGAGAATACAAGTTTTACAAAGAGTAAATTTAATTCCTAACTGGAAGGCCTGGATGAAGGACTACTACTGTTCGATGTTAAAATATCCCCTCTTTCTCATAAATGCATTAATGTGCTTTAGTATATACTGGATCTATCTACTAATCCAAATTTTTATTAAAAGTTTTTTAATTTTATGCTACAAACCCATCTTGGTTTTATTAAACATTTCTAGGTTATATTTGATAATGTGCATCAGCTCTCTCATTCTTAAACAAGAATCCATCTCTCTGCATACATGTAAATTAGGAACTGCTATTTCTTCCCCCAATATAAACCTCATATTTGTAACGTGGCACTGCTATGGCATGTTTTCAAGTACCTTACTGCTTAGAAATGAGGAAATGTTACAGGCATATTTATATCTTTAACAACTTAGTCTGTTATGAAATAAAAGGATGTAAAATTATTTTCATCTGTAAGTAACCAGTATTAGTAGTAGCTCTGTTTTCATGTGCATACTTTAAAATCTACTTTTATATTAATTACTACTGAAAAGACCTATTTCTTCTATTTTTATCTTCAACTTTCTTATACTTTTGTAGGATTTTCTTCCCCTTTCCCACTGTGGTATCTGGTATCACTGCTTCCTTTTTCAATTACTTGGTCCTTTAAAAATCTTCCAATTAACAGGCCAAACCCAATTATCCAGCATCAGAAAGATTCCATACCTTCAACAGCCTGTCAAACAGGACAATTCTATTTAGCTGGTACTCTGTGTCCCTCTCCCGGATGATCAGAGGAAGACTGGCAGCTGCAGAGAGCTCATTGCTACTGTTCGAATGAGGTAAAGTTGACTGGCTGGAAAGAAAGAGCTAGGATAGTAGTAGTGAAGAGCATGAAATACAAATCACTGAAAAAAAATTTAATATCCTATGATGCAATTCTGAGTCAGAAACAAGTATTAATGGATAATTTTGAATATTCAGCATAAACAGTTGATTTCCAGAAGAGAGAAACATGCCAAGATCCTCAGTTTGGTATCAGGGCCCTACATGCAAAAAGTTTACCAGCCCTCAAATTTTAGAGCCAAACAAGACATGCTAGTTTTACTTTTGGGGGACAATTGTGTCTAGCTGTGCAGTGTGCCACTCAAATAAAACTAATAACTCAAAATTCAGTTCCTCACAGATGTACAAATTTACACACACACTTACTCATCTTCAAGCAATGGATAAAATGCTTCTCCACCAACATCTTTTAGTCTCTGAAATGAAGAAATATAATTCAATTATATTGAAATAATAAAATTAAATATAAATAAAATAATTCATTATTAGAATGTTGCTCAGAATTCAAGCAGAAATCTTAGTGGAAGGCAAAACCGATTAATTAGTAATTCATTTCCCAAATTTAGTAGTTTGCCTTCAGACCTAAGCATTAGCTCAGCTCTCCATCAGCAAAGAAGCATACAGGCAGCCTTTAACACTAAAAACTTTTACTAACACAGGCCTTTTGAGTTGATGGAATTTCTCCTGCCTGAAGATAACTCATCCATAAACCTACTTCCACACAAAAAATGGCTTGTAATGATCATGGATTAATAGACTAATAGTATTACATAGTTCTTTTTCCCTGCCTCATCTTTCTTCATGGACTTCCTATCCAAGTAGCTGCAGAGCAACTGCACAACTTGGTTTTATGTTTCTAATCAGTTCAAGAGTTATGCAAACTTGAGTTTCTTTTAGGAAATACAGACACTCTCAGGAAAGGTGATAGACAAACGTGCCTAGATTTTTCAGTGGAGTTTTCAGACATCTTATGGTGCATCATGATTAATGTTTAATACCATGCTCCCTGCAGTGCTCTGTTTTGCATCCTTAACTTGAAGGCATACTGCACAGCCTGTTCCTCCTGAGACTGACAGAACAGTTCATTCTCAGTTCATTCAGTACTGCACCTCTTTTGATTATAAGCGTCATGCTCTGCTCTATAAAAGGTGTTTGAAGAACTGTGTAAGTTCAAAAATTTATTTCAGCTAATAGTGCAAGGTTCAGGCTTGCATCGTTCCCAAAATGAAACTTCAGTATAAACTTATTTTCTGCTGTTTTTATAGAAGTAGGCAGCAATATCCAAAATTTCAGATTAAAAAGTTTAAAAAAAGCCTTAAAAAGCTGCCCTTTCATAAGAACAACAGTAGGAGCTGCAGTGTGCATCAAGTTTATAATAATTATTGCATATTGCTAAACTCCCTCCTGCAATACAAACCACATCAACCAAGCAAAGAAAGTATCCCAATTCTTTGGTCTGTCTTCATGCATTTGTGTGCAAAGTTTCACTGAAGAAATACATTTACACAGTATTTGACACACTGCCAAAATTAAGGTGGCAGAGAACAAGACTTCGGAGGGTGCATGCCTTTCTGTATTAAGCTCTGTAATTACACAGAAAGAGTTTTTTTTTAACTGCGATCAAATTGCATTTGCTATTGCAGCATAAATTTCTAATTCTAGAGCAATAAACATGTGCAAAAACGTATAAGCAATTAAAACGTTTCAGTGATGTATGCAGTAAATCTTGTAACTGATCATTACATCAAGCAAAGTCATGAGTTATGTTCATGTTTTCCACTGAAGATGGAAGAAAACTGAACTGATTTCCTGTATTTCCTGAACTGGCACTTCTGGAAAATGCTTTGAAGAGATCTTTTGAACTAGCTGTTTCATAGCTATATATTCCAAAGATTAGTCATTAACTACTGGAAACTCAGTATCCAACTTTAAGTATAAAGCTTTTAAGGAGCTGAAACAGAAGTGAGTTGATCCTTCTTTAGGATAATGTGAGCCATCTACAGACAGCAATTAAAGCACACAAGAAGACACTCACTATCCAGTCACTTTAGCAATCGTGGAGAATCTCAGGTACTACAGAACTAATTGCACTGCACCAGAACAAAGAAGATAAGAAAAAAAGAATGGGAGGGACACAGGAAAGGGATGGAGGGACAGAAGATAAATCAAATCTAGTAAGTTTTTGCAGACAAAGCAATTTAATAGCATAAAGCAGAATGTTACTCAGACACTAAGAAGTGTTCTCTCGGAATTAGTAACACTTCTGTTTGTAGAAACAGCAGCAGGAGCTCTGGTTGCATATTCCCTTTAAGCAAATGTTTCTGCAGTGAGGTTGTAAGAAAAAGTGCAGAATATTAGTCTTACGTTTTGGAGCTGGCATAGAGACAAAGTCACAGTTGTATCATCTAGGAGGGAACTTCTATCTCGTCCTTGCCCAAAGCTCTCACCATCTTCTAATAAAAAGCTTCAAAAGGAAGAAAAAAAAAATTAGGTAATTTTATAACACAGGACTTGAGCTAGGAAAAAAAAAAATTTTTGCATCAAGCAGTTTCCTCTTTAAAACAAAGTATTAGCTCTTAGAAGTATAGAGTATTGACTCTGCATGTCCTGAAATCTGCTATCAAGGGAATGTACAATCACTTTAAATTATTCAGACAGCTTTTACTGTAAAAAGGCACATTTCAGGTTTTCTATAACTTTAGTTTGCACACAAAGGAAGAGTAATGAGATGCAGGATTAATACTCCCTTTTATTCCTTGATGTGTCACCGATCAGAACTGCCATTTAATGTGAAAAGCAAAAATAAAATATTATCATATGAAAGCCATTTTCCATCATGAAAAAAAAAACTAAGCAAAAGTCTGACCCAGACCCTTTCTGCTGAAGTCCACCTAGGGATACAAATGAATCTGAGACAGACTATACACAAATTTTCTATTTTATGATATTTTTAAAGCAGAACACACAAAACTGATTTTCAGAAATTAAGCTAGCATTACCAGTATCACTTAGAAGATGGAGTTAGATTGCATTTTTTGAAATTAACACCTGATCTTCAAGTCTTTCACCCTAATGATGAAAAATATTTGTCCCTCATAATTCAAAAGCACCTGTGTTTACCTATGGGCAAAGAAATATGCAATTTCTAAAAATCTCACAGTAATTTTGACACCAAAATATCACTTAAAACCTACTTTTGCATTTTTTTTCTAAAGATATTGTATTTTGGTTGTACACATACTTCATGTGTAACCCCCAAAATAGTAAATTAATATATATTGGCACATAATTATGTTTATTAAGATCAGATAATAAGATTAAATTATTAATTACTACAAAAATTACAACACGTATAGCAGTAAGATAAAAGTAGTAATGACTAAAATGCTTTTACAGATTTATAAGTCATAAAACTAAGCATGTTTTTAAAAATTATTCAGCTGGTCTGCTGAATAACTGGATCGACCATTCAGCACTGCTGCTCTATGAGAGGGAATTCAGAATGTGAGAATTTGCTGCACAACAAATTAAATTAAATTACAATTACAAATATGCCGTTGAAGCAGAGTGAGACATTATTTCTAAAACTTAATGTGATTGGAAAGTGTACAAAATGTAGAGACTTCCAGTTCAGTATTTTGCATTTTCCTTGCATCTTTTCAAATTTCAGAAAACAATAGGAAGATCAGGTAGGTGACAGATACAAAGCATTAAGATAATGCCTTAGTTTGGGTAAGAGAGGAAGTGACAATTTCCTGCTGTTCAAGAATGCCAGTTTCAATATTTTGCACACATACAGGTGTTAAAACTAAACATGTTCTCTCAAAATTACTAGCCTTCTCCATCCATCCATCCTCCTTTTCCTTAAAGTGCTTCTCCATCCTTACTTGGGAAGTGTGCAGACAGGTGGCTTTGATCGAATGATTTCCTTGTTGACAAGTTCTTTCTCCAAGTCTCCTCCAGCCAAACACCAGAGATAATAAACCTCTTCAATTGATCTTTCTGCTAGGTAATCATTATCGTCATCTATTGGGAGAAAACGACATAAAAATAAATTACAGCTTTTTAGGTAGTTTGTATTTCTTCTTACAACTCTAAACACATACTGTTGAAAAAAATATCTGCTTGAAAGGTTTTAACCTTAATGTGAAATCTGAGGGAAAGCGATCTTCCCTTTGCAAGTGCCCTTTAGGAAATTAGGAAAGAGGTCAAAAAAGAGCAAATATTTCTAGTTTGCCTCAAAACACTCAGATAAATACATTGAAGTGTGGGCTTTTGCTTTCTGTGTGTTTTTAAACAAAACAAACCACTGTTTTGTATACAACACAGCATTAAGAGTCAAAATAAGAAAGAAGTGATTCATACTGAATAGTTATAATCTCTCTTCCCTTCACTTACCATACTCATTGTAATAAGGTATAAAATATTTGTCTCCAAAAACTGTACAATGAGATTCTCTAAACATCTCCAAGTTCATAAGAGAAAGTTAATGAGGACTTGAGAGTGGTAACATTTGGAACATACTGCAGTTCAAAACTTGGAAGTATAATCTTTCAGCTTAGAAAGTGACCTCTGTCACAAGGATTTTGTTTTCCGATACTTCAAAAAATCATCTGATGCCATGATCCAGCAGAATCCAATTATCAATTCACAACAGAATTTAGTGGAAAAGAATTAAACCTTGTATATACACATGCCCAAATTCCAAAAGCAAAAGATGATACTGCTATTGCGACCCGAACTTGAATACTAATGTTAAATATTTATTCCCTGAAGTTGAAGCACAAAATTAAGATGTTCTCCTTTGACTTGCATACATCCCTCAAAACATGTTTGCCTATATCTCTGTCCATTAAACAACTTATTTCATTAATGTGGTGGTGTAACATTTAATAGTTTCTTTGAATAAACTTCCGGACAGAAAATGTAATAACATTGTATTTTCCTTCCCCCTCCTATGACATTTAGCCCACCACATGCTTTTACCTTTACATAATTGACTTATGTCTTCAGGAAGCGTTAAATTAGCACACCTTGGAGAAGATGAGAACAGACCAGCAGGTTTGTGGAAGGGAGGATATAGTGAGGATACCTCACTGAACAAACCGTCATGCAGCAATTCCTCTGGAGTTGGCCTTGAATTAAGAAAAGAGAAGAAAATACTTAAGAGCAAAGTGCTTCCAAAAATAATGTATTTCAGTGAGAAATATCCTCAGTAACAAATACTAGCAATTTATTTTAAATTATATTGGAGTTCAGAAATCTTAAGAGCAGAACTGTCTACTAATGTTTTTCAATTCATGAGGCAAAACAAATCATGCAGTCTGTTTACACCCCAAATTCACATCCCACCTTCACTTAATGTAAATATGAACTATTTTATTAATTCCCCTTTAGTTGCTCAAAGCAGAGGTGTGAAAACTACAAATGCAAAGCCTTGATTAAAGAACAAAAACAAACTTCCTGTTTCAGAAGGAAGTGGTAGTGGACTGACATAATGAAAAACTTCTTTGAAAGGAGAGATTTGAAGAAAGCAGCTAATTCTGGCTACAACAAAGCTATGGTAAGCACCACCAACTTCCAGACATGGAATCAGTAAAAGCTGTGAACTCAGAACTACAAATGCCTGAATACTTTTCCCCCAAAATTCTCAGACTCAATCTCAAGTTTTTGCACCTTTGATTTCTTTTCCCCTCCCTAATTCTTTCCCTTTAAACACTGAAAAGCAACAAACCCGAGAATTTCTTATATGCAGCCCAAACATCAATATTTAAAAAAAATAAGATTCCACAACACTTCTCCTAATTTCATAGTAACCCACATGGATTACTATGCCCTCAGACTGAATACCTGCCTCTTAGAAGGCTGGAATGTAAGGCATTTCTTCAGCAGAGCTATGACATTTTCAGAAAGGTCCTGAAAAGTAAGAAAAATGTGGAAGAGATCTGTTTATTACTGTCTAATTCAGCTAGCCACTTGGCTCATGCTTAACTTTTAACTTACAGGATATTCCAATGAGAGCAATAAAATTTCACACCTACGCCTATGAGGTTATCTGTGTAAGACTCAAATGCTGGGGAAGCAATTATGCTCACCTCCCAATCCTACATCTGATTTGGGGGAAAAAAATCTGAGAAATTTGCAATGTATGCAGCTTTTTACTTTTATTTTTAAATTTCGATATTCTGTAGCCAGCTTGAAACAATGCAGTACCTTGGAACTTTCTTCTGCTATTAGTCAGAACTCTTTCACATAATGTCTCAAAATATGCAGACACTAAAATTTAGTGCTTATTTTTGTGGGTGAGAAGTTGAACTGTACAAATCTAGACTGACAGTATGTATAAAGTGGACCAGATAGAAAACTAAATTTCTGGAAGAAAAATACTTACTCACCAACACTGTAAAGTAAATTTATAACCTTTTAAACTACCCAGAGAGCATTAACATTTACTGAGATTGACAGTGGCTTTAGGAAAGAATATTACCAATACTGGCTATTGAAAGGATCTTAGATAATAGTTTAGACTTCAAAATTTTTCCATCATATTGCAATACAATAAGTGACCAAATAGGTTAAAAAATAAACATGTGAAATATTATGCAACAATAGTAAAGTGTTCTAGATAAGACAGCACAAAAGAATAAACTAGGTTCACAAACCTTAATAATATCAAGACAACCATGTTCTTCAGCCAATACAGTTACAATATCATCTACACAGCCTTTGAGAAACAAACAGAACAATAAAAAGTTAAATATTATGAAAAAAGTGATACCAATTAAACAGGATATCAGATAAACCTCCATTCCAATAAAAACCCACTTGATACTGGCTTTTTATCAAGTACAACCCACTTGATACTGGCTTTTCATTAACATTGCCACACCACTTGAAAGTGAACTATCAAAGTCAGAAATGAAAATCATTATCATCATCTATGCAGACAGAAAATTGAGGCCTAAGGAAAGTTAAGCAGCATTTCTAAGCTAACAGTGAAAATCTTTTTTCAGGCTTAATAGCTCCAGATTGTCAGTCTCTGTCAAATAAATTAAAATAGTCTTTTCACTTATAAATGAAAAAATATATATTCCTTTAAGGTACCTGCACATAGAATCTTGAAGTAATTTCTCATTTTGTTGCTACTTGCAGATAACACTAGCAGTATTTTAGAACTTGTTGTCATCACATTATTGAGTAAATAATTCCCAAGTCAGGACATGAATGTTTTGTAGTGGATAAAGGTTACCCACAACTTGCATTCAACTTGAAGGGGATGGAAATGCTTCAGCAAGCTTTGTTAACAAAGCCCCAAAACAGGCAGAATTCCAGCACCTAAGCAGTAACTGCTGAAGGAAGAAGATGTTTCTCCTGACAGTAATTGACTTTAACAGTATTACTATTTGCTCTGGATAATAATAACTTATTGTTAAAGCTTCAAATTGCAAATTCATGCCCTTCCACTCCCCACAGTTTATACCTAAACCCCACCAAAAATCAAGTTTTAAATCACACAAAAATAGTCCAGTACCAGACTTATTTACATTAAGTAAGAATTCCACATCTACAGTAATGTTTTATAGTTTGCAGGTGAAGCCAGAAACAAGCCCAGATCCAGTAAAACACTTCTCAGCTATCTTTTTTTCCCTATTTTCCTATTTGTGTCCTGCTTCTCCCTACCTCGCAGCTACTACACAAGCACTGCTAGTGTGGGGACAATTTTCTGTAGCATTACACAATTCCTAACCTATTTCAGAAACCTCCTGCAACATAACACAACAAAGAACCATGAAGATGACCACCATTCTGGAGCATGGGGTTTTTTTAATAGTTTGCCCTTACAATAGCATACTCACAGCTCTTCCAAAGTTATTTTTCCTGGCACCCACCTCTGCACCTTCCCTAGAAAAGCAACCATGCTTCAAATGCCTATTTAATTGTGAAGATTAAAAATGACAAAGGTCAAGTGCTTTAGGTCTGAGCATCACAAGCTGATTAGTCTGTAAAACTGTAACTGCAGAACTGCTTGAAAATTTCAAAAATTCATTTTGTGCTACTTACCTAACATAAGTATAAATTTCAATCTTTCTGCTATCTCCAAACTCTGAAATAATTTTCTCCCCTAAACAAATAACAAAGTCAAATCAACAATAGAATACTACTTCGTGAAAATATTCAGATAACATTGTATCCCATCTGTATAAAAAGACAGTGAAATAAGCCTCTACATGTGAATTTTAGATGTATCAAAAGTATCTGTAAGAACAGAAAATGTTATTTACCCCACTACAGCAGAAACAGTTTCATGCTATCATGAAGAAAAAATACAGCACTGATAATGTCTCATAATTGGAACAGCCTGGTACTCATGGTCTTGTGGCTCCACAGGCAGCTGTCCTTCATGGTTAACACATACACTCACACCAAGCATCCTGCACACAAATATGCATCCTACTGCTAGAACAACCACCAATACTGTCCAAGCAGGAATGCTAACATATTCTGATATTTGTGCTTGGACAATGGGTAAAGTGTAATTAACTCCATACTCAATAGCAATCAAGTTAATAAAACTATTCCCAAAGGGTTAAAAATCAAGAGAATTATCCTCTTACATACCATGCAAAGCTCAAATAATATTATACCAAGAGACCACAGATCTGATTTAGGGCCGGAAGGCAGAGGCTTCTCACACTGTGTATGATCACTTGGTTTGACTATTCCCTGTGCAATTACTTCAGGTGCCAGATACGATGGGTATCTAGAAAGATGCAGCAACATTAAGTAATATCCTGTCTGTCCAAAAAGCGTGACTTTCCATTACATAATCAGAACAATTTTGCTTTTTGAGAAACCAGAATACGAAGTAGACTGTTCTATTTTATTCAGTCAAAATCTACAGTGTATTACAGCACAGTTTCACTCCAATTGCAAAATACATAGTGTTTACTAAATAAAAGGTCAAATCTCAATCACCAGTTCAGGCTTTTTGTGAGAGGAAATAGCAGCTTTCAAGGTAGTATGTCTACATATCTCACAGAAAATGCACATGGCGTTTCAGCATTAGTGTATTAAGTTAGTCTATCTCAGACTCGATTTTGGGGGTGGTGGCAGTATTCTTCTTCATCAATAGTGTTCCCACCAAATAACATTTGAACTTGCAAAAAAAGTAACAAAAGGTGTTGAGGACATATTCCACCTGCTAGGTACCTTCTGGATAATTTTAAAATAATACTATCACTTTTTTTTTTTCTGTCAACAATTCATTACAATACTCAAAAAAAAATTGAAATCATGTTTTGAAAGGAACTATCACTGCTTCTTTTGGCCATGTCTTTAATAATCAGCTCAGTATTTCCTCAATTAACCAAAAAAAACAAAAGTGGCAAAAACCCCACTGCAGTAAAGCATGCCATTGTAGCATCACCTGAAAATAAATCAAAAAATTATGAGACAAAAAAACCTACAGTGGTGTGCAATGATGAAGCATTGATTGCGCATTTTCCTAAATTTGAAATTAGGAATCCAGGTCACAGGGAACCACTAGCATTTGAAGGCAAATCTAGGCAGCAAGGACTGACAACAAATAGTTACAGCAAGATGGTTGCATGGTACCCATTATCTGTCTTTCACCCATTTCACCTGACATTATCAGAAACTTCTGTGTAAGGGGTGTATGCAACAGATACACTCTAAATAACAAACTATAATCTGTGCATACAGCACATTTTTAAAGATGATTGCTCAAAACATAAATATATTTCCTGAAAAAATACAATTCTCATGTATTTTTGTTGTGTAACTACATCCTTACCCTATAGGAAAATCAACATCCACACCTTGAGCTGTCATATGGTAGAGTCCAAATTTAGCCAATTTCACATGTCCCTGAAAAGGAAAAAAAAAAAATTATCAGGAGCAGTAGAATCTGACTTTGGAAGAATCTGCATTTTAGTTAAAAGAAAAAAAAAATCAAAAGTAATTTCAAGTTGCATTAGCTGTCAGAGGACAGATATCCAGAAAAAGTCACTGTCTTATATTTCTGCATCATCTATCAGGCAAAATTTCACTGCAAGTTAAAAATGTCCTTATTTCTAATGCTTTTACTTCCCAAGAGTATAAAGTAATCACTGTTTGGAACATGTAAGAATATCAGGCCTTTCTATGTTACAGTATATGTTCAGTAAGTAAATCAGGGCTTAAATATTCTACTGAACATTTTTCCTGTTTGTAAACTGTTTAAAATCCTGTTTGACTCCTAGAACTCCCTAAATATGACCACTATTCCCTCACCTCTTCCATTTACCCAGTCTTGCTTGTCCAGTCCTTCCACCAACTCATTACTGTCTTGCTCTCCCTACCTCTATCGACTCCTATTTAAAAAAAGGGTCTTTTTCAGGTGCTTGCTTTTATTTGCACAGGAAGAAAGTTAACATCAAAACAACAAAAAATAGGCATAGAAGTTAAACTGAGGTCTTATTTTTTGCTGGATTTTGAATTACACTCAGCCAGGCTCCAGATGGAGAAAGCTATTCAAAGGGCAGGGGAGAGCTTAGAAGTTTATGGTCTCACAGCCTTCTTTTGTTCATTTACTGATTTTAGGAATATCTTAAAATCCTACAGTACTTCTGCATGTTAGAGCATTATTATGATTTTCATTTGTTTACAATCACATAAAAAAAAAATACATGTTTCTTATTTCCTTTGTCCTCTCTTCTCTTTCTGCCTTCAAGGGGAGGATCCAGTTATTCTATCTAAACTGAGTAAGAAGGGAAGGAGAGAGGGGTTATGCAGACAGGTTAAGCTCTTTAGCTGTCAGTTCAAATGAAGCAGCTGCTCTGAGTACAACAGTAGCTATTAATTTCTCTGAACTGTTATGAGCAGAACCTGTATTCCACACTGCCAACTCAACAGTCTAACAGAATTGAGAGATACTTATATTTGAATAATTTAACATGAACAAAGAAATGTGTTAACATCTTAAAAGTCAAGTATTATAACACCATGAGACATTATCAACATCTAGGTAGCCATAGGAAGTACTTTGGTTCTCAAACAGCCAGGAAGGTCTTGTAACTATTACAATGATGACAAACAGACTTACGTTACCACTTTCAGAAGAAAAGGGAGGGAAAAAAAAGTGGTTTGGGATAAAGGAAAATGTGAAAATAGAAAAATAAGTTCTGAAATACATTTGAAATTTCAGAAATAGAGGAAAACTGTAGTTTAAACACAAATAAACAAAACCAACACCTTTTCAGATACACAGGTTTTATTCCCCCAATTGGTAGATATGTGACTGCCCAGTCTCCATATACAGCATAGAATGCTACTCGTTCTCAGCAAACAAAACCATTGATTTACTCCTGTAGCTGTACCTTTCGATCCAAAAGAATGTTGCAAGGTGACAGTGCTCGGTGGACCATCCCATGTTTATTCATATATTGCAAACCTTGCAAAACCTCATATGCTATGCATAAGATCCTTGAAGAACTGAAAAAAGGCACAAAACCAAGAAGATGTTAAAGAGAACATTTCCCTTTTTCATCTGTGAAAATGGAATTTTCCACAGCTATTCCAAACCCTAGTGAGACATTAACAATTCTAGAACAGTTTAAGGGATCACCACTGAATATAGTAGGGTATGCTCAGTGCCATACACAACTCCCCAAAATGTAGGTTTTTGAGTCATCCTGAACTGGTCCTTCAGAACAGCAGAAAATGATGCCAAAGTAAAAAATACTCTCTGTGACAGAAACTATGATTCAATACCTCACCTAATGAGGTTTTGAAACTCAGATGTTAACTGGAGCTTATTTAGAAAACAAAGACCTGCCTAGATCATACCTACAGCCTTCAGTCATCTCAAAATCTGAAATAAGAAACAAAAGAAAGCGAAGAAAACTTCATTTTCAGCACATATTGTTTTACAACATTGGAATTATCAACCTTACCATCTTTGGAAAGAAAGGTTTAAATGAGGTTTACCACCCAGAACATTTTGACATAACTGTGTATTTTAACAGAAGTTATTATCTACTGTAAGAACTCACAGCCTTAAAGAGGAATTTCTGTGAACAAGTGACCAGAAATTTGTACAGAGACCATGAGTAGCAGGCTTCCCAAATGTATCCAAAACAACAAAAGCCACAGATCTCATGTCAGCCAGAGATTCCATTTAACTTTTCACCCTCCTCATTCTGCCCACTCCCCCTCACACATTTCAGGTCTGTTTGGCAACTTTTTCTTTGAAGGCATTGTCCAAACAGCAAAGCATATCTACTTATAAAGACCTAGCTTTACATTCCACTGTTTTATTTCATTGTTAATGGATAGCATATCATAGCATTCTGGAGGATGTTACCACCTTCTGTTGTTTATTAAAAATTTGTGCAACAGCAAGATGAGGAGGAGCCTTACAGACTACTTAGAGTGACAAGCCAACTAGCTGACTAAATACCCAAATTAATTTCTTTATACAACTTCATTAGCTGCTATTCCTACCTGATGGAATGACAAAACTTTGATACAAGAGAAAATACCTAGATTCTGACAAAAACCACACTTCCAACAAATTCTGAGACTAGTGCAAAACAGAAATATTGAAAAGAGCCACAACAAAGTTACCGTACATGGAGCTATTCTCTAGATGATAACCTTTTTCCTAGAAGAGCTCTGTACTAATTTACACTAATTGAATATACACTTTTAAGCTATATGTTAAGCACAGAAGGAATCTATTCTAACATCTGTCCACACTTCTGTATCTTAGATCATAGCATTTGAAAGTGATTCTCAAGGTCTTAGCGATTTGATCAAAACCTCATGGTTAATAACCACAAAAACAAAACAACACCCCACAAGTATCTTGCTCCTCCTTCACTAGCACTTCTTCCCCATTCCTCCCACCTCCAAGTTAAACACTACACCACAGCATCAGACACCGTTAGCTGTGTAGCTTTTTCTCCCAGTCATTCTTGGGCAGAGATATAACCATGGTAAAAAAGGTGTACCTTACAAGTTTTCGGTTTCCTTGTATTTTTTTTTCCTGTAATGCAAATATTAATGATAATTGTTGCAAACAGAGTCTTCTCTCTCATTTTCTGCACAGCTGTGCAAAACAAGACATGAAAAATAAATGATAAAGTATGCATGTTTCCAGTGAGGAAACAACTGCATATAAAAAATTATTACATCATGAGATACTTTAGCCTAGAAAGTGTTTCTTTGTATTAAAAAATAAAAGTAAATATAACGCATAAAAAAAATAAAAGTAAATACAAAGTGCAATTTGGGGCCGTTTGCCTGAGGAGTGCAGTGTGCTCTGCTGGCACCAGGGGGCCTCAGCCACCCATTCATTCTTCATATTCTGCAATTCATACAAAACCAGAACACGGACAAATATGTGAAAATACTGCTTTGGGATTCTTTGCTCTTTAAGATAAACTCTTCAACGCCATTACAACGATCAGGAAGACATAAGTGATTATTATTTTCCACTGCATATAATTCTCAGTGCTCTTAAACTCTTGATGCCACCCTGCTGGGCAGAAGTGTTCAGCCAAGTACCTCACCCTTGTCCTTCAGCATGTACAGCACCTCCCCAGGAGACAAGGAACTCTGTGTAACAAGCTGGTCATAGTGCTGCACATTAGCTAATTCTTATTTACTGGGGAAAACACACTGTGTGGTCATTACACATGAGATTTTCACTTAATTGCAAAGGGCCTAACAACTTTTGTTGCTGTTAGCAAGAACAAGAGATCTCTCTCCTTTAAACTCCCCAAGGCCAAGTTCAACAAATGTTCCCGGCCTTGCTGCAGGAACAGGGTGTCATAATAGATTCACTGGAAATATTCCCCAAAAGGCACAGTTTACTTCTCTCAGAAGTACTTACCTCCTTTTCTTCCAGTCAGCCATGGATATAGAAGGATACAAGCTGATACAAAAATTTGCCTAGGTTCCCTTTACTGCCATCATGGCTTTCGGAGTCAGGTTTTTAAAATATTTATGTTTGGACATGAAGATACACACCTGCTAGGACGTGTACAAGAACATACTATCTCTGAAGAGCTCGTAGGCAGAACTGCTTGCCTCCCAGTTCTTATACTGGTGCCTTCCATTCCCACGCTTGGACCATGTGTGGAAGTTGAATGAGGGAATTGCCAGGAAAAAAGAGTTACAAAGAGAGATAAAGAGCAGAGGTGGATAAAATAGTACCAAGGCTCTCTCTTTCCTTCAGTGGGTCTCACGTA
Source organism: Pachyramphus minor (assembly GCA_013397135.1). Classification (NCBI taxonomy): domain Eukaryota; kingdom Metazoa; phylum Chordata; class Aves; order Passeriformes; family Tyrannidae; genus Pachyramphus; species Pachyramphus minor. Next base: position 676,703 of record VYXB01009668.1, read on the forward strand.
CAGCCACTGTCAACACCACAAGCCTTGCAATGGCGTTCTGCAAGTGCAGAAAGTGCACTCATGCAGTTGCTTTCAGGCTTCAGCTTAAGTTTACATTTAAACCGCCCCAAAATGTAAACAAAAAAAGAAAACACAGTCCTAAGTGAGGAGGACACACAAAACCCAATGCTGGAGGTGAGCTTTGCGCAGATTCAGAAACTTTTCCCCTGATTAACTGGGAGTCTATTTTTCAATTGACTAGCTAGTGTTGAACTATGATAGATTTAGTGGTTTAGCTCTTTGGGTCTTTGGAACTGCAGAGGTTTCGTTACCCTCCTTTAATAGGAGATGGGGGGAAAAGCCTACAGCAAAAGCACTAGAAACAACATAGGAGAACAGATGGCCAAATGCAAGCATGGCAGGTTTGACACCAACCACATGACACCACTGTCCTAATGAGAGCCATGACAACAGTTGTGTGACATGAAATATCCTCTTCATCTCAGCAGCTGATGATCACAGTTGTGACTTTACATTATGGTGAAGGAAATCATTCCACTGCTCAAAGCAATATAGTAGGAGGCAGTAAGTAAAAGCATGCAACTGTGAGATGCACTGCAGTTTCCCAGCTCTCCTAACGAACTTGGTTTAAGGTTATTTTCCTCTGCACTAAGAGGAGCAAGGAAAGAAACAGGAGGTTCTCTGCAAAAGGAACACTTCACAGACAGAAGACAAGACATGATCTTGCTACAACCACCAGCAAATGTTCAAGGAGCCAGCTTCATTTTAATCCTCAGTCTGGATACCAAAAAATCTACTCAGTTGTAGCCTACTCAGCTAGGCTTTTGAAAAAAGTTATCTTCAAATGAAAAGACTGTACACTGATATAAACTGCTTGGATTTAATCATTGTTCGTTTTTTTCATGGTTTGAAGAAGAAGAAACATCACCATGAAAAGGGGCCATTTTGTGATCCTTCATACTAGAAATCAAGAATGAAAAGAATACAAGGATTAAAACCAATACAAGGTTTGGGGCTATAACTTGAATGTATAAAACCATATAAAAGGCAGCACAAAAGAAATTTGTTCTGTAAGATGGGGGAGAGGGGGGGAATAAATCTCTACAAGTTGATATGAGCAAGTTCAGCCAACAGTTCAAAACCCAGCATGGTTAGGAGTGGCATATGCATGGCGTTTGTGGGTGGAGAGAGAAGGGAAGTCGACTTAAAAACCCACAAAAATGAGGATTGTTTTATTACCTCCAGAATTTGTCATACCAAAAGTTATACCAGACAAATGACTAATTTCCCTAATTTCCACAATGTAATAGTACACAGGTGGCTGTACTGTGCCTTCACAAAAACCATCAACTTTTCCACTTAGCAGTCAGCCTGATCTCCAGTCTGTTGAATTCTTACTGTTAAGGACACAAAGTCATTTTCTGGAAGTTTACTTCAGGAATAATAAACCTAACCTATCAGGAAACAGATGTTTTAGCAGAGTTTTGACCTCTTGTGGTTCTGTAAACCCACTGATGAAATAATCTGATTGCTTATGGCACTGTTGTCACTTCTGGAATTCAGACAGGGCAGGATGAGGGGGGAAAGAAAGATTCTTCTCAATGCACCCACTACATTCTTTCATGTGACTGAGAACAGCTTCTGGGCCAGGGCGAAAGAGAGGAGTCCTAGAACGGAAAAGTACTAGAAGATGTTGGCATACAGGAGTCTTACCGTTCTTAGAAGGATCAGATACTAACAAACAGAGAAATTAGGAAAGAGGGATTTATCAGGAATCAAGTACAGACAATAAGCCCTGAAATTAATCAGGGGATTGGAGAGCTAAGAGTGAGTATATTCAGCCAGTAGTGACTGAACAGTCAGAAAAAACATCTAGAGAGAATTGCCCACATAAACATAAACACCAACATAAACACCACATCAAACAAAAAAGGTTGGAAACATTCACAAATAAAATAAAAAAACTTTATGATAGAAAGGTGGTATGCTGAATTCTTTTTAAAGTAACCCCAATATTATTACCTATGTTTTATTCAGTTTGAGTGGTTATTTATTAACTTCTTATTTGTGATTAATGGGAATTATAATGCAGCTGTTTGTAGAAGCAGGAAGCTGGACTCCAAGATAGGATGTTCCAGGAACAAACAACTTCCTGCAACTAATTATTTCCATTTTAGATGAAATTACTGGTCTTCCAAATCCTAGAAAAGGTCATACTAGCTCAGACAGAAAACTATATGAGACCACTATCCTTTAAAAAAAAAAAAAAAAAAAAAAAAAGTAGGCAGATATCTAGGAGAGAGGGAATAGAGAAAGCATATGTGAAATGTTCCTTGATATTTTCAGCCTTCCAAACTCTTTAATTCAAGCTTGCTTCTGCATGAAAGAAGTTTGCCTCCTAAGCATTATATCTGATAATATCACCTACTAGTTGCAGTGGAAATCCGCAGCCAGCAAGTATTCTGTTGGTAAAATCTCCTTGCTATTTTATCATTGCTTAACTCCAGAGCAGGAAAAGTAATTTTGGAAAAATGTATTTTGGAATCAAGTTCAACTCTCAGCATAGTAGTCCTTATATACAGCACAGAATGCTGAAGGGAAAACTACTTGATGCATGACATCTTGAATACTTAAGAACAAGAGGACTGTAGATGATACAGCTGGAAACTGGAGATGGGTGGGGTCAGGAAGCTTGGCCTATTAAACTGTTTGATTAAAAGAATTCCAACATGAGAAAAGAAACAATGAAAAGAAGAGATAAATTTGCAGCATTCGTATCAGTATTGTGGAAGTTACAAGTTCACATGAGTCTCTTTTCCTCCAGTTTAAAAGAAAATTAATGCCAATTGGGACACAAATTCACCCTATTCATTGTCTTAAGAGAAGTGCATTCACAGCATTAACCGGAAATACATCTTCTCCATCCTTTTTCAGTGCTGCAATAAAACAGTTCAATATGAGAGTAATTGGGTATCACAAAAGATCTTTCTGCCTGCTTACTGTCTCCAGTCCTACCTTCTCCTAGACTATGCCATCTATCCTTTCCATGACTGCGACCAAGGCAGATGTAGCCTGAAATCAGAATCACACTGTGATTGGAAGGAACCCTCAAGGATCATCAAGTTCAACTCTTAAGTGAATGGCCCATACAGAGATCAAACCCATGACCCCGGTGTTACCAGCATCATGCTCTAACCAACTAAGCTGTTACAGTGTAGCTAAATTAGAACACATTGATGTACCTGGACAGCAGAATAGGAGCAAAAATAACCAGGGCTGGAAGCAAAGTCGAGGTAGAAGCAAAATCATGGGGAAAGGAGAAATATCTCTGGCTTTTACAAATACATTTGTGGTATTTTTAAGTGGTTAGGGGCAGTTGTAAATGTCATTTCCTTTTATGCTATGGTATCAGTCAACATGGAGTGCTTAATCCGTCTCACAGAAGGAAGAAAGCTGTGCCTGGAAAGTACCGACAGCACGAACAGAACTTGTTATTTTCAATAACAGTATTTCATCTAGTGAAGTGAACAGAAGCCCGCTGGAATTCGAAAACAGAGGACTGGTATCAGAAAGCAACACTCATTATTTACTTAATGTCCTGTAATTTTTGTACATACTAGAGATGTGCATGTGGATTAGTACTAAGTCATGCTTCTTCAATGCAGTGGCAATACAAGGAAAGATGAAATTATTAATACAAACTGGAACAACAACTATTTTGATCTCTCAGGAAGACAAAGCCATACTAAATGGGAAAATATTATGCTGATGATACCATATTTCTGAGTTCCTCTTTCCTCAGACTCACAATCCATGGGTACATACAGAGAAGTGCATGCTTAAGTAAGTCCTTTATCAACTCTGTGNCAAAGTACTGACAGCACAAACAGAACTTGATGGACTATTTTTAATAACAGTAAGTCCTTTATCAACTCTGTGCATCTTATTCTAACATTGTAATATCGCTATAAACAATTAAACTCTAGAGTAATTGAATCTCAACAACCAGGAGTCCAAAGAAGCTTATGGCATTGATACACAGGAGCAAAAACATGGGTTCCTCTTCCAAAGTGGAGTATCAGACAGGGGCTGCCCTGAGGAAGCACACCAGAGCAACACAAAAGACCAATGTCATCAATCACTACCCCAGAACTCATGAAACAAACACCCATTTGGAATTCAGGAAGGAGATTCATCACAAAAAATTGTCTGTTCAAAGTGGAAGGGAACCAGGTTGTTAACAGATGTAATGTTTCTGAACTAATAAAAGTGACAATATTTCAATGCAAGCAAAACTATAAAACAAAGAAAATGACATTTGCAGTTAGTTCCATTACCGCCAACAACGTGGATAGACTGGCTAGGAGTGGTGTGGCCAAGTGGTTACAGCAACGGATAAAGTTTGGGTATAATCCCAGCTGAGACAATCACTACCCTGACCTCAAGAAAGCCATCTGACTTCCTTATGCCTCAATCAACCAGCTGGAAAACAGGATAAAAAGCAGAACTGGGTTGAAAACCAGATGTGCAGATAAATTGGGTCTTCCCGGGTAAATAAATTACAAAATACCCTACATAGAACATAAAGAGTTTGATGCAGGTGGGAATGGTTTATTTAGCGCTTTATTATGTGTTTGATTAAAAAACGGCACTAGGGACTGAGATTGTAAACACTGCCAATTTACTTGGAAATGCATTCACATTATCAGAATGAAATGAACTGCAAGGGAATGCAACAAGCAGAGAACAAGTCAAAAAAAAAAAAGAATTTTATAGACAGAGTCCTCAGGAAGTCTCTAACTCATGCACAGAGTTATTTCACACAGGATATCATCAACAAGTTCATATTGCTCATCTGAGGAAACTCAAAGTCCTTTCATTCCTTTTTTAAAATTCTAAGCTGCAAGCATGACTTTAAAAGCAACACAGATGATGCTGTGTTTTTATGAAGGTCTCAACTTGTAATGTATGATAAAAAAGTCCATAAAACAATGCATAAAGGCACAGATAAGAACAACTTCATATATGGAGCAGATTGAACATAAAGACAGGTGATTTTTCAGATCATTATCACTCTGAATGATTTAAGTATATCTGCTCCTCATAAAGCAAAAGAATTCATACATTGCACCTTGAATTCCTTTAGGACATCCAGCATTCATCCGAAAAGAAGGGGGAGCAAATGAACACAGTCCTTTTGAAAAGCAAGCACACCTTATAAAGCAACATTTTAATGAAACCTCTAGTGCCATCTGGTTTAATGCACAGAACAGGAAAGACACATCCACATTCCCAGTTTTCAATCTTGCCCCTGATTACCTTCTACAGAGTCTTTTTTTGCATCTTAGGCTTGGTTGGCATGTGTGTAAAACATATAATAGGAATACTTTATTGGACCAAAAAGTGCAATGAAATCAACAAAAATTTCAATCACTAAAGATTAGGCAAAGTAGTCCTCATTTAAAACCAGATCAGAGACTCTGCATTCTTCTCACTGACTATATATTCTGCTATAAGTAACACAATGGAAATAGAGGCACAGGTGACAACAAGAGAACAAGACTTAAGGAGAGGAAAAACAAGACAATGACCTCAAAATATACAATAAAGAACTTTACTTCAATAGCATTATATACATGTTACACACTTCACATTGCCAACATTTAATTGAAGGAACAACACATCTCACATTCTTCTCTCCTTCTCCAAAAGGAGTGAACTCATAAAATGTACAAGTAGAATTAAGATCAGTTGAAGACAGATCTCCATAAAATCTTCATTTTGTTCTCTTTTGGACTCCATCTGAACAAATGCATAAAAAGTCCATCTCAATCTGATGGACCCAGGAAAACAATCAGATAACATATAAAAAGGAGATAATTGAATTAACTGCAGGTAGGACACTCTTCCTTTACCATAAAAGGCACTAAATATTATCTTCAGCTGCTTGGGGGTGTTTTGTTAAGTCAGTTCCAAACCAGGCATCAAATTCCATGTTCTAGGCAAGGACTATCATTCCTTTGTATGTGAATGCACCAGCATCTAAACTTCTAGGCATAGGGTATTTCTAAAGCATACAGCCCTTGACATTTGTCTATGAAACATTTATACTATGTAGTAAATGGTACAAGTAGCAGTATTACCAGAGTCTTAAACCACTCAATCATTGAAGGAAAAGTGAATTCTAAAGACTCGATGAATGGTCACACAGAAGGCAGTGCCAATTTCCTTACCTTACCCTCCTCCACGTTAAAGTAAAAGAAGTATTTCAAAAACAATTGCTGTTTCCATCCCAAAATGCCAGCTGGCAACTATATACCAGCATCTGACTCAGACTCTATGCTTTTAAAGACCCTAAGTTTATAACAATTCCACAAGTGACTTTTGTAGCAAGCAAACCTTGCTTGCTTCCCAAATCCTGCCCTGTCACAATCCTTACATACAATCTTTTCAGACTTAAATACCTAATATTACATGTTTAAATAGAAAATACACAACCAAAAAAGTAATAGATTTAGCAAAGATCACATCCAAATTATCTCAGTTTGGAGAGTTGAGGGTAAAACAAAACCAGAGGTTTAGATTTTTAACCTTTGTTACGAAAATAAACCGAACAACTTAATTCAGTGGAAATCATTAGAAAAGGTAGATGCCTGATTCAGAATGACTAATAAATAAATGAGAGAAGCCAGCAGATCCACACATTCATGAGGCTTACTTCAAAAAGAATACTCCGCCTACTATGAAGAAGACGTGAAGGATTGCAAAATCTCAGGGTTACAGCTACATTGGTACGGTTTTTATTTCCAAAATGAAGAAAATATTCTGAAGTAATCGTATCTAAGCGAATAAAGCGTACTAAACTGTCATTTTAAAACCCAGAAAATGATAGTTACAATACATTGGCAAGAGTTGGTAACACTGACTTTGAAGAAAAATAAAGTTCAGAGAAAGAATACCACACATTTCAAAGTCCATGTGATCCCTGTAATTCACTAGGGATCCTTTCAGCATATAAGGCAGTATAAAAGGTCGTTATAGAGACTTGTGAAAGTGTGTATCAAGCACCAAAGCAAGGTGCTCCTCAAAACATTTTCATTATTTCTCAGCCAGCTCCTCTTCACCCAGCTCATTGTAGCACCGCATGGATGAGAAATTTTGCTGATGCACAACTTGACAGATTCGGGATTTTTGTAATGTAGGAAAGCTGAAGTTGAGGTAATCTATTTCCCTTTCCTTGAAGAAAACCTCTGAGGAACGTAAATAGCAAAGATGGAGACCAAAAATTATTCCTCTTGTTTTGATATTACTTTTACACTAGCGAAGCAAAGATTCAGTCAACACATGTTAGCTACTTCCACACAGCCGGAAGGCTGTGGAGATCTGGAATACCTTCCTATCTGAGAGCACAGTTATTTTACCGGTCAAATCCTTGCAACATCACTTCAACAAAAAGTGTCAAAAGGGGAAGCTCTGCTTTGTCTATATATTTGCACACATTGAAGACACCCTTTCCAACTGCTGAAGTTGGCACGTTAAAACTATCAAATCCAGGTATCAGTTGATGTACTCCCTACATAAAAAGTCTATTTTGAGCTGGGGATATCTACCCAGCACTTACTTAACAGAAAACAATCTGGCTCATTATTCTCTTCTTCCACTACAGATTCTTGAGTCTTTTAGTAACATAATGACTTCAATTAGACCAAGTTTACAGAAAACCATTCTTCCATGTTTTTCCCTCAAAAACATATAAATGATTGAAGGAAAAAAATTATGCTTTAAAAAAGCATAATGTTACAATATGTATTATCAACTGCTTAGTGTAATGTAAGCTTTATTTTTTTAAAGTACAATTTGTAAATATAAATGTTGACCTAATGTCAGTTATGGAACACTATGTTGAGCTTGAGCACATCAAAAGTGCTCTTTCAAGGGGAAGAAGATAATAAAATAATCTTTTATAGTCACCACTATCATTCTCTAGAGAAAATTTAAAAACATGATTTCCAATCTCCTTGTTTATAATCAGATAATATCTTTAGTGAATCCACACTGAAAACCAAAAACTTTGTTCAATGACCAGGCATTAATTGCTAATGGAACCTACAGAGTTATCCAAACTTGCAGTAATTAACTAAAACTGTCCATCCTTTGTCATTAATGCACCCAATAAACATGCAAAAGTTACTCAAAGCTTTAAATACTACCCTTAAAACAGACATTGCCATATGCTTGTTCATCAGCAATTCTTTCAAGTCAGTAGTCTTTGTATTAGCCACTCCAAATTACTGTTTTTAAAGGTCTGCTAACAGAATACTGCTGATTAATTTCATCACTGCTTTTCTGCCCCTTGCTGTTAAGAAAGAGTTGCACAGAGTTTTCTAGGATAGTCTTTGCCAGGAAAAAAAAGGAAGTGGGCTGGGAGAATATTAACAAATATTAACAAATATTTTCATAACTGCCTTACTATGCTACAGTTAACTTAGTGCAGCTTTCTTCTACACACCAAGGCCAGAAGGAAAACATTTTCATAATACACAGCCATATAGATGTGAATGAACAGTGGGCCACCTTACAGTGTATGTTTGAAGCACTTCTTCATAAAACAAATATTCACAGGCTCAAGGTACATTATTTTCAGATACTGAAGTAGCCTCTTTTCACCCCGAACTGTTATACCATTCAGGTTTAGCTCAACAGGATGACAAAAGGATTTCCTCTTGCCACTGCTGTCTTTATCCAGACAGAACTCAAGTCTCACAAACTGGAAGGTGTAACCTTATATTTACTTTATAAAGACAACTGTGATTTTACTAGGGCTGACGATTATCTACTACAAAGATCAGTGTCACAGCAATATTTCTTCAGAAACAAACACCAGAACAGCAGCATTTTTGAAGTTTTAATTCCGATGGAGAGTGGGCCATAATCTACACTCACTCTTAGGTAAAACTCTGCAACCATGCCGTTACCAGACTAGAGGTCTTGACATACTTCAGCTTCTACTGCAAGCAGAGGAATTTGATATATCATTACTGAGAAGAAGCTTTCTAAGAAGTTTTTGCTTAGAGCTACGTTTTTCAAAACAGTGAAAAGTGATATATATTTTATTTGTAAACAGTGCTTTTGGTTGGGTCTTTCAACAGAGGCTTTCATTCCTATAGTATATAGTTCTTGGTTTTATAACAAATGTATGCATTGAAAATGAATTGGGGAATACCCACGAAAGTAATTCTCTATAAAAAAATTAATCCATATTTTTTCCTTAAGCCAATTTGTTTGCATATTAGCTTCTCTCCTTTCAAGATCATGCTATGCACAAAATGCACAGAGGACTGTAACAGTGGTTTCACAGTACTAATGGTTTTTTTCCCCTATAAAGAAAAGCAAAGCCAGTGTATTATTATTTTTGTAAACACTACAACAGCAAAACAGCTGAAATTGACTTGTACCAACTGTTTATGATCTTTGATAAAATTACAAGAGCAGAGAAAAATGAGGTTTCAGAATCATTAGAAAATAAAACCTCATTAACAACCTGATCAATGAAAAATTCTAAAGAAAAGCTGAGAATGAAGTGTAGTTATTAATATAGTTAACATTTTTGCAGCTATGTGGCAGTATGAACTGAATTCACAGCTCTAGAAATCATGACTAGCTAACAATAAATAATGCTGTCCTTGCAGACAGAACTGATTTTTTGTTATTAATTCCTGCAGTCACCTCTATGAGAGGATTAAGCATTAGTAACAAGCCACATTCCTAATTAACCCCTCTTCCCCCCATTTAATAAATTTCTAACAGAGTTTTTTAAGCTATGAACAAATCTTGCAACACTGCACAGATCTTGTCCTAAAGCCATGAATTTTGTGTAGATCAGTAGACTTTGCAACAGTGTTATTTTAACAAACAACTTGGCTATACCATAATTTTTAAAAACCCCTAAATATCTAAGGTTAAAAGCATACCTAGGTACATTTTAGCTCAAAATATCTGTATCCCTGTACCAATGGTACAGACGCTACTCAAAAGTGAAACAGGATGGAAAGTTCTGACAGAAGAACAGTCTGCAAATGCAAGTGATCAAAGAGACTTTGCAACTAGGCCAATAAGCAATGGTGCTGTTAGGAATTTCATAGCTAACAACTAACATTCCAAAAGCCATTAGGGAGTGCGTCACTTTGATCTATAAACTAGTACATGTCATCACAACGGGCAGGAAACACCTATCTGGAGAGGTAACCATAAACCTACGTGTAGCCACAGCAGATGCCTAACTATAAAGTAGAAATTTATTGATCAGCATACAATTGATATTAAATGTGATATGAGAAATGTGATCACCAAAGGCGGAAATAGAGATGGCTATAGTTGCACATAGGAAAAATCCACACAACAGAAGTTGCCAGGGGAAAGGGCAAGAGAAGCACAACGCACTGTAAATATGCAGGACATACTCCCAAATACATAGGAGGTATGACTGGCAAAACAAGCAGTACTGGGAATACAAGAGATCACACTTTGCAAGGGCTGGTGAGTGATTACACAGAACCATCAGGCATTAGATAATAATAGAAGAAAGACCGGTCCATGCTACACTCAAAGAGTTCTCAAGCCTTTTCCACCTTCTTCAGGTGGAAAGCTGAAAGCTTCTTAAAAGCTTCAAGGGGCTTCTAAGAACCACCATGGCCCATAGATGCCACTGTTGACCATACGGGCATCAGTTCCATGGTATTGCACACTCACAGCTAATTTGCAGTAAATGTTAGAAACTTTCTGTTTTGTGAACACAGTGATAATTAATAACAGGCATGAGCTAACCTTTACTAAAATGTGTGCTGCTAATGAGTGAAGTCAACATTTTAAACCTTAAAACTAGCTTGAACTTCCAGCCTTCTAAACACTTCTATTACAGCAATTTCCAATTCCCTGGTATCTATCAAGTTATAAACCCAAGGAGAAACACCCACATGCAGAGAAGAAAATCTCAAACCACAATGACAGAGATGTTTGTAAGCATATCAACGCATTTAAATAAACCAGCTGTCCCTAATTAGTGACAAGTGTTCTCCTGAAGACATTGCTCAGTAGTTCCAAAGGCAAGAACTTGCACTTTAAAAATAAAATCCCATTCTAGAACAATGCACTGTATAGCAAGTCTAATGAGTGCTCTTCCTTTTTTTTCCCTTCCTAAAATCACGATGAAGTGTCAAATACTGTATTAAGTTAGAATAACCATATACTAACCATATCCTGTTCTCACAGCCTACAGGCAATTTTTATTTTCAACACATCTACCATAAATCAACACTAGGATAAATAACGTGCTTAAACTCCAGTAAGATTTGCTCAACACAAATTTGACATTTGGGTTTTTAGCCATTAGCTCATTAGTAGTAATTTGCTCATTTATGTAGAATGGAATTTTAACATGTTCCTTACACAATTCCTTGCACAAATATCTCTTCAGGATGAACCCACTCTCCTCTTGAGGATGGTGTTTGGTCTGTTTGAGAGAAACTCAACATCCTCTTTGACTAAAAACTGTAGACCCCAAACTTTCCAGTAGTTTTGTATTCAAAATCCACGTAACTCATCTTCAGATCAAGATCTTTAATACTGCTTTTAGCATGGACATCTGTATGAAGTATCTACAACCAACTGCAGAGGAAGCAAAGCTGAGCAAAAGGTTGAAATCTAATCACACAACTCCTCCACACCTCCAGACTTTATATTGTATACAGCTCTTGTATCTCCATTTTAGTAGCGAGAAGCAGAGACTATCAATCTCAAAAAGTAGGATTCTTCTCTTTTGCTGGAATAGAGAAAAGATAAGAAAAAAGGATGCATTCACTGTTACGTTTCACACGGAAGAAAGACATGGACACAGGTTCTGAAATGTCTTTGTGCTGGTATCAAATATTACAGCCAACTATACAAGCAAAGAATTTGATTCCATATCCAAAAAGATCCCTCAAACATCAAAAGTAACAATGTCCACTTTGAATACCTCAAGAAAGCTGCACCCCTTTTCCATGCCAATTGTTTTCTTGTTTCAAGAGTGAAGGCAGTCCCAGGAGAAAATCTATGCTAAAAGGAATGCTACAGAAAGATTTGCAGTCAGATTAAAAATTACTTACAGAAATAAAACTATACTTCTATATGAAGAAAAGCATAATTGGACAACATATAAACAAGTCTGGACTAATGTATAATCTTTCTTCATAGATTTGGAACTAAAGCATTATAAAGAAACTAAAGGAAAAGTCTACAGACACTAAATGCCCTAACTATAGAGTCTCACACATGCCTAGGAAAAAACCCCAATTTTAAGTATGTTTATTAATGCTACTTCATCTTGCTATTACATAATTTATCCTTGCCAAATGCAGCCTCACTGTGACATATGGACTTCTCATGTGAAATTCCAACACAGACTTGATTCAAAGCAGAATACACTCAGCCCATGCAACTCTGCTCATATGCAGCTCTTCAACGCAAATCATGTAAAACCTTCAGCCTTTTGATGACTTGCACCTGTTTTACAGTATTTTTGAAGAATGCCTGGTTACTCAGAAATTGCTTTCCCCACCAATCTAATTTCTTAAGTTTCACTTCAAGTTTGCCAAAAGGACACTAACAGCAAGGATGGCATAAAGAAATCTAGTCCAGTCAATGAACAGACAACTGTTTAATACAGCCAATAAAATGTACTCATCCGAATCAGTCAGATCATGTTTTGTCCAAACTAGTAAACAGCTGGAGACAGTCTGCTTCCCATCAAATGTTCCATGTATAACAAACTATACCTTGTATCTCAGATGGTTCACTAGTAATTTTTCAATACCATGACTTTCAAAACATATGACAACTATATTTTATTGAAGAAAGGAATAGACTTAGACTGTCCAAGCCACAAATTAAAGACCAATCCAGAAACTCTACTGTAGGTGCCAAAAGTCTGCTGAATGTCAGTATTTGCTGGCATTTTTATTATTATGAATACAAGTGCAGACCAACTTCTTCAAAGAAGAAATACACTTCAAGCATGACAGAAAAGGAAATGCTCACAATTCCTATAATAACAGCACAGGAGCAGAGAAAATAACTCCTTTAACACTGTCTGGAAAAAGTATCTCAAAGGAGTAGTTAGAAACGTGTTAAAAAGATGGAGAACCTTAAAGATAAATGTACATCCTCCTACATTCTGGCCTTTGGTATCAACAGTGTTACAACAACTAGCAACTTTGAAGAGCTAGTAAAATTTTGACTGCCACTACCCTTAGTGAGACTGTTAAAGTACAAAATGTCCACCCACTATAATTTTTTGTGACTTATTTTCAATTCATTCACAAGAAAAAAATCCTTGCTTGTGCAAGAAGACACGGAGGAAGCCAGCCAGACGGAGACACATTTTCAAATCTCAAATGAGCAGAGTAAACTATTATGATCTTAAATCAAGTATTTACTATTTTTGTGTGAATACATACATAAATTCGTGGCTCTTTAAATATTTAACTCACTCCTGAACATACTTCAGAGAGCTGATTTTGCACTACCACGACTGTTATAAACTAAAATTAACTGCACACTTTCTCTGATTGAGTGCAACAATAAACAGGACACTAAATTGAGGTTGAACAGACAGGAAATAACGATGCAGACTACAACTGCTCACACAGAGAACAATGGACAGTAGTCTGGTGAAAAATGGGTTATCGATGCCTAAAATTTTTATCCTACCCTAAAACTCTTATCCATACTTGCAGCCTGAGTTTCCTGTGTCACACAATGCCAAAAGAGCTCCCCTGCTGTTATTGTGATGCCCTATGGAAGCACAGTAAAGAAAACTGGGATTAATGTCACTTTTAGAAGCATTAACTGTAGTTACAATGTCCATGTGGTTATCCCTTGAAACACAGAAAGAAGAGCTGCATTAAATTCCTTTCCTGTATCTGGTTATGTATGGTAAGAATTGCAAGAGCTGACACTCATTTCATCCCTTTGTGAGTTCTTGTAATTTACCTGATAAGAATTCTAACAGCAGCAGGTGCTTAATCCAAGATCCCAAATATGCAAAACTCAAAACAGAAAGTAATCTGCATGTAGATTACCAAACACTTCTGTGCATTAATCTTTGAAAGTGAAGTTAAGCACGTTAACTTTGAGGACAATGGCAAACCATCTCTGCAATGCCTGGGGACTGCTGACACATTCTTACTTATTAATGAATGAATGAATTCCTGAATATAACACAACTCCAGTTTCTAGAAAATTTTTGGTGATATGCTCAGTAAAATGACTTTCTGCTCTGTGATAGAGCAGGCAAAGTAAACAGCTAGAGGTCTAATTTCCAGTATTTGGCTCTTAAGTGCAACTGATTAATTAAAATTAGAAAACCTCAGGAAAGTCTGAGGTTAACCGAAGAAAGAATTTCCCTACTTTTTTTTTTAAGCATAATTCATATATTAAGGAATGTATGCCACACTTGATGCATGACCTCAGCAAAGATTAACTGCAAATAACTACCAAACAACTGTATGTCCTGTTTTCCAATATGTAGAGAAAAACAGACAGTCCATAATGTAATGTCTTGAATTTCAGCACTAACATAATAGAAGATTTCCTGCTGATTTTACATCAGCTTGTGGTACAGGTGCAAAGGACTTAGGTTACTGGCAAGTGTAAGGAAAATTAATCTAGAAACCAGAAGAGCAGTTTCTCACATTCCATAAACAGTTTATAAAATTAATTGCAATAGCATATGCATCAACTCCGGATATGTAACCAGCTATGCTACCAGTGACCAATACAATCAGAACACATAAACAAAGCCAAAGATTTCCCTCCAAAGGTAATTGATATGGACAGATCACATAACCAATTACTGGGAAAAGGTCCATCCAAGTAATTTCTGGAAATTTCTAGGTCTCACATAAGAATCAAAAAATTCTGTTTTCATAAAAAAAAAAAAAANAATTTTTTTTTAAAAAAAAAAAAAAAAAGAAAAAAAAAAAAAGAAGGAAACATCATTCTTGCAAGTAACTTCATTTGAAGTGACCATAATTTATCTTTTTAGCTACTACTGCAAGAGCTGCAATTTTCAGTAGATGAGTCACTAATGTCTCTTAAAGCTATGAATATACATACAGGCTATATTTTAGCCCTATACCTCAGGTGTTACAACTTCCAGAAGAAATCCCAATTGGCTCATTAGAAGAAAGATCAGATAATAGAATAACTTACTTCAGTAAAATCTTTCTCATGACAAGAGGGAAGAAATAAAGCCAGGCTTTGTGAAACTACTCTCAGAGCCCCAGCCCAAAGAGCTGAGGTAATTGTCACAAACTAACTTCTTTCAGCATGCCAAAACCAAAAGTCATATACCTTACCAAACTATCTAAAAAGATATCAAAAACCTTTCTGGATGCCACAAAACACATGGAAGTATAGAGGGGCATAATGGAGGTACAAATAGACAGACCACTGTTATTTGAGAAAGTGTTGTCAGAGAACCTACTTAAGTATACTGTATCAATGAATTTGAACCAAATTAAAAGAGCTACATGCGTGCTTTTTCAAAAAGAGTCATGAGGCAGCAGGCAGTCTGGGCTGCTCCTCATCTAACACCAAGACACACGTTCAAAGAACAGTGTGAGAACTAAATGGAAAAGGAAAGAAAAGAGTTTCTGATGCTTTAAGTATTTCTGGAACTTTGCACAATAGGAACCTGACACAAAATTACGTAAAGAACTATAATATATATATATATACACATACACATCACACATGAAAAACCCTTTACAGCTAACTACCCCTCTATCTTAGGAAAAAAATGGAAACCATAGTTCCTTAACACTTCTCAAGGTATAGTCCTCTGCAACACACACACTGCCATGCAAGCTTAAGCTTGCAAAATGCTAACACAAACATAGAGTATTTTTCATTTAGATGTATCTCTGCCAGACATTGTTAGCATCCTATTTAGGGGCTGCAAGACTCAAAAAGCTACAGATCCACTATTGTTCCCTTTATACAAACCTAATTTGGGATGAGTCACAGAAAGTTACAGAAGCATAGCACCTCATCAAACACAGCCCACCTGAAATGCCTCATGCTAACCGGGAAAGAATTGGCAATTATTTTACTGATTAATCATCATCTCTACATGAAGAGAGGTGAAATCTAATCTAAGCTATAATTTTCGAAAGGTAGAATGAGGAGACTCTGAATTTTTCTAAATGTGTTTTATATTTATGTATTTTCTGTGTTCTGAAATGACCAGTTAGCACATAATGTCTAGCTTTCTCAAAAGGAAATAATGTTATTCTCCTTCCACTTTTCACATTTTCTGTGTTTTATATATATACACCACTTCTTTACTTCAAAGGTAATAGTGATAGACTTTAAAATGACAGTTAACACTTTTTGCAACAAGCCTGACAGGGATTTTGGGATTTTTGTTTGTTTTGTTAAAGATACAGGTCAACTATTTCATACATCCTAGCATTTCAGCAAACAGTCCTGACATCCAGCCTTTGGACTTGGTTTGCACCAACGTGTTGCTGAAGTGACTATGTAAACCCAAATTCAAATCACTTATTAGCACCCCGGCATATATATCTGACATCTTGTCCACTTTCTAGTCGATAAATTAATAGATTTCTGCATATAAAAAACACACACCAAATTCTATCCATTCTCGTGAAAGTTGTATTTCATGATCTGGCAGACTTAACCTTCAAATTAATTCTTAGAAAGTTCCTTATCCTGTCATAGGCCTGGTTTTATTTTTAAAAAGAAAACCCAAAGCTACTATCACAAGACAAACAGCATTTTACAAGTTACAAAGTATTTCCTTTGTAATCAAGGTCCCTGCAACTCTTCTGGCTTTTAGAATTGCATGGAAGTGTGCCTCTTCAGGCACATATTTTATCTCATAAACAATGCCTTTAGGTTAAACTTTAATAGAATAAAATTTATATAAACCAGTAGAAGTCAAAAAAATTGTCCAGGACTTTCCCACTGATATGTGAAATGATGATGAGTGGATTTGAATTAGCTTGAAACCTTACCTGACAGGCTTTCTTTCACGTAGCAAATCTTCTAGACTCTTTTCACAGTGTTCAGCTGCCACAACCAGTCTCTCTAATAGGAGAAAAAAAAAAGATGTATATCAGGACTGGAATCCAAATGAGATCCTGGGAGTACAGACTTCAAACTATACCTATTTGGCAGATGTTAAAGTATCCTGACATACATTGTATGGAAAATTACACGTAATTAAATGGTAAAGATGTACAATTTATGGATAACACCACTATTTTTTGTTTATGAGATACAGCAGATTATCTTTCCTGTTTTCCTTATGAGAAGCACTGTCAATTCATCCACCCAGTAATCTCCTAACAAATGCTGAAGTCCTCAGCCAGTGTCAGTTAGATTTGCCTGAAGAATAGAGGTTTCAAAGATAAGCATCCATAAATTTGCAGAAATATGTGGCTGAGTTGATGAAAGACACTCAAAGTAACACCAGCTTTGAGAAAAGGGACTCAGGCTGAGCCCAGGAGTTTCAGTCCTGATGAGCCAACAACCTCCAGCACCTCTTGCCCCACAAATGTCTATTAGCCCTTGCAGGGGTCCCCAGATGTTCTGAAGACTGATGGGCTGGCTCTGAATACAGAGGAAAAATCAAAGGTATTGTTGCACTGAAGACAATAATCATACAGCAGGAAAAAACAAAGGTATAAGATGTTACATTGGGGGGGTCGAGAAGACTCCTAAAGTAGGTAGGCTTTGCTGCTTTCACTACTCACAGACAAGCTAGTAGTCAATGTATAGATCCCAAATTGAATCAAACTAAACTATTTCAAACACGTTTTCGTAAGATGACTGTTACAGTTAGATGGAGGTAGAAAACTGAGGAACACCTGTCATCACATTAAAGCAGGAACACTGTTTCTTCCTTTTTAAAATCAAAGCACCATTTATGCTTTCTTTTGAGGAAAAATTCTGCGACTGCCTCCTACAATGCTAGGAAAGATTTAAAAGGTGTTCAATTTTACAAAAAAAAAAAAAATCCATTTGAATGGTTTTCTTTTATTTTTATATTTCCCCTTTGAGGGTCTTCTGGGGGGATGCATGCATCTAATTTTATTTTTTTTTGCACTCTTTTCCTAGTCTGCCCTCATATTCCTCTGTAAGAATAGAAACTGACATTTGCAAAAAAAAAAAAAATCCCACAAACATTAAATCATTATGCAGAGAACTGAAAAATTGAAAGTTCTGCCAGTATAAGAATGATAAAATTTGCCACCAAATTTGCTATATTTTTGAAAGCTATTAGCTGCTGTTCTAACCATTAGGAACAGTCTCCTGACTTCATGATTAGACATTTTATTTGCTATACATCAAATTATTTCAATTATCAGGGAGTATTTTTTCTTTCATATTTATACACATAAAATATTCATGTCATTTACTCTTCACTGTCAAAAAGGTCATGTTTCTTTATTTATTTTTGATTTATTAAATGTTATGTTAGTTAATGCTTCCTAACCTTTCATCCTAAACAATACTGTAAAAAAATTCCAGCTTCTCTTTAAAGAGGTACTAGCCAAAGCAAATGAAAGTGATTAAACTTTATAGATCTCCCGACCGCATAAATGAAAAATTCACATGATTGAGAGCAAAGAAAAATACATAAAGAACTCCCTGCCCCACAGAATACTTCAGTGTTTGGAGCTCGCAATAACCTAATCTTCTAAAAATCTGAAACATTCTATCATACTGCATTCTAAAGAGGACAAAAATTACTTGTTCTACTTTATGAGACCCTGTAGCTAATCAAATACATATGATATGCTTTTATATGGGAACATAGTTGACTTAAAAGTTAAAGGTGGCAATCACTTCAATTTTCACAGGTGTTGCAGCCTTTTTGTGGAAATTAAGTCCTGTAGTCCTGCTGACTTTGCAAAAGAATAAGATCATCTAGAGCAGAAAAAAACAACTGAAGCTTTATTTGAGCTAACAGTAAGTGTGATAACAGTTACTGACAAAATTAGCTGTACTAAAATAAAATAACCATTAGTGGGAGAAATCTTAAAGAGATAGAAAAAAAGAATACTGGAAGCTTGCAGCCAAAACACAAGATAACAGAGACAATGAGAAAAGCTTAAAATCAAGTACGAAAAACCCAACCATCCCACAAAAATGTTTATAAGATTACAGCATGTGTGTAGGAGTGCAGCACCGAAAATACACATATTTCCATGTCTCACACAAAGACATGGAACAGCAACTGAATACAAGAATTTTAGAGAGGTATAAAAAGGAGAAAGTACTTAGCTTTTATGAGTTAGTGTAACACACAACAAAACAGGACAAACAACAATCCTCTGCGTTTACTCCACAGAGAAGAAACAGAAGCACCAGTACTACCAGTCACAGCAAAGGTATACAGTAATTTTAAGACTGAAACCCAGCCACTTTCTGGTGCTATGAAGGCAATATTCTGCTCAGTCACCTTAAAATGTATTGTTACAAAAATATAACTCTGTAACCATACATAAAATTTGCTTATTAAACAGATACTCACCATGTTTACCTCTGGTAATGTCAATGTACTGGCAAAGCCTGGGATGAGTGATTGTTTTAAGGATTTGAAATCTCCCCAAAATTTTTATGGAGTTAGGTGTTAGAGGAAGACCATTACTTCCACAAACATCATGAGGCAGAGCTGAGGCAAAGAAGGTGGAGGCACCCATCACAGAGTCTTTTAAAGGAAACATCTTTTTCACACAGTCTTAAACTCTTCAGAGCAATTTGCGTTCCCTAAACAGAAAATACAAAGTAAAAATTTATCTGCAAAGTATACAGTCTCAGGTTACTAGCTGTTTACTAATTCATGCAATTAAAATGTTTTTTTTTCTCTGTTATGGGAGAACGGGACATTTTTTTCACAATAAACACAATAATAATAATAATAATACAGTGCTGCTGCTTCATAAACACCACATTTAAAGATGACAATATAGCCATAGTTTTAAACACCGATTTAAGAATCAAATAAAACTATTTTTAGGAGCAGATAAATGCTTTAATATAAGCAACCTTCAGATGACTACTTCAATATAGTAGATTATTTATTCAAAAAACAGTAAAGGTAACAAACAGAAAACACTCTTCTAGAATACCACCTTGTATCAGCAGGCCACAATTGCTATATACTACATACTATAGCAATCCTAATATTTAAAGCTATGAAGTAACAGTCATCTTTCCTACCACCATTTCTTTCCCTATCCATGGGTAAACTGCTAGTTCAGGGTCAATAACAAATTAAGGAAGTAATCTATGTTAAATATTTCTGTGAGACAGTCAAGCAAAATAAATTTTCCTGAAATTTAGTTCAAGGAGCACTTAATTTCATGATTACTTTTCTCTCCAGCAGGAACAAACTCTCTCCTCTGAACTAGGCATTTCTATTCAGTGTGAGCTGAACATTTTCTCTGCATTTTTCCACAACCAACCACTACACCATTCAAGGACATGAAAATCCAAACAAGGAACAGACACTTCCACAGTCAGACAGACCTAGGGTAAAACTGCCTGACGTCTTTTTACTGGCAAACTACGAATTTAATCTGAGGCAATAGGTTCCAAAAACCACATCAAGCCTCTGCTCAGATCATTCTGGATTGCCCAGCACATGACTCAAGACAGCACAACTTGTCATTAGGGACTATTATCCAAACACATCAACTTTTGTACTTTTGTACATTTGTAGCACATTTGTACTTGCGTACAAGGATACATATACAAACAGAGATAAAAAGCCCAAGCTTATACCCTCTTAAGTGATCCCTGGTGTGATGGTGAAGCAGATGGGACTTCCATGTATTGTGGTACAAGAGGCCATAGAACAAAAAAACTCCCACTTCATTAACAAACCTGTGCAGGAGGAGAGCACCATCCAGCTCCCTTCAACATCACAGCACAGAGTCTGGAGGCATCTGTGTATACCATCAACAAAAATAGTCCACTGACATGAAAAGCAACTCTCTTGTCAGCCACAGAACAGTAATTATAAGCTCTGAAGAGCAGAGGCAGATGTGCAAGTTCTTCGGGAAATGAGGAAGAAGAACACTCAGGATTTGAATCCCATAAAAGAAATAATACAACAAGCTTAAAGTATAAATACACCATAATTCTTCCAAACCAGATGTGATAATTTTTTAACATCTTAGGTGCTTCTTGGAACAAAACCCAAGAAAAAGAAGATTATGCAGAGCACTAATGAAGCTATTCACTACTTTTTTATTCTTCTTTCAGCCAACGTTAACCTGCTGTTTTCAGGAGAAGGGATTCTCTCCTGAGGAAGTCACACAGCAGAAACAGAACACTTAACAATTTAGTGTCTCAAAATGATTCTTTCTCTATGGAACAATCTTGGCTCAAGCATAACATTCCCAGTTAAAAACTACTAAATTTATTTTGTGAATCTCAACTGAGAGTGACTCCATGCACCCTGCACAAAGATCCTTATATACCAAACATATTTACTAAACTAGACAAATGGAAATTATGGAATGTACCTTCTGTTTGAACTAATACAGTCCAAGCTAAGACACAGAGCAAATTTAAAAGACTGCTCTCATTTCTGATTTTTTTTCCTCTGAAGAAACAGGGACATGAAATATGTACTTTTACATTCTAATAAACATCATCATACTAAAAATGAATGCATAGCATTAAGGAATCAAACTTGAAAAAGGAAGAAAATAAATATGAAACAGTATTGAGCACTGCAGTTTTTTTAACAGTATTTGTACTAAAAGTCTTATTTGTAAATACACATTGCTTTCATATCACATGAATATTTCTCTTTTTTTGATAAATTATTTATTTTGGGATGCAAACAATGAAAATTACAGTTAGAATTTCCCATTGGAAAGACATCAATTGGACAGGGTGCAAGCACAAAGATTTACTGGCATTCAGCAAGTTCCAACTGGAAACCTTTAGCTATGTACTAATAACAAGAACCATGTTCCTGCGAAAACATCATGTCTGCCAAAAGAACTACTCAGCTTCAGAAAGAAAATACATATTAAAAATCTAGAGAAAATAGCTTGATTTAGAGATGAAATTATAATCTTGCTTGGCACAATGGTCCTCTAATATTTGCTTTAAAATAAAGGAAAACCAGGTTATTAGGATCAGAGTTGAGGGGAGGGAGAGTAAAATTATATCTAAGCAGCAAGGTGCATTATGTCTCTAAAAATGTACGTATGTAGTGTACAATATATTTACTGAGATAAAATGTTTTCATTTTTACTACAGAAAAACAGTGTTAGATAATAATTTCCTAATACACTGTACCTGCATTCAGCTGACATTTAGAAAGGAATTTTCATAAAAACAACTGTTACATTTCATCAATTCAATAACCCATTTTAAGAGATTAAACTTTCCTTGCACTCTAGATCACTTGGCTTACAAGGATGATTTACACCACCTGCAATGTGTTCAACTTATCACTTGTTTCCTTTAGTTAGAAAGCAGACAGGAAAAGGAAGACATGAGATAGGCAAACAATCTTTCCTGACACCCACCTAAAGGAATAAATAAGGAATTTTAAAAGGTATGCATTAAAATAGGTTCTCTTATTATAGAATTAATTTTGGGGAAACCATGAAAGCGTTTTTAAGTTGTTGGTGGGTTTGTTTGTTTTGTGGGTTTGTTGTTTGTTTCTCTTGAACTCCACACCAAAGTCTGGCAGAACTATAAACCCAGGAGTGTGCTACACATCGTCCTTAAGTTCAATAAACGCAGTTTTACACCTCAAACTCACTTTTACTATGTAGAAAGAACACATATTGCATTAATTTTATGACTTGAAGGAATGACTTATATCCTGCAGAATCTCCCTATTACTTTGAAATAAAAATAGGAAGAGAAAAAGAAAGGTTTGTTCTTTTAAACTGACACCAGAAACAGTTAAGGTAAATTCAGTTTTGGGATTGAATTCTAGCAATTCAATTCTGATCATCCAAAACAGCAAGGATGGAAGAGGAAATGAAGACTTGTCTTATTAGCATCATCTAAAATTACTGTGTCACTGTTTCCATATATGAGTGACAGCCTATCACATCTGTGAAATAGGTCTGGCATAAAGATTAGAAGTCCAGTACTGGATTTGTTGCATCCCACCTCTGAATGACCTTCCTGAGCTCCCTTGCCTCCAGCCAAATCTCCCTTAGAAACCTTGACAGTACACAAAAACACTAACCAACATTCTCAGCAAAATCACCCACAAAAAAACCAGACCTCTACAAATTCCTATTTATATTCAGATTAGCACCATTTTGAAAATCTTGCACTAGATAGCTTGTCCATGACCAAGACTCAGAAATAAAACACAGAAGGGAGCTCCTCATCTACTGAGCAACCTATTTGCTCCTCTGAATACCTACTGCTCTCAGACAAAAAATATTTTTTCCTTCAGAAAAAAGTTCACCTCGCATTTTTATTTTTAATTTGCTGTATAAACCAAACATCTACCACAAATGCTAAATTGCTAAAAAAATATAAATGTAAGCAGTATTGTGTTTAATCAAATGTTTTCCCTTGTGGCATAACATTAAAACATCTTCTTTTACAAGATTTTCTAACTTATCTAACATTCACTTAAGTAAGAAGCATTCTGACTATAAATAAGTCATGGGCAGATAGTTACAGACAATAACGCACACTTAGGAGAAAAAACCCCAACATTGTCATTACTCCATCCAAACTAGTAAATTCAGGGATGAAAAGAAATGCTTTGCTTTGGATATCAGCTACACCAGTACAGCAAGAGATGAATATGAAAGTATACCCAAATTTTAATTATAATACTGTTATTCAATATAAACAGAATATGCAAACCAGATTTTGACAAGGCTATGGTGCCATTATTTTACCTTCAACGAATACTGAATTTGGGGGGTGTGGTGGGAACCCAGACAGGTATCATGGTGCTTTTAGCACAGGTAACTAACACATATTTAAAGAGTTATTTCATGAAAATGCTAAACAGTAATTCCTCTGAAGGGATATTTTAAAGCAAAACTTCACTCAAGTGAAATAGAGCATTTTTTAACCTTTGCTGATGGCTTGTATCTCAGCAATATTCGGAATTTTGACATATATACACGAATATTACCTGCATTACATTTGCACAAGAGTTACTGGTGCTGTTTGAAGCATTTATAAGATCACTACATAGATTAAAATGTTGCTGCTTTGAAAGCCAGGCATAAGGATTGGTGAAACTTACACGGACACCTCGAGTTTCACACCTGCAGCTGAACATTCAGCCAGCGGGAGAAAATAACAACACTTGGACGGTAAGAAGAAAAAAAAAACACCAGTTTTTGGTATTTATTTTGATAGATCAGAATAGATTTCAGCCCCATTTCTCTCCTTTAGAAATCTGTTATTTCTTTGACCTGTTATTCTTTTTACCTGCTTAGCAGTGCCTTTTGCCTACAGCTTGCCTGCCCGCTCTGCTACACCAGTGTCCTTACAAAGATACAAAGACAGGGTTTGTCACCATTTGATGCCTCCGACAGAAGCGGCTGTTCAGGGACTGAACCTTGTAGGAGAGAAAGCAGCTTCACCCG
Organism: Pachyramphus minor; assembly: GCA_013397135.1. NCBI lineage: Eukaryota > Metazoa > Chordata > Aves > Passeriformes > Tyrannidae > Pachyramphus > Pachyramphus minor. Next base: position 701,377 of record VYXB01009668.1, read on the forward strand.
GCTCGCTAAACGACTGCTATAGAAATGCTAGCGGCCCCGATCAGCCCCGTACCGCTATGAGCTGGCCGGCCAGGGGCAGGGGGCTGGGACGGAGATCGGGATGCGGAACGCTCCCAGTGGGACCTGCGCAGGGCCGCCTCCCCGCCCCCGCAGCGGCGTCATCTGCTGCGCCAGCTGCCTGCTGTAGGACCGCGGCGGCGTCCTGCACGATGCCCGAGCTCTATTTCGTTCGAGTTATATTTAAAAAACCCCAAACAACAAAAAAGAAAGAGTTTAACACCCTTTCCGACCCCCACCCCCCACCCCCATGTGCTCTGCCAGTGCGCTTGGAACGAGGCTCTTTAGCCCAGCGCTTGCTGAGCGACGCGAAGCTTTTCCTGGGCGCCCGCGTATAAACCTCAGGCGCTCCGTGAAGCAGCCCCGGACAGCGGGTCCTTCTTCTCCGCGCAGGTAGCGGCGGTGGCTCCCGGTTCATGTGAGTGTCCCGCGGGGGCCGCGGCGACTCTGCCCCTGTTCCTGCCCCGGACTCTGCCCCAGGCTCTGCCTCTGCCCCTTGCCGGCCCTCGCGGGTGCCTCACCCCGGCGGTGGCTCGCCAGCCGCTGGGCCACTGCACCGTGGCGGCGTCACGCCCTGGGACTCCCCCGCGGGCCGGGCCGAGCTCCCGAGGGCGGGTGGGGGAGAGCCCGCAAGGGCCCCGCTAATTTGCTGCTGCTAATTGGCTCCGAACCTCTAGCGCAGCGCGGCTGGGCTGTAGCGGGGGTTCCCTGCGGAGGGGCAGGATGGGAGCTGCGGGAAGCGGCGCTAAGCGCGTGGTTCAGTCCGCACGTGGGATTTACTCGCAGGGCTCGACGCGCTCCGTGGCTGTAGGACGGCCTTGCAAACGCGGACACCGCGCTTTGAGCGGAGGACGCGCCTGCACGTGAAGGTGTCCATGCTAAATCAGTTGTGTTCCTGCGTGCAGCCCATCCCCTGGAATGAGGGCTGGGAAGCGGTGTGGTGGTGGGCTGTTGGAGAAAACGCTGTAATAGCCTGGGAAGTGCGGGCACGGAGAGCCTACTGAGCTTTGCACAGGAACGGCTGTTACTAATGGGAATGTAAATGCTGCCTTAGTTTTGATTGCAGAACATTCGTTATGCTTTTCAATAAACTTCAGTGAGCGAAAAACTCAGTATTAGGTCCATCCTGAGTAGAGATACTTTGAAGTTTTAACATACAGCACATACTGTGTTTGGGAATGGATGCAGTGGATAACAGGGCTGAGCTTGTTGGGTCATGTTAGAAGCGCATAACCAACCAGCACATGGCAACACTGGTGAAGTGCTGTGTAACCTTAGGCTGACCTGCAAGTTTCTTTGAGCTGAGTTTAGCAGCTGGCAAAATGAGCAAAATACTACTGCAAACTAAGTAATATTTGCATTTCTTACTCTTTCTGTTTCTTTAGCTCAGAATTTATTTTTTTTTCAAATGAAATCATTGCATTTCACAAATAGTTTTGTGATCCGGGATACTTCCGTGAAATCTGTAGTCAGATGAGGCAGGAGGGATTCCATATAGCATCCCGGTTTTGTATGTCCTTATGATTCATTTGCTGCACTATTCTGCAGTTATGTTTAAATTTTATTAAACTGTTTGGTGAACCTGTTGGAAGGTAAGCCCAAAATCTATAAAATCAGGCAAAAGCAAAGTCCCAAACCTAAATTTTTAATACTGGATATTGTTAAAAGTTTTAAGGCCTTAGAAATGGATTGGTAAAGTGGTGGAGTTTTTGTTTGTTGTTGGGGTTTTGGTTTTGTTGGGGTTTTGGTTGCTGTTTGTTCTGTGTTTTGTTTTTTTAGCTAGCCTCAAGGGTCGTTGCTTATCAGTGCGGCTTTGTCGTAATGTATTCTCTCCACTCTCACAAGTTTAACAATATATTCTTGTTATAGCAATTTTTACTTAAAAGTATTGTAAGCAATAAATGTGTGAGTTGCTTTCATGTTTTACGACCACCAGATCCTGAAGGTGCAAAATGTTGAGGACAGAGTTATTTAAGTCAAAATGATTGTTAAAACCATCTTCAGCAAGTTTCTGCTCAGGAATGTCTCTTTCCAGTTGATGCTATGAAGCTTATGCATATTTTCTGTATATTGCTGTAGGTGTATTTGTTTCTTTTACACCTTTAAATGTAAAGAGAGAAGGAAACAACTTCTTATTCTCCAGACTGAAAGTAGTGGACCAGGTAAAGAAAATTATATCAAATAAAAAATGATACTTGCTTGAAACAGTCCATCAGATTGGAAATAATTGGGCTCCGGGGCTGCCTAGGGCCTTGAGGACTTGAGGCTTCTGAATGAAGCACATTTGAGTGTGAAAACAGTCTGAAAAATAAGTTTAATGCAGGAAGGTATGTTTATGCTGCTTTGACATCTTTATAACTCAGTAAGTATGAATTTAGCAGTAGGAAGTTAACCTAGGGCCTCTTTATTGAAGGACGGCTAAACAGTCCATGGATATTTCTTCATCCTTTTGATTTAGGAGGTGTTGTCTGTAATGTCTTTTCTCCTAAAAATACTTGACTGAAGTCTATTTAATACATTATTGTCATTTCAGTTAGATCTGTTTTCCAAGAAGACTAGGAATGAAGTTAATTGTGTGCCCCGAGGGGGCAGCAAACAGCCCCCTAGGACTTGTTATGCTTGGCAAAGTCTTTTAAATCAAATAATACCATTTTCTTAAAATTATTTTTGAAAATTAAAAATTTATAAGATTCTAGTCTATTTGAGTCTTTGACTTTCTACTGACCTGAAAGTTTCACAGTATTGTTTGCCTGAAAAGAGAACCATTAAACATTGTGTGAGTAATGCTGTGTTATGCAAGGTGTATTGGTGGCATTCCTCACTTTTCTTCCTCTTAGTTCTTTCTAAAGTTGTGTGCTTAATATCCTTGGTACAATTATTCTTGAAGGACAGGATCCTAATTTTAGAGAATGTAGAAATATGTACACTTAACTGTAGTGTTTATCACTGAAATTTCATGCTATATGCTTAACACACTGAATTCTTTATTTAAGTGACATATTATCACAAAAATTTGATTGGTATTTCCAAATCTTAGTTTTCTTTTTTCTTTTTTTTTTTTTGTTTTGTTCCATGAAGTCCAAGGGACCTGGTTGTTTGACTGGGGTTTGAGGCGTGTGTGTTTGTTTCTTAAATTAGGACTAAAGTAGAAAGTTTAAAAACTTTCATTTTCTATTAGTCTATAATATATTGAGATCCGGTACACTCATTTCAGTTGGCATGAAACTTTAATAACATTTAAAAATGTTATTGTATGAATGCCTCAAAGTACTGCTATACTTTTATTACGCAGCATATTTTATACTGTAGAACCATGCTAGTTTATGAGATAGTAAGACATAACATAAGGTAATAATCAGCTGTAGTAATTTGTGTTTTCTTTCTGAATCAATAAACCACTGCTTTATATAAATTCACTAATTGGCAATAGAATCAAATTAAAAAAACTATCAGTTTCTCAGCTTTCCAGCACCTTCCTCCTTGAAGTAGAATAAATAATCTTGTGGATGTCATGTTATTCTGTTCATTTCTTAAAAGCCTTAAGAAGCAGTAGAGAGAGCTTGACATCAGAGTGAAGGGTGGATCCTGAATTGGCAAGAAAAAACACATATTGAGATCCAAAATAGGACATAAGTATGATCCAAGACCTGCCCAGACCAAGAATAAAAAGAAAACTTGAGTTCTTGGGTGCCTACAAACCCCACCTACTTTACAGGTTCCTGTAAATATACTTAAAAAATACCTATATAATAAAAATAACATAAGCAATTGTCATTATCATCCTTACTCAGTTGTCATTAGAAGGATTGATCAAGTGTGCAGGAAGACAAATCTGTTATCAACCATAATATTTTTTAACTTTTCTGATTATGGTGTGATTGCTGTGTGTCACAGCTATCGAGTGAATGTATTCATTTGTGTTTTTCTCTTCTAAGGGAAAGTTTCCTAAAACCTAAAGAAGATCAAATGCTAGGCAACATAGATAGAACTGAGGAGTGAGCATAGAGAGCAGCTACTAGGAACATCAGCAAAAAAATGTGGGCAAAGCAAACAGCATCTCTTATTTCTTATATCAGTTACTTGATGTCAGTCCAGCAAGAGCCCCAGAAATCTGTTTATTCTGCTGAACATTTACCTCTATGGTTCTTACCTTGACCAGGAAATATTTGCCCTGTTAGATTTCCTGTTGTAGAGGGTGTGAGGGGGAAATGAGTATTTATTTTTCATTTCCATGGTTACTTTAGTATTAAACAGTAAGGGGGTGGGAAAAAGGTCTCTGGCTTTTTCCCCCCAGTGTGCTGGAAGCCATCCTTACTCATAATTTAATATAATTTTAAAAAGGTGTGGATATTTCCCAAAGCAGCCTTCTGCTTTCTTTTTTTTTTTTTTTCTTTTTTTTTAATATTTTTTTTTTTTTTTTTTTTGGTGCTTGGGAAAAAGTGCTTTCTTTTAAAAAAAATTCCTTTAGGGAAAATCTTAGTGACTGCAGATCAGTAAGTCGTCAGTTGAAGTTTTCACAATTTTTTTTCTTGGAGAATGAGAAAATATAGTGCTGTCTGCATTATGATGTTAGAGGTCAATTTATTCAGAGTGAGTGTAAATTTGATATATTGTTTTGCTTCACAGGTGGTTTCTTCCTCCTGCTTTCAGAGTTAGCAAATCTTTTATGTGTATTTTGTTGTCCCAAATAAACACACTTGAATATGTGGAAATATCACAGAAGAGTAGCTTTTACTAAATGTTTTTTAAAGTTAAATAAAACACAGGGATATAAAAGAGGGAAATATTATTTGGTTTGTAACACCAGGTGTAATATAAAGACCTTGGCAGAAGAGGAGCAAAAGATCTCATTCGTTCTCATCTATTGTATCTTAATCACTTCTGACAGATGTTTGCCTAACCTGTTTTTAAAACCTTCCAGTGATGGATATTCCACAACGTGCAAAGGCAGCCTGTTCAGTCTATTACTATTACTTGAAAGTTTTCCAAAACTTAAATCTTGCATTCTTTTTGATGTCTGCATCAGACCTGGTGAACAGTTTAGTCGCATTCTTGTACCAGCTTGCTTTGTGTTTGAAGAATGAGACCAAGTCTCCCATTTATCTTCTCTTCTATAGACTAAACAACTATACTTCTTTCAAGCTTTTTGATCTTCTTTGAAGTGTCTTTAAGAAGTTGAGAGACAGGAAAGGGGAATCTGAACAAAGGCAGATCTCTGTTGCAGTTGTAGGGGGCCTTGAGTATGTATGAGTGCAATGTTAGTATTGCTTGAGCAGCTGAGACAGTGTGCCTATAATAAAATGTGGTTAGTCAGGCTTTTCCTGACTTGCTTCTCCTTTATTTACTCCTGTTTCCCTCACACTTGTTTTCTAGAGAAATTACAGATTTGAACTGACTTCTGTTTTTTAAACTGGAGTGGGGAGGCATTGAGGTGTAATAAGTTCACGGGTCAGAAGTTCTTTTCTATAGTTTTTATGGTGTGGTGTTAATTGATTAAATCATTAGTTGCACTTGGGTCAAATTTTCTAATGATGAAGTCCCTAACAAGCATGAAACATTTTGCAAGCAGCTATTTCCCTTCTTAAAATATAGCCTCTGTCATTCCAGTCAGTTGAATAGGTCTAATAAATGGAACAAGAGAAAGTGGGTTTTGAGCATAATAAAAATGTGCTTGGGTAGTTTGCTTGGGTAGCATGACTGCTCCAAATATTTTGAGATTGTAATTTCTTTGAAGTCTTGGAGCAGAGCACCGTTCAGTTGTTCACTTACATGTTTGTGATTTGTTTTGTTTAAATGTGTTTTGTCAGAATATTTTTGGTTTGTTGGTGGCCTTTGGGTAAGGGTAGGTCACCTGTTCTGGCTACAGAATCAGAGGAGGGAACATTTGTCCAAAACCCTTTTATAGTCCATTCAGAGTGTGAACATTAATACAGGTATGAATTACTTTTCAAGGCATAAGTGAGGAAATAATTTCTACCAACCAAGATGAAAGATAAGGTTTCTCTAAGGTTGCAGTAACTTGGAGTTATGGTAGTCTGAAATTGATCCAGTTTGATGATTAAATGCATCAAGGAGCATGTGTAAGAGCAATTATAATCACTTATGGACACATGCTGTTTCTAAAGAAAATAACTTTGATACCTTACTGAAATGAGAATTGGATAAATTCTTCTTTGCTGTATATGTTTTCAGAGAGAAATTCCTGAAAAGAGAGAGCCTCTGCTTACCTAACTTTTGCAATTTTTGTTACACTCCATGATTTTGTGTACAATTATGGAATTGCAGAATGGGTTGGAAGGGACCTTAAAGGTCGTCTGGTTCCAACCACCCTGCAGGCAGGACACCTTCCACTTGACCAGGTTGCTCAAAGCCTCATCTGACTTGGCCTTGAACACTTCCAGGGATGGGACATCTACAGCTTCTCTGGGCAACCTGTTCAGTATCTCACCACCCTTAATCCTTAAGTTCTTATTCCACTTTATGTAAATTAACAGCCTAGAAACTGTTCCTTGACTTCTAAAACTGTAGATAGGAAAGATTAAACTACCATTCATATTAGAAAGCAATATATACTGTATATAACCATCATCTTTCATTCTTTCATCTTTTCATTCTAACCATTCATTCTTTCCTCAGAATTCTGAAAAACTGATAGATTCTATGCTGGATTCGAAGAAAATTTAATTCTTGGGAGCTGGTAATGCATTAAATATCATCAAAAATTGCCCTAAGTTAGCAAATCTCTTCTTAAGGTCATTTGGTTCAATCTTTTGGCATAAAACTGCCAATTATGGAACACTTTTACTTCCATTTTCTCCTCATCAGGAGCGTTCCCAACATAACTTCAACTGAGTATGAATTAGTAGTTTAAAGATTAGTCTCTGACTTCAGGACTCTCTCTCAGAAACGATCCATGGCCATTGGATCTGGTTTCTCTCCCAGAGTGTTTCTCAATTACAGTTTAATATACAGCTTTGTAGTGGCATCTTATTTCAGACTCTGAAGATAAGTGAACAGATGATTTCAGCAGCTCGTTTCTCTGGGGCAGCTGGGGACTGCTATTCCCACAGGAGCGCAGAGGCTCGCGCATGGCATGCGGGAGACACTGCATTTGGCTTGGTAGCAGCTGCTCTAGAGTGAAGGACCTGAGTTCACATCTGTGCTGGTCCTACTGTAAGGTTTGAAACCTTCTGTGTCAAGGGCTCTAGTAATTGGTAACAGTCACACACTAAGGAAGTCACTGTTGCCAGCTAGAATGTGACACTGAATTGTACACCAGGGAAATCAGTGTTTTCTTAGGGGTTCAGTTACCCTGCTGCATTGCAGTGGGTAAGTAATTTCACATCCAAATGACCATCTATAAAATAATGCTCATGACAAGAACTGGGCACAGATCTTTTTTATTTTTTTTTCCCTTTGCGTTTTACTGAAAACTTACCTGCAAGTTAGCACTTTTTGAAGATGTTAAACCAAGATATTCTAATTGAAAATAATTGTTTGAAAATGTTTGGATTTTTAATAAAATAATTCGGAACACAGCAAAATTAGAGTTTAGCTCAACGTGTCTTAAAGCTTCTTTTGTTTCTGTAGTTTGAATCCATAGATGAAAAATGACTATTCCCCAAAAGCTGCCTGGAGGATTCTTCTGTCAGAGACTATCAGTCTTAATAGCTGACATCAGCCCTCTCAGCATCCAAGATGAGTGCACAGGGAGTTTGTTTTTGTAATTTTTTTTCCCCTCTGCACAGATCTATTAGAAGTGGGGAAATCATTTTCATCCTAGAATTTTTAAAAGCTATGAACCTCAAAAACTCACTACATACAACTACAAATAAGGCTCTGGAATGCAATTACAGAACTGCTTGCTTTTTTTTGGTACCATTAAAAGATATGGTATTGCCATGCTTTCTCTCAAGAAGTGCTTAAGTGTGTATAAAAGACATGGTGCAGAATTTTACCCAGACTAACATACTATTAACTCTAACAGTGCAGCTGTGCTGGACTGCCCAATGGGTTACTGAGTATACTTACTTTGAAACTGGGTTATCGAGTGCTCATAAAGCCAGATCTTTAGTTACAGTGGTGTTCTTAACTTGGGTCTTTTCAGTACCAGTGTGTATGTTTCTGTGAGAATTTATTGATGACTGTGTAATGTTAAATTAACAGAGGGAAGAAGAAAGTGAGGGCACTGTCCTGTATGTAACAGCTGGAGTTTTGCTAGATGCTGTAAAGTAATCAAAAAAATCCTCTTGATGTTCCCTTTTAGTTTAGAAAATAGAAAACAACTTGAAATAAGTTTTCAAGATCACTCTTTTTGCTTTGGGAAGGTGTTTTCATGTGTCAGCTAGAATAATTACAATAGTCAAAAGCCTTTTGTTTGCATGGGGTTAAATAAGCAATCCATCTTTCTCCATTAATAAGAATTAGGTGATTCTCATTTCTAAAAGAAAAATATGGGTTAAATATAAGCAGCATTTGCTGTACAGGAAAAAGGAATTTTTTTTTTTTTCATGCAAAAGATATCTTTCTTTCAAAAGTCATTTTGTTTCAAATCGGTAGATCTGAAATAACTTGTAGTACAACGCTTTGGACTGAGGGGAAGGAAAGGGAGCATCTTGTTTTCAAGTATTCTTCGAATTGTTACTTTTTACTCTTTATGTAGAAATGCTTGACAGGTAGTTGCTGTAGATTGTTTGCTTCAGAAGTTGCTTGTTTTCCTGCTGGGAATAATGAAGTCTTCTGCAGAAATGTAAATCTACTGAAAAGTTTTCTTCAGAGTTCCTTTGTTTTGCCTCCAAGAGGGAAAAATATTACGTGTACTACCACAGAAGTTAAAATCATTAGTCAAAAAGGTAGATAGTTAACAATAGCTATATCTGGAGATTTTTTCTGAGTTGGTGAGATGCCTGCTAGGAATTTTAAGTCTCTTCACTCTGTATGTGATGAAAGGAAAGACCTGTGTTTTGAGGCTGGTGTCAGGAATATGCAGTGGAAGATACTGCTGGCATGTGGTGTGTTGTTATCAACCCACTTATATATATTTAAAACTTCATTTAGACTTTTCACTCTGCAGCTGAATAAATAATTTTCTCTGCTCACGGTGGATTAGTATCTTTATAGAAGATTGCAACTGCAGGCTCGGAGTTGGGCAAGGACTGCTTTTCCCCTTAAGACTTTAACTTGTTGCTCCTGATTAAGAGGTGTTTGCCATTGTTCTTGCATTGACTACTCACAGACACATTTGGGCACAAACATACACCTTTCCAGTTTTTTCTTCAGATTTTATTAGGCCCTTATGAAGAATAGCTAAAGTTTCTGCCTCAGTAAATACCAGCAATTGTTAACATGCCTGAAGTTAGAGAACACCAATTCTTTCACAGTACCTCTGCGCGATGTCTGCTGAATGCTTTTGTGAATAAATAATGGTTATTTTTAACCTCAGCACTTGCTTTAACTGAGTGGCTGAATCCCATTTTCCTCTAGCTTTTCTACAAGATACTACTTTTATATGCAGAAAAGGTGATACTACTGTAAAAGTAGTAAATGTCAAGATTATTTTTTTAGCACAGTTGGACTGTGTTAGATAACCAGTAGACAGGTTTCAGATATTGAAGTATTATGAATTGAAATTGAATGGGGGGATCAATGTTCCTATGAACCACCTAACACCATTATTTTGCAAACTATTACATGAAATACATTGCTTAATGGTATTCTAACTCCTGAACTTTCAAATTTCTAAGGAGACAATATTTTTAAGTGTCTTTTTAGCAGCTAGGGTTTTTGACAAGGGTTATTATCCTTACTGCTCTGACAGACCCAAAAGACAAATACCAGATTTTGAGAGATACTTTTAAAATACACTTTTGTTCCTAATTGAGACCTGTCTTAAGGGGGAGGGTGTAAACATTTCTTACTTTCTTTACCTTTTTTATAACTGCTGCACTTGTTCTAAATTAAGGAGGTAGTGTTAATGTTCACTTTACTTAGGATAAAGTTGCAAAATAAAGTACCTAAGAAACTGTTCTACTTGGCAGCAGCAGGTAGATTTCAGTGCAGTTCTAATTCTTCTGTCTGATTTATGAGTAGTTTACTCTGTAGTTACAACAGTAATCTAAAGCTTTCACTCCCCACTAAAACCCTAGAGGATGAACCACAGTACAGATTCTTCAAGTTCCTGTGGCATATGCTGACCTTGCAGACTTGTCCAGATGCAGCTGAGTACTCTTAAATTTCTAAATTTATAGGCATATGTGTGTGTCTGTAATTGTAAAGTCCATCACCTTTCAAGGAAGTTTTATGAGGATACTTTGAGACGTGAGTAGCAGATACTTTTTAATATATATGTTTATATTTGTATATACACACATGTGTATGTGTACAGTGATAACGACTGTGGTTTGGAAATTTAAACTTTTAAATTTATAAAAAACCCCCATCAAAACCAAACAACAAAAAACACTACAAAAAATCCTGTCAGTTTTTGATATAAGCTTTCTGTTCCAAAGAACTGTGATGTATTCTGGGTTTGGAAATCAGTAATTAAGGTCAAAGAAGTGAGGCAGCACATTGTGGGTGTTGCATCTTTTTCATCATGGGATTTGTATGAGAATTCCCTGTGCATATGGTGATCATTTACCATAAGATTTTTATAGTATTATTAAAATATTAATGCAGTGGGATTCAAAAGATACACACTACTGAAAAAATATATCAGGCTGTCCAACTGTTTTGGCATGTGAGCTGCTACTTAAATTGCTGACCATACTACAAAGCACAACCAGATGAATCTCTACGGAACTTCCAGGGGACCTGGCAGATGTACTGTGTGTGTAACCTCTTGAGACTTGTGTCGAGCAGCACATAGAAGTTGCTTTTCTTGAGCCATGTTGTGAGCCATCCATGTCTATTGAATTACTGGGCAGACTTCTTAGATTAATAAATTAATGCGTAAATTTTGTTACAGACCACATCCAAATGCTTCACTGCTGCCTTAACCTGGACAGAACTCCTTAGGGTAGTAGTCATGTCTCTGCTGTGTTTAGTCCTTGGAGTGTCTGCTTAGAGGTGGGAAAGAGTACAAAGCTGATTCAGAATTGGACTGAGGAAAGCATTACTAGAAACTTCTCCCCGAATAGACATTTAGCACAAGTTTACATCAGGGATATGAATGAAGCTGCAAGTACTCTTAACCTTTTGAATATTGCAGCTGTGGTGTGTTAAGATATGATGCAGTTAATTAATATGCTGTGGCATCTACTAACATCTTGAAATGCAAATAGAACAAAATACTAAAATGATTTTTACTTCTGACTGGTGTTTTTAATGATCTCTACCATACAGACCAAAGACATCCCTTTTAACGCAAGTTACTTTTAAAGTAAAAGTTTTATACTTCTCCCTTATTTACTGAAATGTATTCTTACTTCCTCATGTATTGCTACTCATAGATTTGATTTTTGTCTGTCTCATTAATGCTGTGACTTGACTGTAACTTTGGTACATCATTCACTTTCAGGGCAGACTTTTCTTCATGTTTAAAAATAGTCATTACTGAGTAACTTCTGTTGCCTCAAAATTGGTACCAGGAGAGGGGCCCTTTGTTGTATGATGTTCCATCACATGTTTAAAAAATCTCTTTCATACTGCAGTGTTTTTCAGTATGAAAAAGTTCAGTTTTGTGTGTTTTTACTATTTACAGCCCTCTAAAACAGGGAGGGGTAGGCTCTTAGGACTACTAAAAGACCTGTCTGCAGCTGGGATTGAGCCTGATTTATCTGGCAGCCAGAAGGGTTGGACTGTAGTCTCCAGAGCTAGCAAATCATTCCATAGAGCTGACATTGCTACTTGGATGGACTGTGTTAGACACTTTGGTTGTTTGAAAGTCTGCGAAGCCATTATTCTGACTCTCTCATTGCCAGAGATGTGAGTTGAAATAACATATGGCAGAAATGTACTTTTGCCTACTAATTTGTTGCTTGGCAAATTACTTTCAATACCTTCTACACAGAAGCTTATAGGTTATGAACACTGGATAAATTATATTTAAGAGCTAAAAGAAAAAAAGAATCAAACTGTTCAACTGTTTAAAGTCCCAGTTATTTCAATCACATTTGGGAAGAAAGGAAGATAAGAGTCCTGATGTCTTTCTGCAATTGTGAGTCTCTAAAGCTGTATTGCCATACTTTACAACACCCTCTTACATTTTAGGCTGTAATTTCATTTTGCTCATAATAAAAAGAGCATTCTTTCTTTAGAAAAATACCAGGGTAGTACTTAAAATTTTGTTTGATCTTTTATAGTGGCCAAATTTCTAGTACCTGGTAGGGGATCACTGGTCTAGCACTGAGAGTTCAAAATCAGGTTCCATGATGATTCATTTGAAAATGATTTCTAGATTTTTACTTTTTATACTGCAATGCATCAATATTGCTCAAATTTTGGAAAAAAAGAAAAAAAACCAATTGTGTTTTTTTGGTTTTTTGTTGGTTTGTGGTTTTTTTTAACCTTTGTTTGTTTTTAATTTTTGGAGGGGTTGTTTTTGTTTCGGTGGAGGGGGGATTTTTTTGTTTGTTTGTTTGTATGGTTTTGGCTTTTTTTCATTTCAACTGTTTGCTATTGTTCTACCAAAAACATTTTGCTAATGTTTTGATATAATCCTTTGCTGTACTTGGAGAAGGACCTGGGTGAACATCTACATTTTGAACATTTACACATATTTGCTTAGAGCCGTAAAACTGTATTTTGAAATGTCTAAACTTTGGCAATGGGAGATTCAAGAAACCTACATTCTTCCCTCACAGAACTAACAATATACTTAATTCTGAAAGACAGGTGAACTGGTAGTTAATTTGTAACTGATATGTGCGTGTCTCTTCACTGTACTTGAAACGATATTTAAGTGTAATGGGGTACAGTATATTTTTTTGCTCTATTGTAACAAGGAAGCTATGGTTTTGATTGTGACTGAATAATCTCAAGCAATGCAATAGTATCTAATGCCTAAGATACCTCTGTTTTCCTTGGCAGCATCATATGGCTTGTTATTGATACCTTAGCCTTATATAGAGAGGTTTAAAAGGCACATTTTTTTAAACCTGTTTGTTAACAGCTTCATGTTTTACTTTATTTATTTTGTGAATTATATTTTTCCACAGAAAAAACTATGGTAAATCTGCATTTCTGATAAGTAAATCTGATTCTTCTCTGTCTAATGAAGCCTAGAAACAGTCTTTTAGAATCTTGTTTCCTGAGAAGGAATATTTGGGTGTAAAAGCCATGATTGTGTTTTACAATGTATAACAGGTATAAACCCAGTGAAATACCCAACCTTTTTTAGTAGTGATAGGTATACATGCATGAAACTTACTGAATATACCTGATTTCCAGAATGTCCCAACAACAGAACTATATTATTGCAAATTTGTAATTGGTTCGGGCCATTGCCTCCCTCATGATGTATTGAGGACTGCTACTGATCTTCTTTGCATTAGTGTGAAGTAGGGATATTGAATATTCAAAATCTTGTCCAAAGATATTGACAGTGTCAGGTCTAGAATACTTTATCAGAAGTTAGGAGAAACCTTTAAGAGAGAATTGATTTTTAAAGCATGAATCTTAGTTCTCTGAGGCAGGAGAAGATGGGACAAGTTACAACAATAGCCTAGTTGCACTAAAACTTTGGCTTAGCCAAAGAAAACATAGTTCCAATCTGTTTTCTTCTGTTTTGATCTGCTAACTACTGTTCTTTACTTTGCAGCATAAAAAGGTGTGATGTGAGATTCTCAAATCTGATTCACTGTATCCTGACAGTTCACAGAACTGCAAAGCAGAATCTGGCAAACAGCTGGCACATTCCGTTATATTTATGGGTTTTTGTAAAGTTATCTGCCAGAAATGACCATACTCGAAAAAGATGCTCAGATAGAAGTGTTTGAATACCGTTCTTGAAGAAACAAAGTGATCGTTACTACTTTGTGTCTTTTACAGAAAGTGGAATACTTTGCTATACAAGTTTGCCACGTGGAGGAAGAAAGAGAGTTCAGCTTCAGATCTGCTTGAGACTTAAGACCAAAAGCTTAGGAAGAGGAATTACCATTAAATGTTTTTCTCTAGCTTAGATTACTGAACTTCAGTTAGCATTGGAGAAATTACCTTTGTATTGTCAATAACTTTTAGAATAAGCCACTGGTTTTGCTTCATAATGACAAACTTTTAATTTGAACAGATCATCTCAATTGAAAAGCAAACATGTTTTTTTGCAGACTTTTATTTTCTCCTGTAGTGAGAAAATAAATCTTAGGTTTTGGTTGGCAGCCATTCATGAACGTGGCAGAAACATACACCTCACAGGAGAAGGGCCTCCTGGGCTATTTTGTGAGTGTTATCTGCTCTGTGTTAAAGATGAGTAGGATTGACTTTGCCATAGGAATACTTGATTCTTCCATAGCTAGCACAGAGGGAAGAGCAATGATGGGTCAGAGCAAAGCAATGTACAATGGAGAATGGGTGGCGAGCTGTCAAAGTTTATCCTCTCACTGAGGAGGATTCTATGTGTATGTGGGAGAGGAAGACAGGAGAAGGAGGCACTTGTGGTAATTTCTTCCATTTGACACCATTTGGGACAAAACTTGGCAGCTTTTTGTCTCGACACATGCTCAAGGTGACCAACTGAAATATGTGTGGTATTTGGTTATGTTGCTTTAAGGCCTGTGAGAAAGAACAAAAATATAAGATCCCTGTCACCTAAGACAGCAGCATAAAACCTTACCAAGTTACCAACCTTACAGCTGAAAAGTAGCTGCATCACTGTCACAGAAGCACTTGATGCACACATGGAGAACATGTTGATCTGTAAGTTCTACAAGTAGGTTGTACACACCAGCCTGCGGGTTAGATCGTGTGCAGTCAGTGGTCTTCCTTTTTGTGTTGACATTAGCAAAGCATTGCAAGAAAAAGCTGAGAACTTGGAAGTACTGAGCTTTTTAAAACCTCCCGCTGGAAAAAGGAGTGCTCAGAGGTAATTATTTTAGGTTTTGGGAATCAATATCAATTAGATTACAATTTTTGGGTTTGGGCATTTTTTTGGCTTTGGTTTTGTTGTTTGTTTTTTTTCCATAAAACAATTGCTTTTCCAATAGTGAAAAGTAATTGGTTCCATGTTCAGACTATGGATAGATTCCCAAACTGATTTTTAGAGTTTGAAGTTTTAAATTTTGCCATTAATTTTGTGGGAGCTTTGGCTTTTTCTTGCTTTTAAAAACAGCATATTAATATTGAAGAGTAAGCTACAATAAGGTTTATGTTTTCAGCATCTTTTATGTGTTCAGTTTTTGATCTGGATATATTCCGGGGTTAAGGCCAATGTTGATAAACCAGTATTTTTAAAACATGTTAAAATTTGGGAGTAATTTGTACTATATGAGAAGTCTTGATTTGTTATAAAGAGTTTACCACTTTGGGGGCACTTCCACACAACTTGTTTTAGAGCAGCAAAGTAGAATAATGCCTGTTTTCTCCTGTGAGGGTACTGCAGCTACTTAGAAGACTGCAGGAGGCAGTGCTTTCTGTTTAAAAAAGAGAGGCAACTCTTAATCAACAAGTAGAATGATGAGAAAATTAACAACCTTTATGTGTTGATACGTAACCTAATGAATAACTGCTGGACCTGAGTCTTTCATTCGAAGACTGAGTTCCACTGAGTGGAACAAGTGGGTTTTGGAGCAGTTCTGGGTGTCTTGCAGCTAACACAGCAATCCTGAGAGGTCTGAGATCAAAGTTTCCCTTAGCTAAGCAACCAGGTAACTTCAGGAGCTTATCCTTTGAAGAAGGTCTGAATGTAGCTACTCTGTATTTGGTTTTCAGAGCTATTTGTTGTTTGAAGGGAAAGCATCTAGTTAGGCACAATTGCATGAAGTGACTTTACTTTCAGTTGGCCTTTGGGACATTTTCTCCAAAACAGATCAGAATGATCTGTAATGAGATATGAGGCTGGTTTTTGAGCTGTATTATTTCTGGCTTTCTTTCCAATTTTCAGATCGTGTATCAACCAGTAAGAGTTGGTCGTTGGAAGATTTTTTTTTTTCTGTGTGAAGTGGGAGGGTGTCACGGTAATACAGGACAAAGGTAATAGGGGAAAGATTAAAAAAAAAAAATTGGCTGCAGCCTTTGATTATTGCAGTTCTAATATTTTTCATGAGTTTTTTGTGTTCTATAATAAAGGGTGGGTCTTACCTTTTTCTTTTTTTTAGTGTCCTTTTTAGGTACAGTTTTATGACTTTGCTGTATGGGTTCCTGTGCTTGTACAGCAGTTGACTTCAGCCTTTTCATATTATAGTCGGAAATACCTATTCCTTTGTGTTATTGTTACAATGCTGGCTTTACAGAAATTTATTTGACAAGTGGGAAAATGTCTACCCATTGTAATCATGTAACTTAATTTCCAGATCTTCAGTTCATTAGCCAACTTGGCTAAAATCTATAAAATGTACCAATTCTATTCACTTTGAAGTTTTAGTAGCATTTTTGTTGTTGTTGGCAAAGTTTCCACTGTTAGTATTGTGTTCCCGGGAGAGAATTTGTAGCTTGCAAGAAATCTTACTGGTATGCAGACAGTAATATCCCAGCCTTTGTACTGTGTGGTGTTGTGCCATAATAGTTTTATGTCTGTTTCCATTTGACATCTAAATTAGTAACTTATTGGAATCACTATTTTCCTTTTTAAAACTCTGTTTTCAGTCTGCCTGTGAAAACAAAATTATTTTCTTGTTAGCACAGATTAATTTGAATATAAAAATTAATTTAGTTGTCCTGGAGGGATGATTTTCCTGCTCGTTATTCCATGAGAGTTTCTTTCTTTTAAAAGAAAAATCTATTGTGGATGACTGGAAGGTGTGATGGCAGTAATACTCTTACATTCTCAAGTGAAACAGTGTGTGTAAAACAGGCTTTGATTGTATTACATTGAAAAGAAGGCAGGATGTTGGTTCATGCATTACATTTGCAAAGATGGCACATTTACAAGAGTGAGATGCCCCATGCATCATCTGACTGTTGTGCCTCTCTCTGGCTTTGTCAGTTTTACTTTGGGAAATTTTAATTACATTCTTCCTGAATAACTGTAGCTTATTTTCTGTTGGATTGTGGGGTTTTGTTGGTTTGGTTTGGTTTTGTTGTTTGGGTTTTTTTTAGATATGTAGCTGTGGAGAGTTGAGTTATTTATATTATAAGATCAGTTATCAATATACACTTTATACGTAGAATGCACCAAAGGCAATATGTTGACACTGGCATGAGTGTGATTGTATCTGTTCAGCTTTGTTATTTCTGAATCCATTTTGCCTTCAGCGTGAGGTTTGTTGCAAATCCCAACAGGGAATATTTGTACGTTAGAACCAGATTTGGATCGTAGCGTTAGAATAATCTTGGAATAAAATGGGAAGTTTTCTGCCAGTTTGATATAAGAAAAGGCATTTTTGGACTTTGATAACGTTGAGGAGCCAATCCATGCATCTGGATTGCCATTTTCTTACCAATTCTTTGTTGCAGTTGGTGGGCAAATTCACAGGAATTAAATCACCTCACAAGAATTAAATCACTGTTGCTTGTGCAGATCTTTTTATCCCACCTGTAAGCAGTTTTCTTGATTTACAGATGAGGCAGCTGTTAGTACAGATTCTTTCTTCATGTAGATACTGAGTGGCAGGGTAAAAGCACTGTGGCTGTAATTGTATTTCATCATTCTGTTGCTACTATTTGAGTTTTTATGTTTAGACACAAATGTTGCTGAGAAGGAAAGTAGGCCAGATTTGGTAGCTTTCAAGAAATAAAGGCCGTACACATGGCTTAGATAGTTTCCGAAACATTAGAGAAACCCAGCAAAAAGTGGGTTTCCTAAACCCATCCTAAAAGAAGGTTAGACAGCATTTATTGGTTCCCTTGCCCTTGTTGGGCTTTTGTGTTCCCTGCTTCTTTTTTACTTGTGTTCTGGCCCTTCCATTTCAGTGGATACAAAATCAGACAATCAAAATTGCTGCTAAAATAACTCTAAAGGTGTAAACCTGCAATAAAAGTTGTCTTAATTTGAGATAAGTAAAAACACTCATGAATTCTGTTTAAAAGGAAATCAACAATAAATTGTTAATATAGGCACAACCACAACGTTTGAAGTATTCAGTATATTCTGAATATGATTAATGTATTTTTTTAGGCTAAAACAAGGATACAGTGTTCTCGTGTCCAATCTTTTCCCTTTTAGTTCCTTTTTTCCCCCCAAATATATTCAGAACTTTTTTTCTGAGATGGTAGATTTTTTTTTTTTCTTCTGTTTCATGAAGGAAGAACATGTTTTCTGCACCTGGAAAGAAGAATAGTTTTTCTTCCAAAATATTTGAAAGCAGCTGTCAAACATCAGATTCTATTAACTTTGTTTTTCTTTGGGCTTTGCATTTGAAGGTGGGAGCCCAGCTTGTTCACTTAGCAAATTTTCTTATTCAGCAACAGATTTGAGAACTGCTTCACATGGTAAGAGATGGTAGTGTTGTTGCATTAAGAAGTTGTTAATTTTAACTGTCTCTTGGTTTTCTAGGTTTTTAGCCCGTTTTTTGGTAAAGATGGCAGCCAACAATGCAGTGCTGAACAGACTGGAGCAGAAGGGTGCAGAGGCTGATCAAGTCATTGAGTACCTCAAGCAACAAGTTGCTCTGCTTAAGGAAAAAGCTAGTAAGGAATTACCTTTCTTATTAACCAGGTGGTTAACAGTAAATGCTCGTAGGAGAAAATGAGAACATTGGTGCTGTCAGCCTTTTAAGTATGTTTCAAGTTCTCCAAGATAAACCTTGTAATAGAAGCATCACTTCACTATCTTGTGATTTGTGGGAGCTTTTTTGAAGCTGCTAGTTCTGAAAGATAAAAGGTATGGATCAGGAAAGATTAATGACAAAAGCAGATGATGGAAATTTGATAGGACGTGGCTCCACTTGAAGGGAGAAAGGGGGTTGGAAGACTATGAGATTATTCATTATCCTAAATGTGTTACTGCTTTTTCATAACTGTGGGATTCTCTCAAGAATATTATAACTCCAACTATGATATTTTCTACTTAACTGTATCAGTGAATTAAGGTGTACTGTGTTACAAACATCTTCAAGGTTTTTCTAATAGGGTTCTTAGAGTTTTTTCTTGTGATTCTGTTTGGGGTACCAAGAAAATATTGAGAGACAATTTGATTACATAAGTATTGTAAAAATGACTATTTCAACAACAAAGAAGAGCATTCCAAAGTGTTTCTGATGATAAACCCCTTGAAAGTTTTCACTTTTTGCTATTTGGCTCACCATGTTTCACTTTTATTTAAACCTGTCTTTTTTAATGTGTCAACTCTAGTCTTGCAGGCATCTCTCCGTGAAGAGAAAAAGCTCCGTGTAGAAAATGCTAAACTGAAGAAAGAAATTGAAGGGCTGAAACAGGAGCTGATTCAGGCAGAAATTCGAAATGGAGGTGAGGAAAAAAGTCGTATTCTCATACGTCATATGTGTAGTTAGCAGAAAATATGATCAAAACTATCTTAATTCTACTTGATTTGTATCTTTGTCTGGGACTCTTGTGTCATTAGTCACAAATTTTGGATTTCCCTAGGATCCATGCCGGTGACAAGTTCCTTAGTCCTAACATTTTACTAAGCTGCAAGTCTAACAGGTGCATACACGAAATTTAATCAGACATGGTACTAGTTCTTTGTATTTTTTTGTTCAGTCCCTTTCATTATAAGCCCCGAATCTGACTGATGACAATGATTCCTTTTGATACTTTAGAAATTGCTGAATGTCTAACATTTCTTGATACTATGAGTATTTAATCTAGCATGACTGAAAAATCACTATGGAAAATCAAGCCACAATGCAAAGTACAGATAGCCAGGGACTTACTGGAAAAACTATGGTAATATAAAATTAGAAACAATGTGTTTTGAATTTATGATTCCATACTTTAGTAAGACCAGCCTTCCATTGGGCTTTTTCTTTCTTTACACTCCTCTTTACATTCCTTTACCCAGGCTGTCAGTATTGGAAATTGTTTGAGATAGTATTTACTGTAGCTGGATGCTAGCATTCAACTGTACTGAATGTTTTACTGGTAAAACAACACATTCAGTCAAAAAGATTAACATGTTGTAAATACAGAGAATTCTTTTCCTCCTTTGGGAACCAATAAAGCACTTTCATATACTAAACCAAACCATTAGTTTATATTTCTCTGTTGTCTGTTAGTCTGCAGTAGTTCTTGACAGGTATAGGATATTTCATAGAATCTGTTCTGCTTAAGAGAGGTCTCAAGGTATACTGGTCCAAGATGGGAAAGGAAATTAATACTTAGCTTGATATTCATCAAATCGTTTATTTAGCCAATTTATTTAAGTGGTAGTAGGCCTAAAGTATTTTCTTTTGAGGTAAATAGATATATGTTACCTTGGAAGTACTAAGTAGTTGAGCACAGAAATTAAATGATCACAGTACATGAAAAATATCATGATATTTTTCCAAAAATCTGAGAAACAGAGACTTTCCACAACTTGCACGCAAGTGGTTATTGGTACAACAAATCTCATACTCAAATCATTTTAGGAAGTTGTTTATAGGAATATAATTTGTGCAAATCACTTTAATATTGAAGAGAGCAAGCATCAAAAAACACAGTACAGTTCTTCAGGAAAGTTAATAAATCTCTGAAATGCGAACAGAAACATGTATGCGGAATGGAAAACTGTATAATATTGACAGTAGAAGGATTTGTCAGTCATTAATCATAGAACACCCTGAGTTGAAAGGAACTTCCAAAGATCACCTAATCTAACCTTTCTTGAGAAAGGGAGTCTTGATGATATTGTCTAGGGCACAAGTGATGCTTACCCAACACAATCATTAGGTAAAAAGTTTTAAGGTAAGATTTTTGAAGAGCAGACTGTAGAAGAGACGTGATTCTTACACTTTCATCTGATAAGACTGATAGTGAAGTGATGTCCAGAATTCTGTATCAGCAGTTTAAAAAGACCTAGGAAGGTAATTTGGAGAATTTAGGGAAGGGAAGTGAGAAATGGACAGATCCTGTTAGGGCTGCAGGTAATTTCTTAGAATGTGATTTTTCAGGCTCGGTTTCTGAAGTTAATCAGAAAAAAGAGTTGAGGAATGATATGAATACAGTATAAAAGTGATTTTATGCATAACTCATTTATGGAATAGTCTCCAGAATGACAAGAGCTACTAGCTATAAACTGAAACTAGACAGACACAAAGGGGAAATAGGGAATTGGTAGCAAAGATAGCCAGATGCTGAAAAAAACTACAAAAAGAAATGGTCTTTGCTTACATGTTTTCTTATGTTTAGCACTTTTTGCCATTTAAAAAATGTGTAGCCAAACACTTTGTTCTTAACTGATCACAATAATCATATATAGATTGAGTTCTGAAACATGTTTTGTAATGTGCTTCACTACTCAGCAGTTGCGATTTAGTTATTTTAAGTAAAATTTTCACTTCTTTCTGTGTTTTCATTTATGTTGGAAACTTAAAAATGTTGATGTTCGAAGTTCTGGTGTTCCTCCTAACATTTGTGAGTTTTTTAATTTTAGTAAAGCAGGTTGCAGTTCCTCCTGGTACAACCATTTCTACAACTTCATTTTCAAATGATGTTCCACAACCTACAGCAGTTGTATCATCTCCCGGTTCCAAAGATCAAATTAAAGGTGAAGATGAAGAAAAAAAAAAGAAAGAAAAAGTAGAAAAAAAAGGTACTTCACTTTTCTTATCTGTGATAGACAGTTAAGGTATTGATGCAAGTGCTGTTGCATCATTTTGGGCACAGAAAAAAAACCTTTCATCCAGCTACAGTAGGAAAAGTCATGTGCTAGCTCTTAAATCTTGAAAATACTTGAAGCTAATGAAGGCTGCCACATGGGATACATGCCAAATGTTGTTTGATGTGACTGAACTTCTTTATTTAAAAAAAATCAGCAACAGACGAAGCATGTCTGTTGGACAGTACTTTTGTGCGAGTGTGTCTCGTATCTTAAACTCATGTTTTACAATCATTCTCTATGCAAATTATTATTGATTTGCTACGAATAGATTTGTACAGCTTTTCAGAATTTGGATATTACACTGATAGTGTGTTGAACCTCTTGTTTTTCTGCTGAGCTGTTCATAGGCTTATAAGCTCTTTTATATTTTTTGATGTACTGCAACCTTTGACGCGTAGTATTCCACAGAGCTGTAAATATAAAAGCAGAGGCCACATGTCATGTCAATATTCAGTGGCTACAAGTATTCAGTTGGTAATGAAAAATAAAACTTCCCTATATATGATGATGAGAAATACAGTGACTGAAATATCGAAAGCAATCTAGTTGACGTTTTCCTTCCAGTGACTGTATTTGGAAAAAGGTGAAATACAGCATGAACATTAAATAGTAGCCCTGAAGAGGCTATTTCTGTGGAGTTCAGCATCTGTTGTAGGTATAGTATTTAACAATTGAAGTAACCAATATGTAAAATTTGTTTTTTAGTCTTGAAATGGATGAAGTGATGTGATATCTTAGATCCCTTTGCTTTCTGTCACCTATCTCATCTGTTTCCTCTCTGGTTATTCTCATATTCTTTGTTCCACTTCTTGCAAACCTCATCTGTCCGACTTCTCTGGGTGTCGATTCTGGACTGACTCCAGCATTGACCAGAGGAGCGCATTTTTCTCCTTAGCCTGTGGCTTTGAAATGGATGTTTTCTATGTACCTGTATACATATGCCGTTGTAGTGGGTTGACCCTGACTGGATGCCAGGTACCCACTAAAGCCTCTCTCTTGCTCCCCTCTGCAGCTGAACAGAGGAGAGAAAAAAACAGCTAAGGATTCATGAGTTAAGAGCTGTGAGAGGTCACTTACAGATCACCATCACAGGCAAAACAGACTCAAAGTGGGGATATTAATTGAATTTATTACTATCAGTGTCAGAGCAAAAGAATGAGAAGTAAAATACTTTATTTATTATTATCACTGTTATTTTATTCTATACGGTGTGTGGGTGATGATCATGGGTAAAGACTCCACGTCAGGGCAACCTTATAAGCCATGAGAATTTTCACGTACTAGTATATTTGCAAAGTGAAGAATGTTATCTTGAGGAGTTGCATTGTGGCTGTCACAGTGCAGTTGCAGTGACTTCACAGCTTTTGACTGTGAACAAATGCTGTTAAGCATTAGTGACTTGATGAATTGTGATTGTCTGGTTTCCCTTTGCTGGTGAAACACCATGGAAGTGCTTACTGGTAATTGCTGATTATTAAAACAAGACTATCAGGCTTTTGATATGGCCTTTGGAAGAGTGTATATGTCACTTACATACATGTTAACTACACTTAAGTTCAGGATGACTTGACTTTACAAATAGGAAAGTACATCTGTCCTAAGGTGGTAATTGTTTGTGGTAACAATCTAAATTGAAGCGTGTATGACGATTCCCAACTGGACACTGGTAATAGAGATAGTATCTCTTCACTCTTCTTTTGTGTTTTACAATGAATTTTTCTTATTTCTGAGACTGTAGCTCACTTTTCCCTTGCAATAATCATGTACATTAGTTGTACTTTTTTTGATGTTTATTTCATGAACAAAACTTTCTTTAATAGGTGAAAAGAAGGAGAAGAAACAGCAGCCAGCTGCTGGAAGTAGTGATGCAAAACCTGTAGATGTTTCTCGTCTGGATCTTCGTGTTGGCTGCATTATCACTGCTGAAAAGCATCCGGATGCAGACACTCTGTATGTTGAACAAGTGGATGTTGGTGAAGGAAACCCAAGGACTGTTGTCAGCGGTTTGGTGAAGCATGTTCCTCTGGAAAAGGTATTGATTAAATTATTCACTGGTAGCTTTTCTGTTCCTAAGGTGTCTTAAGAACTTCCTCTGTTTTTAGGATAGGTTTTCATTCTGCTAAAAAATTAATACAGTCATGAAAACAAAAATAAAATGCAGATGGAAGTAGTGCTGAACAACATTTGCCAGAAAACAGAGAAGTACCCTTACCCCAAATCAGTTCCTTTCTGCTTGCAGTATTTCTGTCTTAGGATCTTATTCTGATTCCTCCACCACTGGTACACAGTGGGCTCCTGAACCAAACAGATGTGACTTTCCCTTTAGGTTTCCTACTATGTAGTAGAGAAATCGTAGTAGCTTTTTTTTGCTATGATCCAAACTTTTGAAACCTTTACCTTCCAATTCTCTTCTATAGCCTGTTGAAATATTTGGCATGAAGTAAAGCAAAGAGCATGTAAATTAAACTTAGCTGGCAATGAGTATCTTAAACAACAGTGGAATACAAAATGCTTATTTTTACTTCCTTGTGCAGAATAGAATCTGCCTCTATGCTCTTTTTAGTTGATACTTTTGTGTTTGACAGGCATGGTTTATAGATGCCTTGTGAACAACCTAAGGCTTCAAGATTGAATCTTCCTCTCACATCTCTTATATATTGACTGAAGGCTATTTCTAATTTCAAATGCAAGCTTGGCATTTAAAACAGTGTAGTGTAGAGCAACTGCAAAATGGATCACGAAGGAATTGATCTTAGTGTGGAAAAGCTGCACTTTCTCAAATGTGTTTTCAATCCCTATTCACTCTCTGTCCCCATGGTAAAACTGCAAATGAAGGAGGCAATTAAAATTGTGGTGGTTATTTTTATTCTACAGAAAATTATTGAGCCTAAAAAATATAACAGTAAAATAATACTGTAACTACTCTGCACTGATCACCTGATAGCGTCCAGTTACTGATATGCAGTGGGCAAAATTTTCAAATTGCTTGTTTTTAGCAGTCCACTTTCAAGAAAGTGCGTAGAACAAAAAAATCTTAAAAACCTTTCTAAATAGACTTGCAAACATGAGTGTCTACAATGAAATGGCACTGTCTTTTCTCTTTAACCTTCTTTCTCTTTGGAAGAATAATCTGAAGAAATTAGCAGAGAATTCGGGATCATCCTTGCATGTTCTTTGAGAACACTTTGTATGCGTGTCTGTTTTTAGTTTTGGCAAGTCTCTATTAAGACAGTAAATTCTTAGGGGCAAGATTCCATCTTTTTGTGTTTTTTGAAGTGTTCAAAACTGTGAAGGCCTGGCATGTGTCTACCACCATATATTTAAATAAAAATGTATCCATCAGATCAAGCACTGCAGCTATAATTCACAAAAAATTCATCTGTTCATGATTTCATTGTTTTATGTGGTAATTTAGCAGTGTTTGAGGCTGTAGTATTTGTATCATCTGATGTTACTTTTGGTTAGGAAGCACAGTATGTATCTTCACTAACATTTCAGTATGCAGTGCAAGTTATTTATGGGTGTTAAAACTTCTTGCATGCCCACTGTATATGTGATACACTGTGGGTTTGTTCATGTGGTGCCTAAGCTGCGTCAGCAGTTGCACCCTTAAGTGCCATGTACAGATGTGTCATCAGTAATAGGAATATGGAAGGATATTGGCACGAGATGGCCCATGCCAATGCTGAGCTTGAAAGAGCAGCAGCTGGGGACAGTTGGAGAACATTCTGAAATATCAATAGGAATTGACAGCTCTTCTGCCACTGCATTTGGCTTTTTGAAGTGGATCTCTGTGTGATCCTGGTGTCAATACCTGTGTCAGGCAATCAGTCTTGAAATGCAGACAATTCTCAAGTGTCACTTTCTGAAACCTCCTAATGTCCCCTTTAATCTAAGAGAACCTATCTCAGTGATCAGAAGTGAAGAACGAGAATGCAGGACATGTGCCTTAAACTTTATCAAGAAGAGAAAAGGCCACTTTTGGCCTCCAGAGACACTATTCTACAGCCATTCATTGCAAGAGGATACATTACAATTATATCTGTTATGAACTGTATTGTCTGATTTTTATAGCAGTAACTCTTTTTCCACTTAGGTGGCTTGAATTTTTTTCTTTCTAGATCATGGTTTGTGTTGTCCACGCAGGAATTAGCAGGTACTGAAATTAGTTTCTTTTCCTTAGGTAGAAAGGTGATAATATGCTTTATAGATTCTCCTGATCTTCTAATTTTCTTAGTCTAGTCTGCAGAGAAAACCTGTTTCTAGAAATCCTCAAGAACAATGCCTAAATCATGGCTGTAAACTTATTGACACATTCTGTTTGATGTAAGACACCTTTCTTAAGAAAACCCACTCTTTTCCTCTGCATTTGTAGCATTATGCTTCAAGGCTATATTAAATTCTACTTCTCCTTTTCAGATATGAAGCAAATAAAAATATCTGTCGCCAAACTCGTGACTTGTGTTTGCTGGCGAACTTAAGATCCAGAGAAACATGCAATAAATTGAGGATGGCTTTTTGTTGCTGTTGGCATTTCAACTTGCTCTGGTATTAAAACAAGCAGCTTGTTGGTTTTAACTTGTATTCACTAGCCATTGCAGTCTGTCGTGGGATCTTATGTTGAAATACATTTAGCTGATAGTCAGTTTTACAGGTAACTTCAAGGATTATCTAAGAAAAAGAAAAATTTAACACTTGTGCTTCCACTATAAGGCCTTGGCTTTTCGATGTGGTATAAACTTCAGGATTAACTTTTCCTTGTTTTAGTTTTCTTGCTTTATTTCTCCTCCTTCATTCCGCTTGATTCTAGCAGCATGTTGGGAAAATACGTTGTTTCTTTCTGAATGTGAAGTCCCTATGTGTCCAACAACTGTACCACCTCACATTTTTGCTGAAACCAGATCAGTTTGTCAATAGTTGAATTGTCAGTTTTGAAGTTCCTGGAATTCTGGAACAAAATGATTGACTCTTTGAAAGGCCAGCAGAGGTTGTAACTGTTTCAAGGATATTACACTTGCATTTCTTTTGCATATTCTCAGTTCATTTATTTATCAAAGATCTCTGGAGATGCCAGGGTCTTATCAGTTCCTTGTGGACATAGACTTGCTTCTGTTTGTGTCCTTTTGAGTGTAGAGGTGTTCCTAACCAGAATTTGCTTCACTCAACATATGCAGAACAAAACATACACTTACTTTTTAGCAGCTGCTTTTCAGTGACACCCTTTATTTCTGATAGAACTTACCATGTGCTGGGAAAGGGAGTTAGGTTTCTTTTTTTTTTTTTCCCTCCCTTTCTTTTCTTTCTGCTTAGTCTTATCTGTCAGGAATCTACCTAATTTATTTTTGCAGTTACTTTTGAAAAGGTAGAGTTTGTTTTGTTCCTCTACAGGGTTACAGAGAGTGACCAGTAGAATGCAGTAGAATAACTGGATCTGACTCAGTAGCTGACGCACTTCAGAGTTTTATTTACCATTTACAAAAAATCTCATAAGAGCAATTGCAGGTAGAATGATAGCTACACAGTAGTTTCCTTGGTGGTTCATAAATGAAATTTTTTAGCTTATTATGCACAAATACAAAATGTCTGCTATTGTAACTGATGCCCTATTTTCTGGAAACATTACAAGTAAGTTCCCTCTGTAAAACTAGCACAACCAGTTAGAAAAACCCCAAACCCCCAAACTAATAACTTTTGCATTGTTAGGAAATATTTATTCAGGCCTAGTTATTTTTTTGCTTCTCTTTTTAGAGTATTGTCATGTATCTAAAGACATTTTAAAAACATTTTAAAGACATTTTAAAAAGGCGTTTATAATAAAAAGGGAAAAAAAAACAAGCTCAAAATTAGTCTTCTAGTTTTGGATGAACATCTTGGGGTGGATTTTTCTTTTTGGTTTATAAAAATAGTTATTTTACGTTGTGGGTTTTCTTGCCATTTATTTGTGAAATCAGTGCGTATATTTTAGTATTAAAACAGTTTTTCAAAAGCATTTGAAGATACTTCCAAGTAAAAGTGATGGAATAATCAGTGTTTGAAATATTCATAAATACTTGTTTGTTTTGGAATAGGAATCTTTTCATACAGAAATTTCATGCAGTATATATAAACGTTTGGGCCATTATGATAGGAGAGAAAGGAATAATGGAATGCTAGTTTTGTTTTCTATTAATTTGGTCAAGATGATGATGTCCATTTCTGCATTAATGCAGTCTGGTTTTGCCAACTGTATAATCTGTAATAAAAAAGTAATTTTTTGAAGTCCAGAATTTTTTCCAGTTAATCAAAACTAAAGTTGAATACTAAATGCAGAAATCTTGCTTCTTTTATTATATATATCCATTCACTAATTGTCATTCAGTGCTAAATAATGCTACAACTTATATTTAAGTCACTGACATGTTACAGCTGTTTTTTGTTTTGGGCTATTTATAGCCGTAGCAATAACTCTAAAATATTTTCAGTCAATGGGCTGCCTTGGAACTTATGCAAGATCATCTTTTCCTTGTAACTGCTTCATTTTGGTTACCTGTATTTTTGCTTTTTCAAATGTTCTACTTGGAAAATATATGATCAAATATTTTAAATACTGCTGAATGTTTAGTAATTATTAATCTGCAGTTTTTATTCAAAGTTTGTATTGTAATGCACAAAGACCAAAATCTAAAACTATGAAATATGTAAAAATAATGTGTTCTAGTAGCATGGGAATTAATACATCCTTATTTTATCCCTTAAGAGTGTTCAGCGTTTCATTTTTAATAAGTTTGAAAGAATGGTTTGTTTTGTACTCTAAAGTGTGGCAAGTTTTCATAACAAAGTATATTTTTTCTCATTTACTATTATAATGTTTATTAAAATAAAACAACAAAGAGAGAAATCTATTTTTATAGGCTTACTCTAACAAATTGCAATATACAGTATATACATCCATGTTCAGTGGTTAAAAAATTTTCAAAGCTTTTGGGTTACATAAGAAAATTTACAGTGTAAGTGAGCTCATTACATAAAACAGATAAACACTTCGAATAGACAATTTGAAATTTTTACCTGTGAGCTAGCCTAATTTGTAGAGTGGTTTTGTTCTTATTAAATAGAAATTGTTTGTTTAATATTGCTGTATTGAAAGTGGACTGAATGGAGGTCTAGAATGAGTAGAGATGGAATGCAGGTGAAATGCTTCACCTGGTTTTTGGATTTCTGAATTGCATATTTTATATTTACATGGTAAGTATGTCACATTTCAGCATTTACTCCATTATTCACTGGCCAGCTCTTAGGTGGTTTAAATGTTGTTTGTTACTGGTAACCAGGTATTAAAATTGTGAAACTGTTGCTACATGCTTCTCATGCCATGTTAAAATCTCTTCATTGTAATTCTTTTGTTATAATGAAATAATGGGAGTCCCAAAAGCATGTGACATCTTCGGTACTTATATCCTTCTGTTTTCCTCCCCCAAGATGCAGAATCGGATGGCAATACTACTCTGTAACTTGAAGCCTGCAAAAATGAGAGGAGTAGTATCTCAAGCAATGGTGATGTGTGCCAGCTCTCCAGAAAAGGTGGAAATTCTAGCACCCCCACCTGGAGCAGTACCTGGGGACAGAATCACTTTTGAAGGTTTTCCTGGTAAGTAGGTATTCAGGAAAATAGTGAAACCATGTATGCCAAGGTGACTTCGTTGTTGAAGCACATAAACCAGCTTTTTAAAGCTGGTTGCATTTGTTGTTGAAATTTTCTGAATTAGTTATATTAATATCTTTTTATTCTTAGTGTGCAGATATTGTGTAAATAAAGATTTGAAAATATTTAAACATCTGTCAAAAAATTGTAACTTGAAAAAGTTGTATAGAACGTTAATGTAAAATACCCAGTTCCCTTAAGTCTCAATATTTCAGCTTTTGAAATGTGTGGATACATGTATTTGCACTTTATAAGTTACAATAAGCAAATGTAAAGCATCTTTCCCTGTGTCTCAGGGCAAGTGTTGAAGTCATAAGTTCTTCGTTCCAGCTTGTCTCTCTATAAGGAAAGTGTCAGAACTTTAGGTAGCTTTTTTTTCTTTTTTTTTGAGGAAAAAGAGATAAGAGAGGATAGGTGTAGGAGGGTAGAAATCTGTTTATGAGAGGAGGCTATAATATTCAAAACACAAGGGTTTGTTAGTTTGTCTGGGAGGAAGTGTCTCTTTAGGTCCCAAAAGACAGACATTGGGCTTCTTTCCACTTAATTAAATCAATAAATCCATTTTATTTTCAAACTATAAATAAGAACTTTAAATTTAAACTTTCTCAAAAGATGATTTTCATCCTTTTCCCCACTTCTTTCACCTCCCTCTCAACTAGGAACTGATTAGTTTCTGACTGCATTTTGAGAACTCAAGAATCATGGTTGTAGCATATTGGTGAATGCTTCCTCCTAGCCAATGAATGCCAGTTCATTATCACAGTCTAAACCAGATGCAGGCAGATCAGCCTCTCATTGCTGTATTGTTAGCACTATTATTGTTTTTATAATGGTTATAGGTGTTTTCATTGGGAGGTGCTGGTCCATTAGTATTCCAGTAAGAAGGGCACTCAGACTCTATAAACTGTCATTTAAAGTGGTATTTATTTGAGCTGATCCTGAAAAGAGAGACTAGTGTAAATATATTGCACAGATACAACCTCCCTTCTACCTGAGAGGAGGTTGTAGCCAGGTGGGGGGTTGGTCTCTTCTCCCAGGCAACCAGCAATAGGACAAGAAGGCATGGGCTTAAGCTTTGCCAGGGGAAGTTTAGGTTGGATATTAAGAAGGAATTCATTACAGAGTAATCAGACATTGGAATGGGCTGCCCAGGGAGGTGGTGGATTCACTCTCTCTGGAGGTTTTAAAGATGAGACTGGATGTGGCACTGAGTGCCATGGCCTGATAAGCACAGCGGTGTTGGGTCAAGGGTTGGACTTGATGGTCTCAGAGGTCTTTTCCAACCCAGTTGATTCTAAGATTCTATGAATGCACATACAGCAAGCTGTGCACTCTTTGTCTATGAGAAGAGTTTTCCCCCTTTTGGTCATTTGAGCTATTGTTGAATTTTCTTACATATTGCAACTGTTGAATAGAAAGGAAGTTCATGTGAGAACTTGATGTTTCCTTGTTCCCTAAAGGTGAGGATACACATGTGGCTCAGTTTCTTTTTCTTCTCAGTTTTCAGGTACCGTGTGGGAGCTGCCTGCGGGCTCCTCTGTTACAATCAGCTGCTTAGGTTTATCCTGCACCCTAGGAATTTGTGCAGCACAGTCCAAGCCCAGACCTACTCAGGTCAACTGTTAAGTGGATCACAGAAGTCTTGATGAATAGTGCTCTTCTGGTTAGGATAACTGCTTCACTTTAACTTTAAAAAGAAAATGCGTCTAACTCGCAGTATTTCCCATACTGGGGGATTTGTCTGTGTGTGCATTTTTCAACAAAGTATTCATCTTTAAAATGAATTTGTTGCTCAAAAGTTGGCTTTAACATGTGAGAAATGGTGTAACTTTCTATTTTCAGTATAGAACCATATTAACCTTTTAAAGCTATTGCACCTCTGACAATTTCTAGCTGTACAACAGTGTTTTTATTTATGAACCTCTTGGCAAGCTCTATGCTTAAACATTGTCCCTGAGAATAGCTCAGTTGTTCAGAGCATGGTGCTAATAACGCCAAGGTTGTGGGTTTGATCCCCATATGGGCCATTCAGTTGAGTTGGACTCGATGGTCCTTGTGGGTCCCTTCCAACTCAGAATGTTCTGTGAAATCTGTGAAATATTTGCATGAAATACCTTTCATAAATATGTATGTATGTAGATATTTTTAAACTTCTTGTGAGTGAAACTGTGATACTCTAAAAAATGTATTTTCGTTGGAATATGATAAAGGATGCAATGCTCTATCTAAGGTGTCTATGAAACAGAAGCATACCTCAGCATGGTGTGAGGTAATGCTCCAATTGAAAATACTTTAAATAATACTATATTTAAGAAGGAAATCAGTCTGGCAGTGGTTTTTTTCAGCTTTAGTTTCCTGTATCAAAAATATACCAAGCTTGCTAGCTGAGATGCAGAATGGCTAAGCTATATTGAGATCTTAAAGCCTTCAGCAGTTGCATTGACTGAATTGTAGGAATACCCATAACTTCCAGTAGTTATCATATATCTTTACTAAATATAGATTAAATGTTGAATGTGTGACCTTTTTTATATTCAAGGATAACACTCATGGTGCTTTCTGCTGCTATGGAAATGGATGTCCAAATGACAGCATCAAATTGTAGAGTAAACATTCACAGAACATAAGCCCTGCAAAATTACATACAAGTTAACCTGGGCATGTGGCATTTTTGAGGGGTGGAGGGTCTTTTGTTTGCTTTTGTCGAAGATGTATCCTTACTCCAATCTTGTATCTCAAGTAGCTTTGTATACATGGCATTTGAAAGAAATGTGAGAGCAGGTAGTAGTGCTATTTTGCACGATGTTCTAGTATGTGAGTTCACCAGCATATCTGTTCTTACACTTGAGTCTTGCACTTACGTAAAACTTAGGTAAGTTTTATCAAAGTTATTGATGTGTTTGACTGCAGTTGTTTTTGGTTGTGTTTTTTTTTACAGGGGTAAAAAGCTTTCCCTAGAGCAAATCAGTTATAGAAAATTTCTCCTAAATTATTCCCAAGTGTTAAGGTATACAGACATTGTGTTGACATTTTTATCCTTAAAAGGCATAGAATAAGCTAAAGGTAGTGTAGAAATTGTACTAGTTCTGAAGTTATGACCTGCAGCCAGTGATACCAAGATTTTGTATGCTTTATGTCAGTTCTCTTCTGACAGGGAGCCAAAGACATGGAGCTCTGGTAAGTGCCAAATGTAGTCTTTTACAAGCCCTTTGCGAAGTGTATATATCTAGGGCTATAGATAATCTGAAATATGGCAGCTGTTTCCTAATGTTTCGTAAAGAGAAAAAGTTATAGGTGTGAGATTAAAGCTAATAACTGACTTTGAAAATATACCTAATATTTAATAGTACAAAGTGGAGTGATCTATCTCCTACTTACATAAAACTTACTTCAAAGAATTTTAAGACTCGTGATTTTATTATCTTGAAGTGAGTAGGAAAATGCAAGAAAAAAAAGCACTGGTAGATGGAGACTTAGAAAATCACACTGACATCTGCTTCTGTCAAACTTTATTTGTTGTTTACTTGTGTATTGCATGTTACTGTTGTTAACACTGTTCTTTGATACAGTTTTTGTTTGCTTTAGAGTTTTTAATTTCTTGTTTGGTTGGTTTTTATTGCTGACGTGAAGAAACTTATTGAGAGACTGGAAAACTTTCTAAATTTTTAATGGGGTTGTATGTCTCTATCTTCTGCTCACCTTTTCTGTGCTAAAATCTCCCTCATCTTAGCTGCTCTCAACTTAAAGACCTTCTAGCACTTCACTGATAGTGTTATGAGGAGGATAGACTCCTTGCTATATCAGATGTCATTTAACTTCACTGCTTAATTCTAACCATTTTTCTAACCATAACAACCAAATTTTTTTAGAAGAGTAATTTTAAAGCATAAAGACTCAGTTTGAGTACTTGAACTTAAAATAGGAAGAACAGCTGGGTCTTATTTTACTTCGAAGTATGAAAGCCTATGAAGCAACAGAAGCACCAGCAGCAACAGTTACAGCAACTCTAAAACACACACAGCTGTCTATCAAGCAGCTTGAAATAAAGTTATTTTTAAGCCTTCTCTCTCCACCATACAAAATATTCATGAGATACAGACTAATTTTCTTTGGCCATTTTAGTCAAAGTAAACAAATCGTATCTTGTTTCAAACTGATCAAACTTTTCTGCAGCAACTGGAGGGTTTTCCTAGAACCATCTTGAGTGCTATAGAGGAGTAATTTGATAAGGAATGCTGTTGCCTGGAAGAGTGTTGTTTTTTGTTTATTTACTTGATGTCTTTGCCCTCAGTGGGAACTTCAACATTGTTTCATTCTCTAGTGCATGAATCTTCAAGATCTGTTTTTTTAGTTTTGGGGTTTTTTTGTATTAAAAACTTTCGCAACTTTTTATTTACCTTTAGCAGAGAAGGTCTGATTTTTTAAACCATAGAAAAATTATTCCATCATATGTCCATAGTTATTATAACCTCATATTCAGTAATTGCCATAAGACAGCAATAATACTTGTTTCAAAGCTAAAATCTTTTTTCTGATAGCAGTATAATTGATGCTTTGATGTCACAGGAACCAAAAATCTATTATTTAAATTATATAATTAAATTATCGTTCTGGTCTAAGAATCACTGGCAATTTAGTTAATTACTATCTCTTTAAAAAAGGAAAAAAATGGTAAAACTGGAGTGCGATGGTTAGCCTGTAGTTAGCAGGTTTCTTTAACCAAGCTTGGGTGCATGGATGCTTTCCGTGATTTTCATAGTTATAATCCACAGTGGGGTAAGTGGCATTAACTTTTCATAAAGTCACGCATCACTGCATCCTTTTGCCCCTTCTTGTGCTGAAATATATTCCTTCAGTAGTTTTTGAGCTGTTATAAAGTTGAGAGGTTTCTTACTTATTATGAGAATTTAATTTGTAATATTGAAACAGCTAGACCGAATGACATGTTTAATAAAATTTGGGACCTCTTATTTGACCTTTTTTATGTAAACAGTGTGGGAAGCTAATAAAGCTATTAAAAGCTTCAATTTATTTTATTTATAGAAACCCTTCTAAAGAATATTTTCTGGGAAGAAAGAATGCAGTGAGGAGAAGGCATAGGAAAATGCACAGCCTAAAGCTCTGGTAGTATTTAAAATTGGTGCCTATGCTAATCTAATATGAGCTCACCACAGATCCCAAGGGAGCTTGATGCAGAATTCCAAAGAAACTTATGAACATCCAAAGCGTGTTTTTTATAATAAAAGTCAGGGGTTTTTCTTAATGAAAAAAAAACCCCGTGCTTTTTTTATATTTGAGGAGGGGAAAGAAAATGCACAATGGATCATTTAGCATTCTGTTTAATGATTTTATTAGTTTGTATGCAATCATTTTGGTCTAAACCCACTTTTTCTTTGTTCATGAACTTGGCATTGAGCAGGATTTTTATTTTGTGAAAATGCACAATTAGTTCTAAGTGTTTAATAATTTTTATTTGATAGTGTTGTTATTTAATTATTTAAGTGATTTATTTCAATTTCTTCTTCAGTTTTAATATTAATTATAAATGCTATATAGAGATAATTCTAATGTTATTACTGATTTTTCTTTGAAATACTAAGTGCTCTCTGGTAGTGAAATAACTTGACTGCATTTTTGAATGCTGCTCTGGTAATGCTAGCTTGCTTCACAGAAAAATCTGGCCTGGTCTGCTTCTCTCACAAAGTTACAGATGCAAAAACTACAGAAGTTAGACCAATCTACAGGAAGAAATAACACAGTTTTGCAAGCATTTTGCAAGCATGTGAGTAGACTGAGCCATTAAAAGCATTTAAAGGAGAATGCCAATAATGCATAAGGCATGCTGGAGTGAGAGTAGTTCACTTAACCACTTGTTGGCCAGTCAGTCAGGAATACAGCAAGCAATAATGAATTTCAACCAACTGCTAGATACAGGTGTGTTAAAGTCCCTGTAACCTTACAGTTTTTCCTCCTGAACCTTTGGGAACACTGTAGTGGAATGAGAGAATACTTGATGTTCTGCTCACTTGGAGAGCTCTTCTGAGAGAGAGGATATGATGACTAGGATTTGGTTTTTGATTCTTGCTTGTTCCAGAACTTTAGATTTTTATAGTTTAGGCAGAATGGTGCCAATATGCTCCTCCAAGCAAGTAAAAATATATAGTGTAACAACAATGAAATAGCATGGGATCCCTTTCAGCATTTAAATATGCTGTAATTATATTTAAACAATTCTTGTGAGATTTGTTATTTGTCTTGCTTGTGTGACACACAAGAAGTCAAAAGCACCCAGCAGTGTTATGATTAAATAGCCTTTTTAATGAAATACTTTAATAGAATCTATGTTGTATTAGAATTAAGATATTAAATTTACTTGACCTTTGAACAGAAAATAATAGCACAGCCAAATGGCTGTCTTGCTTTATCTAAATTATGTCAGCAGATGGCAATTTATTCAGTATCTTTGCAGCAAGAAAGCTTATGTAGCTTAGTTGTTTCATTTCTACACTTTGCATTTCATGCAAATTTAAAAATAGGAAAAATATTTTATACTTCACTGTGCTATCTAATTTGTTGACCGTATTTCTAAACATTAATAGAAGAAACCTGCATTTTGTGGTCATTATAGATCCTTAAATAGTTGGATTTGCTAAATGTAGTTAGACTGTCAATACCTCTAGGGCATAGGTCACTAATCATGGTGTATGCATGAAAGCAGGAAACTGAGGCTTATAGAGACTGAAGGCATAATTCCTGAAATCCTAGCTAACTTTTACTGCTTTGGTTATTTTAGGAACCAGAGCTTCTTATCAAACAGTACAAAAAATAGCAAAACAGTGCTGAAACTTGGGGCTCAAATTATAAATCACTATTCTACCCCTGGCCTATTCTTGTCTAAGTTCAATATTTCTCCACTGTAAGGGCATCTACTAAATTCACGTAATTGCTTATAAAAAAGTCATTATTTCCTAAACTTAAGATGCTGACAAACCTATGTCTTGGTAAGTAGTGTATTTCTGTGGTCCTCATCTACTTAATTCTCAGGAATTATTTTGGTCCGTAGTAAATATGGTAAACTAACAAGTAGCAATGGTAATTTCTTCCTTTTGACAGTGTTTGTGGTCTGTTACAACCTTTTTTTTTCCTGAAAGATCAACATTTTGAGAAAGTTCTAGAGACATTTCCTAGACAATTCCTAATTCCAATTGAAGTTTTCATTTTGAGAACCAAAAGTAATATTTTTTCCCCTCTTAAAAGGGTGTGCATTGACATTTTGTGGGCTGTCACAGACATGTACATATGTAGAGCTCCATCTCTGAGTTGTGTGCTATTAGGTTATTCTTTGTTTTTAAACAGGAGATCCTGAGAAGGAGCTTAATCCCAAGAAGAAGATTTGGGAGCAAATCCAACCTGATCTTCATACCAATGACCAGTGTGTTGCCACATACAAAGGAGTTCCGTTTGAAGTGAAAGGGAAAGGAGTCTGCAGGGCAGAGACCATGGCAAACAGCGGAATTAAATAAATAAATGGTTTTTAGAAACTTTTTCAGATGTTGAAATGCAAAGTGATGCAAGCACAATAAAAAACATGAAGTGCATGGCTAAGACCCTTTTTGTTTGACTCCTTTGCCAGAGATCTAGAATGTGTTATTCCTCCAACATTTTGATGATTGACTTATTTACCATGCTTACTGTCCTTGAGGTTATATGTTGTCAACAGTTATTAACCACTCAGTGCTCATAACTTAATTGCCAAGGCTTGTTTGTGGTAGGACTACAGACAGACAAGTATATTTTCGGGACAGCTTAAAGGTGCAGAGGATCTATGGAGCAAGAGCATTCATTAAGGGAAAATTTCTGCCACGTTCCTTGTGAGCTAATTGAAGTACTAGCAGTAGCTTAGTGAAGACTGCAATTGTCCTTATTCTTCTATTCACCTTTTAATAGTTTTTCTCCTTTTCTTGCAAGCAATTTTCATATACATTATAAACCTTTGTACCTTCGTTCTTGCCTGTGTTATCTCCGTACTCTGCGGACAGTTGTAACAGGAGGATTAAACCATGGTTCTTCATGCCGTAAGATGTACAATACTTAGATGAAACACCTAGGTGGACTTTATTTAGTCCACCTAGGTATTTCATCCCAAGTGATAGGTAGGACTAAGAAATAATTACAAATAGATTGGTGGAACTAGTCCAACACTAAAAAAAAAATAAAAAAAATCCATTTCCAGTGCCCAAACATGTGTAAAATAAATTGATTTTTTTGTTTTGTTTTAATGGGATTTTTATGCAATGATACTTAATACAAAAGATGCTTTGGTTTTAACAGACAGAGCTTCTTCAGTTTTTACAATTAGAATTATTCCATAATAATGTTGTACAAATAGTCATGTTGCTAGGGTAATAGCCTCAAATTATTTCTTTTGGTTTCTGACTTCTAAGAATATGAAAATAAACATTTTGGATCAATTTACAATAACCCTTTAAAGTAGCTATTTAGAGATACTTCAGATATTTTGGCATATAATATTTAATCAAATGGTTACTGTCTAACCATTTTAACAGTAAGTGCTATTTTAACTACTGAAACAAAAAAATACTAACCTCTCTAACTTTTTCAGGCTTTGAACTTCATCCAGTACACAGAGAGAAAACAAAATGACAATGATATAAAATTAAAAGGAACATGTGTAAAAGAGATTTCCTTTTCAAATGAGTTTTGTATGTGCCTGTAAATTGTTCGTTTTTCATGCATCTGGGAATAAGCAATAGTAATTAGTTCTTTTAAATGTGCTGAATAGCATTAAGCACATGGAAGCCATTTTATCTGCCTTGTAAATTACATATCCAATAATGTCTTATTATACAAAATCCTTGAAGTTCAAAAACTCAGTTATAACTAATCTTGAATCACGGTAAG
This sequence comes from Pachyramphus minor, assembly GCA_013397135.1. Taxonomy (NCBI): domain Eukaryota; kingdom Metazoa; phylum Chordata; class Aves; order Passeriformes; family Tyrannidae; genus Pachyramphus; species Pachyramphus minor. Next base: position 739,890 of record VYXB01009668.1, read on the forward strand.
GAAATACTTTTACAGTAGATAAATCTTCACTTTCATACCAGAGAGCCCTTAATAGAGATAGAAGTATAGAGGAAATTCTGGAATTCAGAGAACTTTTGAAAGCTTGAAGAATTGAACAAAAGAGGCTCCCTTACAGTCTGAACTCATGTTCATTTTTTAGTTTGCTTTTTTTTTTCTTCTTCCAGATGTATATTCTATGTGAACTGGAATATACAGTCTGATGTAGCACAAAATCTCATTTGTGACTACATACATATTAAGGGTGTGATTTTAGAGCACTAACATTTTCTGATTTTGTGGTTGAAGCTAGGATTCTGGATACAGTAGTGTGAGGTACTGTATGAAAGGCAAATGGTTTGGTAATCTGAAGAGATTCTAATTGTGTGTTCAAAGGTATTTGGTGTGGATGTGGAGTTTTCCAACTGATGACTTCTACTTTTTTATTTCTATTAAATGTTACCTGCCATAGAAAATGGACAAATGAGCACCTGAAAGCTTATTTTATTCCTTGCTGTGTTTAAGTAAAAGCACTTGATAATTATTTTGCCTTATAAAATTCAAGAGCTTTCTTAAGACTGTGGTTCTTTCCTCTTTAATTATGCTCTTCTGGTTGTCTAAGAAAATGTATTTATGCTGTACTGAGCTCAAAAGTGACAACAGGGCACTTGAGGCACTGTGCAAGTATGTTTCTTCACTGCATCCAGCTTCTTCTGCCTTGTCTGCATGAGTAAGTAAAACTGCAGTGAAATCCTTCCATGTGGGACCCAGAAGTTCCTGTAATGAAAAACAAATCTTAAATGGTTATCTCTTCTTGTTCCTTTTCTCCACTCCCATTTCATATCCTTAGTACATTAACAGATTAGTTACATGGGTTTTGGGTTTTTGGTTTTTTTTCCTGGCAGGAATCCAGTTTGTGCTATCTGAGTTGCTGAAATATCTGGGGTTTTTTCACCATTCCAAGACTTTGACATTCACTTTCTGTGGAAATATGTGGTCATGTAGTACTAGCAGTTCTCTCTTCTCTATCTACAGATGTTAATAGAATTTCTCCAGGTTTAAAACATTCATGTAAATAAGGAAAAATAGTTGTTTAGCTGTGTCACACATTAGTTTTAAATCAGTAGTTGCCACATATCCATATTTCTACAAGTTTTACAGCTCTTTGAAAAATGTTTTAAAAGATCACTGAATCACCTTTTGTTGAAAAAATAAATTATGAATTTCTATGTAGCACCAACTGTAGTTCCAGCTGTGACCCAGCAATTCAGGAAAAGAACAAATCAAATATATCAACCTAAATAATGAACAAGAGAGTTTGTCTTCAACTTCTGTGGTTTATCTGATAGAGGCAAATGGAAAGAATAAGCTGCTTTTCTTTCAATGTGTACAGAAAATTTTAATATGAGTAAGAGATGGGGCTTCAATTTACAGATGAAAATGAAATTACAAAATCTGTGCGATCATGTGATCTGTGTGATTAGAAGCCTAATTTGGTAATAAAGTCCACTTTGCAATGATCTTAATTAGCTGTAACTGAATTACCAAACTACTCTAAAGCATATCTTTCTACTTCCAAGATAGGCAGGGAATTAAGAAAGTCTTGTGTATCGATAAATTAATTGTTTTAGACACTAGGGATGAAAAATACTACACACATACAAAATTTTGCCATAGGCTACCACTTTAAATTCATTAGGCTGTTATTGGAAAAAAAAAAAATTCTAGGCAAGTTTAAATTCTGGTAGTCTTTTACTGATACGCTGCCTTCATTCATGTGTCATCTCTAATTTTCAGAGAATCATGGTAAAAACTCCTGATTGCTAAAAGTGGTCTTCATGTTTATGTCTCCATGGAATGGCACACTGAAATAAAACCGTTAATGTTCATAGTCCCAGCACCCAGGCACCTTTCCTGCCCTTTGTTTCTGAGGTTGGTGAAATCACAGCAGTTATTGCAGCAAACAACCACTATAGAAGCTGAGAGTCTGTTTTGATCATGAAACAGAAGTGTTGCATGTGTGCACACCTGCAGTACTATCATCTTTTTGGTGTCACAGAGATGCAGTGGCTTGGCTCCTATGACTGGAGCATTGGAATGGAAGGATACAAGCTCTTTAGGAAGGACAGGCAGGGGGAGGAGATGAAGATGGGGTCAGTGATCAGCTGGAGTGCGTGGAGCTCTGCCTGAGGATGGTTGAGGAGCTCATGGGGAGACCATGACCCATCTGAGAGCTCATGGCTCAGGCTTAAGGAGAGTGCAGAGTTAGGTGACGTAGTGGGTGTCTGCTATAAGCTACCTGATCGGGAACACTGAGCAGATGAGGTCCTCTGTAGACAGACAGGAGCAGTCTCCTGTTCACAAGCCCTAGTCCTCATAGACCTTGCTCTCTGTTGGAGGGACAACATAGCAGAATGTAAGCAATCCAGGAGGTTCTTGAAGGGCATTAATGGTAACTTCCATCTCCAAGCAATAAAGGAGCCAATGAGGTGAGGATATTATGCTGGACATTGTTGTCACCAACAAGGAAACCTCATAAAGTTCAACAACGCCAAGTGCAGGGTTCTGAACGTGCGACAGGGCAATCCCAAGCACAAATACAGGCTGGGTGGAGAATGGATTGAGAACAGCCCTGAGGAGGATGTGAGGATTTTGATGGATGAGAAGCTTGACATGACCCAGCAATGTGCACTTACTTCCAGTGCTTGAAGAAGGCCCAGAAGAAAGAAGAATAAACATATGTTGAAATTAGAACCAACTGTCAAACTACTGAAAAAGTGAGTAGCCTACTGTTAGAGAGGAGAGTAAATCAAACACATTTTGAAAGCTATTATTTTCATCTATATATTTACTTACCAGTGTATTTTTATCTGTGTTTGTATTGTATATTTAGGTAATATCAGTTACAGCAGGTGCAAAAGACTTGATGGACTGAGAAGTCCCTTCTGGTCATAAATTTTTAGAAAATTCATTAGTGTAAGACAGATGCAAGGTGTAATGTGCAGACTTTGGCAATAACTTCTTAGTAAATCATACTAACCTGGTTCATCTGATCAGACAGGCAAATTAATATCTGCTGGCTCTTTTTTTTTCTCTTCAAAGATATGTATATATGGTAATGAGAAATCTCCAAGTGAAAAGAAAGAAGACTTTCCTTTTCATTGTGTCTCCCTACATAACTTTACTCAGGCTAAAGAACATTAATAACTAAGTTATGGTAGCTCCCTAGTTATTTTCTCTTAAAGTACAGCAGTGGTACAGTGCAGGTCTGAGCTGATCATCCTTGTCCCAGGTCAGATTTTCTGTGTGATTTTGGACCTATTGCTCTCTGCACTGATGCTTTGGAGAGTGCAATAACTGACTTTTGCTTGTTTTAAACAACATTTCTTTTGAGAAAGGTAGATCTGTTGTGGTAAAGCATGAACTGTAATTCTGAGAGAACAGCTTACTGCAATAGGTAAATTTGGTTCCTAAATTCCTTTGTGCTCACTTACAAAAGAGAGTAGTTCTTGCCTCTCTGTTCTCAGGTTTATTGCAGTAAGTGTAGCTATGATGTTGGAGTTGGGAATGGTGTGTTTCAACTGTTGCACTGAGAAGTGTTCAAGTTTTCCTTTGCACTTCTTTATTTTACCTTTGCGGTCAACTCTTCCATAGCTATTGTCACCTGGAGATAAAAGAGGTTATTAGGGCAGAGATTTCTATTTATTTTCTTGTTACCTGGATGAACTGAACTGCATCATCACTTTCATCCGGACACAGAGGCAAGTCAGCCCGCAGGACCAAGAGAGCCAGGTGCAGGCCTTCCTCCCCAAAGTGGTGAGCCAGGGCTGATCCCACTGTGTCTCTCACTTGCTCCTTGCTCAGGCCACTGTGAGGGTAGCCCGGGGTGTCAAGAACTCGAACACGGAGAGCCAGCTGGCAGCCATTTCTTCGCATGATCCCCAAAATGCGGCAGCTGCGTCCAAGGCTACAGCATGTAGTCACAGAGCTTGGGGAGCGACGGCTCTCAAAGTCTGAGCTGCCCAGCAGGCTGTTCCCAGCAGCACTCTTGCCAGTCTGAGTTTTTCCGAGGACAACAAGGTTGATTGTCATCTCATTGGTGTCTGCCATTGTCTATGCTTTTATCCATAAACCTGTCACTATGTGAAGTACAAATAATAAGGTGTTTCAGATAACAAAAAAACCCAAAACGGGCAAACAAACCCACAACATTTTCAAAATTCATTATGTTTTGAGTGTTATTCTCTGCCTGAAATGTTTTCAGGAGTGTGGTGTAGAATAACATTTAGTACAGTACATACATCTCTGTCTGATCCAAGAATGGATCTTTGCTGTCCTTCCCAGTCTGCTACTGAGAAATAACAAGACCCCGTGAAAGGTGTCACAGGTAGAAAAGCAACCTAACAGGCTTCACTCCTACAGGGGCAGAAACTGAAGAGCTAGGAAAGAATCTGATGTGAAAAGAGACTTAGGAACAGGCAAAACAGACAGAGCTAAGAAGAGGCAACAGAGAAGGGAGGAACTGGGAAGCAGCTGTGGAAAAAAGTGTTGCCATGCAGGGAGAGCAATAGGTTAGGAAAAGGAGGAAAACTAGGGGAGGAAGAGAATAGCAACGAATAGGTGCTACTGTTATTAAGTGACCACATTTCAGGATGTCGATATTTACTTGCGGGGAAAAAAATGGATTATCAGGGAGAAGAAGATTTTAAAGGAGCACTTCAAAGCAGAGAATAGCTTAGAATATGTCTTTCATCCACTACCACTGAAGTTGGAATACACTAATCTGAAACAGCTTTCTGACACAGATAAATATAATAAGTATGCCAATAAAAAAAAAAGAGAAGAGCTGAAATAGCCAATGCTGCAGCTTCTAATCCCATATGAAAATGAGATTTTGAAAATGTATCCTACATAGACTTAATAACACAGTTAGTGGAAAATAAAAGCATAGACTGGTGGATGGAGAGTTGGCTAGGTATAATTTCCAGTTACTCTAATTGTTTGTAAATAAGACCTCTCGTTCTCTTTGTACTTTTCTGTAATCCAGTATCTGAAGGGGGCTTGGTGCATGTTGATCAACTAACAGGAATACTGGCTATTTAAATAAATTCAGACATTTCAAAAGGTAGAACCATAGTGGCACTTGGTAGTTCATTTTAAGTTTTTGGTGATGTCCGAATTAAAGAAAGAATTCTTTTATTAAGATTTTATGTTTAGGTATTCTTAGAGAAATCATGGATAATTTTAGACTGGGATTTCCTGTGATTAATTTATTTAGAGTCTTGCTGTGCAATTTAAGCTTTCTCCCTCAAATTAAAGTCATGCCTAAATCAAACTTTTGAAATAACTTCAGTGCAATGCCAAACATGCAAGAGCTAATAATATGCTGATTTTATTACAGGCAACATTGAACACTGTACATAATAATCTTCCTTACTGAATTCACAGTGCGATTTTTGTGGATTTTTCAATGATCAATTTCCTTTTAAAAAAGACACCTTATGAAATGGTTGTCTTCAGTTATTCATCAGTTTAGATGTGCATTGTCTACTTTTTCTGTAGCATAATAACATGATACGGTGGACATGCATTTGTTCATTCCTTTTTAAAATCACAATCAAAGATTTGTTCTTTAATCCAGTAAGCAACCTGCCCTTAAACAGTTAAATTAATTTCATATCATGTCACTTACCTTATTTTCACTTAAATTCTTCTTGCGATCAGACTTCATTCATAAACCTCATGTGCAGTGTAAAAAGTTGTTCATATGTGAACTTTGAAACTAACAGCAGCAATGTACCACGCCGAGACTGTTACGTACACATGAATCTAGTTAATCTATTACTGATAGATCCTCATTCAATTGGATATATTTGGTTAGTAATTGGCACTGTTGAATTTTTGCAACTTAGCTGCAGGTACCATTTTTGCAGTCACATTAGTGATTGTATGACTTTATTTTTGAAAGTTACTTGAATTCCACCAGCATTTAATTGTGCAAGTGATAACGGAGGTGGTGGAATTTGTATTGCGTGTTCTGAATGTGAAGAGCATATGGACTCTCTCTTATTATTGCAATGAGTTAATAATTGCAATATTTTCATAGCACAGTGTAAATAATTTGCAGACATAAAGATGTTTGCCTAACAAAGATGGATTAAAATAATAAAAAAATGTATTAAGATACAGAAATTATTTGTGAATCAAGAAGAAAACCGAAGGCTTGCACAACTGCCAGTCACATGCATCAGCTGTTGGCTAAATGGCCTAATACTTTTCTCTTCCAAGCGTTGTTATTTGCCATGCTATAGTAGCATTAAAACCAGACATAAAAGGGTTGTCCAGGAAGGACCTATCACTTACTTTTTAGACAATATCCTACAAAGTGGGTAAGTAACTGGTTAGAAAATAAATACAAATTCGTGCTTTAATGGCCAGGTTCTAGTTACAGAATGGAAGAGTGGATGAGCCCTTCCTGTCTGTTCACAAGGATAAACATCTCTCTGACTGTAAATCCTGGGGAGGTGGAGACACATGTTTACTCCAAGGGTATTAAGATATGTGTTGTTACAGGGAGAACACGAATCTGGCATGTAGGTTGTCTGTGGTGGGAGGAAAAGAAGAACATGATTTACACAGCCCAGTACTGCTGGGAACATTGTCATCCAAAGTGTAGCTCTGTGTTGGAGACTGAACGTATTGGATTACTACAGTACCAGGGCTGTTCCTGCCTGCCACAGCAGTGAAGTGAGACTTCAGTTCCTCTAGAAGCCTGTTGTGTCCTGCTATGGAGCCACAGGCACAAGCAGTGCTTTGGCAGAAGGTAGCAGCTGATGGTACCACGACAGGCTCCTCATGTAAATTCGCGTCATTCATCATGAATGAGTTCATAATTTGTGTTACTTGGCTGTAGATGACTGTGTAAAAATTTTGTTGCTGTATGTTTTTAAGAGCACATAGACAAGTTGCTTTCAGGCAGCTCTCTGCTTTTGCACCTGACTATTCTGGTGATAGGTCAGACATTAAATCTTTTCTTTTGTGTGTACCTGAGGCAACTACTGCTAGTTTCCACTGTGAAAAACCTTACAGCTCAATGCTGTGCACAGCCTTTGTGTCTTAAGGCACATTTATATATGAAGTGTGTGGCAAGGTTCCTTCATTTGCTGGTGAATACAAACTCAAAGAAGACTGGATGAGGGAAGACTCAATAGCAAAGCAAAAAGGTAGGTCAGTCTCATAAAACTGTGGATATTGTGAGATAAAATCTACATGCTTCCTTTAATTTGCCTATAAGTCTTGACTTTGGTTAAATTGTCAGCCTAGCTCTGTACTTTTCATTGGACTGTTCCTCTGCACAATTGTAGGTATAGGTACAATTTCAGAAGAATTTGTAATGGAAAGCTAGAACTCGATTTTGCTTAGGAAGACTGTAAAATGTCTACTCAAATGGGTTAGATGGGAGTTTTTTCCTTCTTTCAGAGAAAGTTGCAGGGAGAAGCTGTGAGCAAGCTCTCTCCCTGGTATGCAGAGAGATAGCATGTTTACAGACATGTACAAGGCCTCCTTGGGACAGAGAGAATGGGGGAGGAGAGAGAGAAGATATAAAAAGTCTTGGAGAAGGCAGGGCATTGCCTTTCTCTGCTGGGGGCCCCGTGTGTGCAGCATCATTAAGAAGTGGTCCTTGCATCTGAAATAAACCTTTTTAAAATCCTTCCACTGCCTTGGCATTCTTGGGAAGAATACCTGCGTATGTTTTACCTTACAACAATAATGTCCCTAGGACATCTTACGTGGTATATGTCCTAGCAGTCATATTCAACTGAGCCAGCAGTCTACCCAGGAGATAATTTAAGCTGGCATGGAAAAGGATTTAGGCTACCAAGAAAGCTAGAATCCCAGAAGCAGAGGAGTGTTGTATGCAAAATACAGCTTGCCCAGCTGGATGCAGAACTGGGGTTTTATGACGGTTAAATGGCTGTAAAATTAGGAGTGTAAATGAGGAACTACTTACATGAGACCTAAAACTTGGCTAAACAAACTTTGCCACAAAAAAAAGGCATTTCTTTCCAGTGTTATGGAATACAGTCCGAGTTGGAACGCATCTGGAAGGTCTTACAAGAGCACAGGCAGAGGATTTTAAAAAGTTGTCTTCCTGGGAGGATATGACAGGGGAAAAAAAAATCAAACTGATTTATATTGCACTTGCATAGGCTCCTCAAATGTGGAAAAGTCCTCCCCAAGGTGGCAGTATCAGCCTGCTCCACAGGTACTGTAAAACTCAGCCGGGGTCCTCTCACCCTGCAGTCCTATGCTGAAATAAAATACAAGGTCAGAAATTAGCTATGACATTAGAGAATACAGAATAATTACAGGACTCTTCAAACATCTCCTGAAATAAGAAATGTTAAAAACATTTGTTTCACTTTTGTCACAAGAAATATTTTTACTTTATCTACAAAATGCAGATACCTTAATTAATGAATTTGAACAGCAGTAATGAAAAGGTAGAATTAAGAAACTGAAAGTGTTATTTACTGTTCCTTACATGATTCTCGTAAAACAAGACCTTTTGTTTTCTCTAGCTTTTAAGTTGGCCAGTGACAATTATTATGGGGCTTTAGTTATGAGATCTTAAAATCTACTTACTGTCGAAATATGAATTTGCAAAGAACAAGTACAGAGTACAATAAAATTCCCTTGGATGCTTTTTAGCACTGGTTGCTGCCAGTTGGTAAGCTATTTTTTTTGTTTGTTTGCTTTGTTTTTATATTATTTTTGAAATGCCAAAGAGAAAACCAAGACTGAGCCTATTATAGATTGGCAGACAGGAAGGGTTCTTGTAGCTGATAAAGGAAGCCTTGTACTGTTTCCGTGGAAATACCAAGCAAGTCTAGACGACTTGTGAAGAATCTGAGGAAGTAAGGTCCCTACTCTAAATGAAAATAAGCATCATTTGTGTATCCAGCATCTTTATTTGTCTTCAAAAAAACAAGGCTAAAATCATTTGCAAGTAATCATTACTTTTGTATCTGTCTACAGAATTAACTAGAGTTGCAATGCACTTTAGTCACAGTACTGTGTCAGCTGCTGTTCTATTGTAGTTACTGTGATCACCCAGTTGGTTTGCACACACCCTAAACAAGCTCTCCATGATCCTTGTTAGGGTACACCAAGCAGGCTAGATCTTGTAAAACTGAAATAGCAGAGTTTCTTTTTAGGCACATGGTATCTCTTACCATGTGTCATCTTTCAGTTCCCACGCCTTCCCATCCCTTACAGCTTCTTTCCTGATGTGGGCTCTTGTTTTAGCCCAAGATGATGCCATAATAAGTAATTTAAGATGTGCTTTGATGAATTTCTCTTACTTAGAGAAAACCCAGTGAGCCCATTTTATGGATTGCCACACACAGAGGCAGGCTGTTAGCCTGCCCAAACAACATGAGAAATCCAGGAAGGTATGCAGTCCATGTAGTCAGTGTGGCTTCAGTTCTGTTAGATGTGTAATTTCTAAGAAACAGCAGGCACGTCACTGCTGAGAGAAATAAGATGTATTCAGTGATGTTCTACTCCTTTTGGACTGCATTCACACCAAAGCCTTCTGTGCTGATTATAAAGGATTACACATGTAAAGTACACTAAAGTTGCACCAGCTCTTTGCTTAATGCAGTCCTCAGTATCTGTAGTAATTTTGAATGTAAGTAATCAATTATCAGCAACCTGCAAGATTATGTTTCTTTTTGCAGTATAGGTGGCTGTGTAGGTTATGTGCTACTACATTGGCCTTGCTAAGGGGAAAGGAGGTGGGGTGTAGCTGCAGACTAAATTGCACCAGCTTTTGGCCAATGTCTGTTTGTACAACTGTGGAATCAGCCCCTCAGGTTCCTACTGTACTTCTTACAGCACATTATGGGTTCAGGGCAAATACTGCTGCAGAAAGGCAGATCAAGGACCCACTTTGTATTTGAAAAGAAATCAAACAGAACCGTCTGAACAGTGAGAATGTCAGTCAGATTTTTTTCCTCTCTATTCTCCAAAGGAATCACCACAAGATATCCTTGTCCTTCATCCTCTGCAAATAATAGGCAACTTCATGTTAGAAAGCAGTATCTTTGACATGGTGATCTAGTAGGTTGCTGCTGTGGAAGTAGTGTGTCTCTTTAGTTGGCATGAGTGATATTCTTCTAAGCACTCTGTTTCTGTGTGCACTTAAAACAGCACTGTAGCAAGCCACAACAAGGAACACATTCTCTCCTTGTTTCCTGTTAGTATGGTTTGGTGTGACATGGCTTTTCAAAATACTGGCGAATGCATTGTGAAGTAGGGCATATCACTTGCTGTTGCAGGCAGCCTGTTTCTTAAATCTCCTATCAATATCATATCAATATTTTTTTTAATATGCAAGGAACGTTTTTAACATACTATGTTGTCTTTTAACATGCTATGTTGTCTCTTGAGTAGATTACTGAAAGATATTTAAACTACCTTGTTTTCACCCATGTTGTCACAATATGTTTTCTCTAGTATAAAGGTTGGATGTAAGTCAGAAGTGTACAGGTCTGGCTATAGGGTTGTGCCGCGAGGCTGACACATTTGTGTCTGTTCACTGCTTCCTGTGAAATATGCAAAATATCCAAAGAAATAGAGGTGATATTTCAAATAAGACTACAGGTGTGTACATAATATTTTTTAAAACGACAACAAAAAATCATAAACTGTTGATTGCAAAGGCATATATTTGGGAAAGAAATGATAATCAGAAAGGATGAAAATACAGACTTAAGGAGGAATCCTTTTACCCTTACACATAGTTAGATGAACTCTGTGACTGGCCTCATACATCTCCTGTTGAGACAACTTGAGTCATATTCATTCACTTTCTTGTGCTTAGCCTCAAAATTTGTCCATGTGTGTAAAAACATTTTACCCCTGGGACAAAAGTCCTGTGAATGGTGAACATATTTGGAAGCTTAGGAAACCCAGATTTGGCTGCTATTTCTATAACACTCATTCCCTAATTCTGAGAAGCTGCACAGTTTCTCAGTTTCCTCATCTAAATAATACAGGGAGTATTCAACTCTTTTGAAGATGTGTACTGGGAGTGATTCAGCTGAAGGGAATGAATTTCTGTACAGCAATAACAGCACTGCTTGCATTTAAAAGAAAAAAAATATATTTTTATCATATTGTACAATGCTCTATAGGGACCCAAATGACTTAAGACATACTTTCCAAAAATATTCCCATGATGCCTGGAAAGGGTATAACTGTTGTAACACTAGTAAGCACAGAAGTTGCACTGATGCACAGAGTTGAACTGGTCACACTGCTACTCTTATGCATTCTAATCCTTCAGAGATATGTTGTAGAATGTCAAGAATACAGAGCTTATAAAGTTTCAACTCAAGGATGTGTAAAAATGATATATCTCTACTCAATAACATGGATATCTGTGTATATTCAGGCCAGATTTATTATTCAGTTCCTTCGTTTTCTTATTTTCCAGGTTTTCTGGGCTGTTTGTATTTCTATGGATACAACATATGTTGAGGACTTCTCTTAAAATACCCAATAACTAATAACTTGATATTTTTTATATTTAATCCTGATTATGAATCTCTCCTGTCTTCTCTTTGTATACCTACACTTTTGAGACAACATGCTCAATTTCAAAGAGCATTTCTTAGGAAAGTACAAGTTTAAGGAGCTGGACTACTGCTTAGAAATACTACACCTCTTGGTTTTATTAATCGTGATAGCTTGTGATAGCCTGCACAGGTGCTTTTTATATTTTAAAACATTCCAAACAAGCTGAATCTGAGGTCAACTTCCAATATATTTCATAATGTCAAGACACTGAACATGTAATGCCAAGAATTTATCCTGTAAAAGTTGTCTTACAAACCTGTGTGACTTGCTTTAGCAACACACTTGTTTAGAAAAGTGGAATTGCTGCAGATTATTTATTAAAATGCTGATAAGTAAAGGGGAAAAGTATATGGTTACAGAACAAGTATGTGGTTTGGGAGTGGGAGCCCCAGGTTCAGTAATTAACTCCAATGCTTGTAACATTCTAATATTAACTGTCGCAAAATACTGTGAAGTTGGAGCTTCTTAAATTAATGTCTGTACTGTATGAGGGGACAAAAGGAACAAAAATCCCCACCTGCCTTTCACGGTGGAAAGGATTTAAGAAATCAGAATGCTTCCTCTCTTCAGTGCTGTGTGTTGTAGCATCTGCAATGCACTATGTTCAGGAATGTGTTACCTCTATAAATTGTGGAATGTGTCTAGGATCTTTCAGGCCTTGAAGTGTGATAGGCTATTACCTTATTCAGTGACTGGAAGTCTGTTGTTGATGCAAAATACAGAGGTGCATCACCGCTTGATCTCCTGAAATTAAAGGTTTGTAGGTACAGAAAAGTCTGTGCAAATGCTGCAGACCTGAAGCCTAGTTACATACATAACTAGGAGCAATGGAAGACACACTTTAGTTTCAGAGGGCTGAGAAGTTGCAGGTTGATTGGACTTTTCTCTGGATTCCTCCATGTTTTCACACCACTGCTTGGTAGACTTCATCATCTGCATACAGTGGAAGCTGACTGCTGAGTATCTTCAGATTAAATAGCCCCGGGTCTAGCACTCTGCATGGCACACAGAAATGTGAACCCAGATCCTTCTGATGTCAAGGAAACAAACAGAGATTAGAAGAAAGTTTTCAGAAGTCAATTTTACACAATTTTATTTTGATTTTTGTTGGGTTTTTTTCCCCTTGATGTCTACAAATCAGTTTGCCACTACAAATTAAATGAATGCAGTCTTCAGGTCCCCAAAGTCCTGATGTAGACACCTTTTCCATCCACCTGCTTCCCTCCTCACCTAGACTTTGTTTGTTTCCTTCTTCATGTGACTGCCTTTCCAACCAGAAAGAGTTGGGTGCAACTTCTGTCCATTCAGTTCCTTAGTTGAGAGCAGCCTCAGCACCTCACAAGAAAGTTTTTGGGGTGGTTTCTTTGTTTATTTTTTCTTCCACTACCAGACATCAGGCATCCTGGAAAAAGTTTTCCTGCTGGTGCTTCCAGTCCTGACGCAAATCTGGGCTCCCTGCACAGAGTGGGATAACATGTTAGAAGGGAAGACTGATGATTGCGTGGCCTCACAAACCACCTATCAAATTCATAGACTCTGATAAAGTAAGTGAAAGTATTGTCTCCCCTTCCTGTAGTCAGCTGTGGTTTTTATCCAAATAGTTAAGCCTCTGATGTATTTTACAATACAGCATACTAAACCATGAGCTGAGTTTAAAATGTGGCATCATGCCGTGAAGAACTTCTGTGGCAGAAATGAGAATATTCCATTTGTGGCACAATGCAAATGCAGCACTGCTGGTGGAAATTCAGCTATAAATTACTGTCATGCAATGTTCAATAGACCTTTTCTCAGAACAGAGGTGTACAGGGGACAGCTGTATAGCAGAGACCAAACTGTGAGTCCCAGAAAATTGTGTTTCCCAGTTAAGTAAACCAATAAAAATAATTCAGGGATTCAGGTGAAGTTTATTTTTGAATTGGAAAAAAACCCACTTATGTAGTGAGTTTATGTTGCTACATTATCTTCCTTGTAGCTCAAACAGTGCTTGCCCATTGTCAACAGCTAAGATTTTACAAAACCTTTCTTTAGAGTCAGCATAAAATCATCAACGGGCCACGAAGAGCAAACAAGAGTAGTAATTTTTTCAGCCTACACCCACAGTTCTTTCTTTAGAAATGGATTTGTTTCAGATGAGAGAAAGGATTCATTAAAAAAAAAAAAAAAAAGATGGAAACTGTAATGCGGGAACAAAAACTTTTGACTGTCAGCATTTCCGTAACCTCACAAGACCCAATTTTCATGTCTTAATTTATAATCCTGGTGTAAAGAGAAAACATGGTTTTGTTTTGCTTGTTTCAGATTTGAATAACTGGATGATTATATATAAATTTACTGCATTTGTGCAGAAGATATGTTGGTTTTAACATCTGTCAGAGAGCTGCATCTTAAATTGCTTTCCACGATCATCTTTTGGCTGTTATTTTCTGGAGAGTTTGCAACTTCAAACTGCTTTTTCTTATTGTAGCAAAAGGATAAATCCAGTCTGATTCAAGAAAGTACTCCCTCTTTAGCATGTATACAGCTAGAATTCAGTGGCTAAATTATCCATTTTCTTAGAAAAGATAAACTAGTAACAAAATGCAGTTTCGGTGCTTCCTGAGGGGGCTCTGAAGACCTATAGTGAAGACCTATGAAATGTATCTTAAACAGGTTGCAAAAGAAGGACAACTTTAAACAAATGATAAAGGAAAAATCTTTCTTTTAATGAGAAGTCTGTATGTAGTGATTTGATACCATCACTTAAGCAGTTTGGGTATAAAATATGTTGTCTTCTGCTAAGATGTGAGAGAGTTCACTGGAGTCTGGAAAAATGTCTTCAGTCATTCTGTAAGACCCCCAAGGACAGATTTATTCATTGAACACATAACTTCATTGTAGAAATTAATAAAGTAGAAACTTTATCAAAAGTTTTATGAAGAGCTTCTTAGAGCTGAAATTCTTTATTTACCATTAGGACCAGAATTCCACAGGCAGCCCATGGAGCTGTCAAGCTTTCCAAATGGATGTGTCAGGAAAGGCAGACATGCTACAGCATGCAGAGAAAGCATGAAAAATCATAAAATGGAAGGAACTTGCAAAAAAGTATTCTGCTTTAGTAGAGGGGAGATACAGTGACTGTGTTAAATATGCACTATGTCATACTGACCAGTGCTGCAGTGTTCAGTACTGGTCCACAAAATTTGGCATGCTGCCTCCATCCCCATGATATTCACTGTTATGGAAGACCAGGCTTGTGGACCCTGGCAGCTGAAAAGAGGAGTTAAACAGATGACTTCACACTGTTTAGAATTTCTGTACTTGGGGAATATTATGGAATTGCTAACAAATTAGTCTTTTTTAATTGTAGTGGCATGTATGCATTTCCTGTCCCAATATGGATGACTATTCATAGCACACCAAAACAGTTGCGGATTATTTTTTTTGCCTTGGAACACAAACAGGATGAAGAAAAAATATTTTCTAGACATCAAAGAAAATTAGGTCAAAATGACCAAGCACAGAAAATTGAGCAGAATTCTAAATATTGGCCTGTTTTATGCCATTTAATGGTATCAAGACCAGCTATTAAAGCAAGGCAAAGAGAGGAAAAAGAAAGGGGAGATGACCCACAGTTTGTACTTAATCATGGAGAAAAAGTAAATTGTAATTTGGACTGTAACGTGGTAAAAATAGCCTATTTGGACCTTAATACAAGGATGATGTGGTAATTCAGACTGTCATTTCAGTAAGACGTATCAGGTACTTACGTCTGCCCTTGCACATAAGTGACTTTTATTTATAGTGCTTCACCTTTCGGATTTCTTGGATCTGAGCATATCTAACCTTATTGAAATACAAATCTAGACGTTGGAGTGACTTAACTGCAGCTATGTCAACAGTGTAACACAGCAAACCAACAGTTTAGAGTGAGAAGTTAAATATATCAGAGGAAACTGGGGAATTGTACATGCAGCGGGTAATTTCTTATGTGGAATACTGCCAAAGAATACCAGACCCCTGATGGCAAAAATGTCATGTGAGCATGCCTCTGTTGCTCCTTCTTCTTCAATACTGGGTTTACACAGCATAAAACAAGGAAAAAAAAAAAGGTGGGTGCCCAAACTGAAAGGGAAGAGCTCAGGCGCATGGCATGTATGCAAGGCGCAGGACAAAGTGTTGCACTGGTGAAGAAAAGGTACCACAACGTGGGGCAGAATCTGTGAACTGAAAGTCATGAACATTGGTTGTTTTATTGGTTGCAGGAATCTAACCTGAGTCTAAATGAGGAAAAGGACTTGGTGAAACAAATAGTATGATTGTACAGCTTTGCTTAGTGTAAGTTAAAATAACCAGACTTTTTTTTGGAAGCCTTAGAGAACCTGTATGTCTGTTTGTGTCTGATATCAGGAATGTAAATTCAGACTGTCTGCAAGATTAGAAAAAGTTATTGTGCAGCTGCTGGTGGGTCTCTCTGAAAAGTAATACTGATCCTGGGGCAAAAAGCAGCTGGAACTCCTGAGGCTTGGGGAAAGAGTGTCACAGAGGGATGCTCCAAGTAGCCTACATCTTCATTGTCTTGCCCCCTAAATAGTGTCTCTAATTTTCAGAAGTGTTTAGCCTCCAAGAATAGTCATTTGAATCAGTAGGAAGAGAGAAAAGTTGTGGTTTTCAATTAGAATTGTGAATTAAAATGCTTCAAAATTGAATTAACAAACTTTTTGTCTCCTTCTTTAAAAAAACCCAACAACAAAAACAAAAAAAAAGCAAAAAAACACAAAAGACAAACAAAACAAAACAACAACAAAACCAAAACAACAACAACAAAACACAAAACAAACAAAAACAAAAAAAAAGGAAAGGAAAAAGACAAGCAAGTCCCACCCGTGTCTCTCTCCTGAACTGATCCCAAATATAACTGTGCAGGGGCGATCTCTTGGAACCTCCAGCAGCTCCAGCAAATCCTGCAGCATTCCCGTTGGAAGACTTTGCAGAAGTATATTTCAAAGGCAAGACTTGCTTTGAGTGAAAGACCATATATTTACAGGAACTTTGATCCAACTTCTGCTGGCATAGATGGGAATTTTAGCGCTGAATTTGTCAGCTTCTCCTCCAAATCATAGTTTTCTTCCTTTTCTTGTACATACAGGTTTTTCTTTTCTTTGGCAAGGTCAATAAGATAAAGAGCATAAAGAATATAAAGAGCATCCACTGGTTTCCAAACAGTACCTTTGTCCTGCTCTTTCCTGTGCTTGTCAGATTCTCTTGAGTTGACTTTGAACCTTTTAGACTCCAGTCTGCAGGTTTTCAGATTCACCAACTGAAAAGAGTGTAGGAAGGGTTTCAAGATCACTGAATGGGCTTTAATGCATGAAGGTATTGAACAAAAGAAGGACGGAGGACTTGTGAGCTGGCACTGTTAAGTTTATTGAGGGGAAAAAAAGTGAGTATATTGCTCATGTATTGAGCCAGTAGAACATGATAATGGTAAAATATCATTAAGGTTAGTTTGATTTCCTGCATAACAGTAACTTATGACTCTTTCAGATATGGCAGATCAAGGTCCTTTCTGCTGTACCTCAGAATAACTTTGTTGGGTTCATTTGCTTTAACTACTATAGTGCTCTCTTGGTTGGGTGTGCTTATAAATCATTTGAGTAATGCTGGTTAAAACTGAAATAACATTGATGTAAGCGAGACCTTTCACTTCAAATTGAGATGGCAAAATATTTTCATCCTCTTGAGAGGAAATGACAATGAGCTATGGTGTACTAAAGGAAAGCTGAGCATTGTAACTCTTGGGATCACATCGAGAAACTCTTTGTAAGGCCATGGCCTCTCTCACATAATATTTTCAAGTGTCCAAACTGACTTTATTTCTGTTCAAAAGGAGGACAGTCAGACTTTTATTTTTCCTGCAAGTTTGCATTCTCGTTTCTCTCACTTTCACAAAGAATGTTACCTCAGAAATATTAAATGGGAAACATGTGCTTCAGGGCTAATGGTATTGCTTCTTTGTAAGGTCAACTCCAAAGTCTCAACATAAAGGCTTTGTTAATCTAAAATGAAATAAAAGCAGCTGTCATAAAGCATGTGATATATAAACTCTCATTTAAAGTTGTATTTTATTCTTCTTATTATTTTTAATAGTTTGAATTGAGAAAGAGAAAAATATTTATTGAAGGGATAAAAAGCAGCACACTTCTAAACTTCTCAAGAAAGGGAAGACAAATATTTTGCCCTGATAAAAAGGCACTTATCTTCATGTGCCTTTTTAACCCCTCAGCACTCATTTCTCTTAGGTGATATGTTCTGTCTACAAAAGAATAAGGAGTGCTGGTGTTCTGTAACTGAGAATAGCAGACGAGATAGATAAATTTCACAGCTTTTTCAAGCCAAAGAAAGGAAGAACATTTTTCCCTTTACTTATTATGAAATCCATGGATTGTTACCTGCCAGGGCAGGTGACCATCAGTTGCTAGATATAAACAGTTACCCTGATGATGTTCATTTTGTGATTATATCTATGCAGCTTTTGAGATACACAATGTTATATGTAGGTGTCAGGCAAAGTTGCTGCCATTTTAAAAACCATGAATCAATGTGCATGTCTGATTATTCTCTCTAAAGATTTTTTTGCAAGGACATGTACTAAAAAACAGGACCCACAGACACAGCTTGGAGGCCAAACTATTTCATTAAGCAACTAAAAACTTCTTAACAAATGCAACCTATGAAATGGAAAACTAAAACTGCATGCAGGTGTTGGCTATGAACCTTTTCCAATACTATAATGATCACTTGACTATGTCAAATCACATTATGGAAAAGTGTACAAATATGTCAGTGGTTTATAAGACATTGGTGGAAATGTGCCTTTTAATGTACCTCAGTAAGAATAGAATTAACTGAAGAAATTTTAAACTACATTTTCTTCACTGCCTTGCTGGTCCTCATCAAAAATATTACTTTGGAAATTAGAAAGTATTGAAAATCTGTAGAGAAGTTTGTTTTATTTTAAAAACAGTATATGTACATTTCTCATGTGTATCATGAATGCTAATTTTTCTCACCTTGGTTGTTTTCTTCCTGGTGTGTAAAAGATAATTTAGTTGTTGGTACAGCTTTATAGTCTTTGATAGTTAAGTCAGCGATAAAATCTATGGACAATAGAGAAAAATAAGAATAAAAATAGTATTAGGAGAAAACAAAACAACAGTTCTACGATTTGTAAGAAGTACAGTGCTTTCCCTCTCAGTTTCAGCTGTCTTTTCATTTCCCTAATTTCAAAATCAATTTCTGGGTTTATCTTATTTAACATCTGTTTAATATATTTCATATTTTTGCTCCCAACCTCAGCAAATCTTTCTGCATTCCTTGTAGTTATTTTTATCTAAGTGTAGTTTTATGACAGGATAAAAACCCTTTGGTTTTAGTGTACAATTATAGCTATTCTTAAAAGATCTTATATCCATTTCATAACATACATCTTGAGATACTTGTTTTGGTGAACTTTAACTGTAATATTATCAAATCTCTTTTATAACTCTTTTGGATATCTTTCTTTTGTTCTTATTCTTTATTTTCTTTTCTGGAAAATCACAGTTCCTCTCCTTACAGTTCTTCAAGAAATCAGAAACCTTATTAAAAACTGTCAAAATTAAAAAAGCATGTTCTGCGAAACCAAAATATCTGTGTAAGTGTTTTTATTGTCCATTCTTCTCTTTACACAAGATCAAAGCATCAAGGGACAAGAAAATAGAGTGAGAAAAGTCAATTGAAGCTTGCAGAATTCATGCTCATGCCAAATATTTATCCAGTGATTCATCAAAAATGTTGCAAAATGTAGTACTGGATTTTTAATGATCCCATTTTTCACTGCCAGTTCTTATAAGACATCCTGTTTTTGTGCAGTGCTTTAAACAAAAGAAAAAGTCAATACATTAGGTTGAACCATAATTCAGGGACAACTGGAAGCCACTAATGGGATGGACATACTTGTTTTGAAGTGGTTTTTAAAGGAATGTAAATACTTATATCAGCGATACTAGAAAACTCACATTTGATTGTAGAGAAATGTCTTGTGACTGAGCAAGTTCCTGTTTCTGCTCACAGAATAAAGAGATTTCTCAAGAGTGAAGCAAATGTGAAGAAGAAGGGGTCAGGTGTAACAAGAGGAATTGCTCACATTTCAATTCACCTGAAATAAAAGGCCAAATTTCAGCATTTCAAACCATGAGATAGTGAGCAACAGCTTACTTGTTAAAAGGCACTGATGTAGTTTACAGGGTTCCTTGACATGTGAAACAAATGTATGCACAGGAGATGCAAACAAACCCTGACCTCTGTTGGCAAATTAGACAGTGGTCAAGCAAGACACAGTGATAATATAAAAGAGTAAATGAAACAAGGTAAAGAAGAAAGGATATCAGTATCAAAGAAATTGAAGAACAAAATAACGGTGAATGCTAGTCAAGGTCCATGTAACAATCTATCAAGTGCAATAGAAAGTTGTCTGCATGAAATCTAATATTTTGCTGAACTTCAACATGTACAAACCACTAATAGAGAAGGGTTAATTACAACAATTTTTAATTATCGGGAATTGCTGTATTCTATCTAATGCCCTTCTTCCCTCTGCAGATAGCAGGCAGATAGATACAGACAGATAGATAGATGCAGATAGATACAGGCCTGTTTCTTTACATAAGGAGTAACCCTGTAACAGGATCTCTGTCTATAAGGAACAGGAGAGGCCTTGAGAGGCTTCAACTCCTGAAGTAGTTTCCTGAGTGCCTTTCCAGGGTGCTCTGCATAAAAGTGAAGCCAGTCCAAACACTGCTGGTTTTCAGCCTTACCACAGGTACTTTCCACCATGTTTCCTACTATATTACATATCAAAACCTTTTTTTTTTTCAGAAAGTAGAAACAGCAGAATTACTGTACAACCATATAACCTATATATACTAATGAGATAAATGCATAGATAGCAAAACAAGAGAAGCAGATGCTAAGGGGTAACTCTAGCATTTTTTTGTTCTAAGGAGCAGAACTGCTACCAAAGACAAGTTGTGCTGACCAAGCAAGCATAAGATACCTGCTATTCAAGCTGCATATCATGTATCTATATGAACAGCTTATTGTAAAATTTGTTTTAAAACTGATCCAGGACCCTTTTTTCATATGATATTCTTAAAAGTGAGAATGCATAGTTCAGTGCAATGAACTGTAGCGTACAGCCACATATAACCACAAAGGTTATATGTATACTAATGAAGGTATAAAATAGAGAACAAAGTTGGAATGAAATGCTTGGGAAAAGTTTGGCTCTCATACTACACAGAAAAAGGCAAGCAGATTTGTCTCTTGTGAAACATGAAGGAAATCACGTAACATATGAGTTTTTTGGCTTCTCTTCCTTTCAGAATTATGGAGGTAATGAAGATGGGATTCTTCTTGTACTTTTAAAAATGTTATTAATGGCATTCCTAATTGCCAATGGAAATATCTGCTGACTCCTGATGGACTGTATTCATTTCTTTTGGAGTTGTGAAACACTGACTGTTCCCAGCCATCTTAAAGATGCCCCTTCTCAATCACTCCAGGAGAAAATTTCCAGCAAAAAATCCATCAAGCTTAACAGAGCAAGCATACACACCTGCAGACAAGCAAGGGGAAGTGTCCAGCCTCACTAATGGGAGCTACAGAGAAAGGGGCACATGGTACTTCACACCCTTCACTAGTGCTGCTGCTTTGGTAGTGTTTTCTCACTCACCTTAGAGCAGCAAAGAATATTATAACTAATGTGATATCTTCATCTTGTTGTGAAGAATATCAATGCCAACAAAATATGCACTTTAAGGAAATACCAGATTCTTACTTGACCATAGTTTTCCACATCAGAAAGTATGGAAGGGTATAAGAAAAGTATCTCAGACTGAGTTAATTTCAATAGCAATTAGAGTGCAAGAAGAAGAGAGCTGAATAGTTTTGCTCTCGGGCACTAATCCTCAAGACTGAACAGTGGAGAGATAATAGCAGAGATTTGACAGAGAAAGGAGTCTGATGCTCAAAAGGAAATCTATATACTTCTTGCAATGCTTCTCTCTAGATTACTCACCGACAGGTTTCAAGGAAAGGTTGAAGAGTTTTGGAGGTCTGTGAGGGAAGTTCCCCCCTCTTCACTTTTGAAATAAAAGGTTTTGTTAATACTCTTGCAAATAAAACAGTGATAAGAAAATACATGGGTTTTTTTGAGACATGCACAGAGGCATTTATGGCAGCTGTAAAGCATTGTTGATATGATGCTGTTATCTTTTTGAGCCAGCAAAACTGTGGCTGAGTGGTGATGTAGGCTTTAATCCCTAACACCTGTGCTACACAGGTGATGGAATCCAAACAGGGATTTGCTGCTGGCATGTGATGGAGGGGCTTTGCTCCCCTCTTTAAAGATGTGTGTGGGTGAGCATAGGTCTGCTCTGAGTGGGTTCGTTTTTCTCTAAAGAACTACAGTAGTGTTTGACTTACAAGTAGTTATCTTAATGCTTTTACACCGCAAAACTAAAGGAGAAGCTGACCTCTGATGAGCAGTTACCTCTGATTTTCTCCACTGAATAACGGAGGTGAGTGACTGGCTGCTGAAGCAAAATTGGTGTTGAGGTGTGGGAATTAATTATTAAGGTGCAGAATTGAAGGAGTTTTCCGGATGTAGGCTGGGGAAAAAGAGATGATAGATTGGGATAGTGTAGAAGTGGTGGTGATTGATAGTTTAAGTGAAGGATACATGGATGAAATCCTGTTCCCAGATTTTATGCAGATGCATAAAAGCATCTGCATCCCCATAGCTATCTTGGTATTTTACAGTACTTGTTGCCTGTAGAGGAGATATTTGTCCCTGTCTATCTTAATGTCAGTGTCCTTTCACTTCTCTGTTGGATGAGTTGAAATTCAGAACACTTGCTGCCTTTTTCAGGAGGGTCTGAGCCTCTAAATCTCATTAGCAAATCTTAGTCTGGTCTTGAATTGGGAATGTTTCAATGAAGATGTTTCTGTGCATGTCTAAAAAATTTGCCCACTCTGATTGGTACCAAATAGCCTCAGTCTCTGGAGGCTTGTCCTAGCTTGTGAGCTTTCTGGGGAAGCAGTTGATGATTCTGTTTTCATTCGGGTTGTTACAGGTAGGTGCATGTCATTTGGATATGTATCCAGTGTTCTGAGGGAAAGCTGGGAGAGAGGAAAGGCACAAGAAGCAGTGAGTTTGATGCTTTCTTGAAAGGCTAGTCTATCTGAGAGCCTGGATGTCATAATATTGAACTGAAACCTGGCAGAGAGACAGGTTTAAGTATGGATGTGGAATAGTGATTTATTTTTCAAGCTCTGCACCACTCTGAGGTAAGTTGTACGTGCTTCATGGCTTTAAGTCATACGTGCATTTTGGTATGTGGACTGTCAGGTAACCTTTCCAATCAAGTTAAATGCCTCCCCTCGAGTCTTAGTAACTCAGAGATGAATAAAGTTCCAGAGCTATTGAGTTGAGAGGGCTTTGTGTTTACTGCAGCTCTGCAGTGTGTTTTGTATCTACTGATGTGTAGCGAAGGGAAAGCCAGTGCTTTTGTTGAGTTGTTAGAAGAAAGACTTTAATGTCCGCCGCTGCAGTCCTTGTTGGTCTCACTCCATCATGGACATCTTTAGGGAGGGAGCTCAAAACCAAAAAGGAACTTGTACAGTTGTGCATGGAATTTAGTGCTTTTCAAAGGGTTACTCATTGTCTGCTCATGCTGATCTTAAAATGCCACATATGAATGAGAAATGACTAAAATACTGTATTTTTTAAGTCCTATATCACTTAATTTTGAATTTATGCAAATAGGCCAACCCCATAAGTAGTTTTCTTTTTTTTTGTTCCTTCTCACAAAGAAGAAAGAATTTCATGAAGTTTAAAGGAAAAAGAGAAGGTTGTATGGAAAACTTGAAGCTGGAGTCAATTATTCCAACTATTGAAATTGTCTTTATTCTGGATGAAGTTGCACCAGCTTGAAGGCCAGTGCCTGCAATTGGTGTAAGGCAGGTATGCTCCTGATTAATATATGGACCTGAAGTGTGGTTCAGCTGCCTCAGTGAATCACACTAACTATAGGAGGCAGAGGATCAGCTGGTATCAGTTAGCCATCAAGACATATGCCTCTGGCTGGCTTGCTGCCTGGCACACGCCTCTGAAGTAACAAGAGACAGGCAGGACTTATGAGTACATTGGGAGACAATTTGACACAGAACCAAGCAGGCAGCGTGGAAGATGAAACAGGGGGTTTTAGAGGTAGGCGTAGAGTAAATTACCAAAATGTTTCTTTTTCCATCTGAATAACCTGAAGTCTGACTTCATAATAAGTGATCCCATGTGGTGCTTCCTTAGAGTAATACTTACCCATTGTAATCCTTTAAACATTCTGAGATGCCTGAAGTATGAAGTAATTTTAATCTATTACCTGGAATGTACTAATCACACTCAACAAATTTTCAAACTGCTATTAAATATTTGAATGTAATTTTTCCTCCTGATTCTGCTGCTTCCCCATCAGGGGCAGAGATATTACTGTTTCTACAGCAACGCTGGCATAGATACAGCTGTATCATGTATGGTTGAGTTGGTGATGAATGATGGTTGAATAGAATGTTTTAGCTGAATGTGTATGTTTAGACCATATAAATCAATAGTCTATTATAGTGAGTAATTTCTCCCCCAGTTCAGCTGGTAGCTTTTAAAAAAAGCATTGCTACAGGGGTGGTAACTTTTTTTCCCCCCCTTTTTTTTTCCTTCTATCAAAAGTATGATAAACATAGTGATTGTTTCCTTTTATGAGAAAATTGTATGGCCCTGGCTTAACTCTTGATAACTGTCTTGAAAACTCACTCAGTTGATTGCACTCATTTTGGTGATGTGAAACAAAAGAAACAACGTTGCATGCTTGTAGGTCTTGTTGCAAGGAATAGCACTGAGAATCTGAGGAATGCAAGAGTTTTCCAATGAAAACATCACAGTAATTGCTTTAAAGGAGTGAAACATACATGTAATCTTTCAAATATACTGGCATGGATTTTGTTAAGACTGACTGACTTGGCTAGTGTGATGAATGCTATTCTTTAGAAACATAATGATGACAATAGAGATCTTGTCCGATCTCGAAGCAAGTTAGGGCCAAGTGAGGCTAAATCTTGGACATGAAACCTTCTGGGACACAATAGTTTGCAGAAACAGATGCTTTTTAGTTTGGGAGATATTGCATTGCTAGAAATGATCTCTGTAATTACCATTGTGATCCTGACAATCTGATGACACTGATAAGAATCATTTAGGTTGGAAGGGGCCTTAGGAGAGTGCCCAAAAATTAATTCAGAGACAGTCTCGAGTACTTTAATTAAGGAAACTTAATTTCCTTGGAATATTGGTGATGCTCCGGTTGGTACAGCTGCATATGATGCCAGCTTTCACTGTTGCCAGGTCATGAGTCACTAATGTCTGTCTGCCAGGGCTCCAGAGCCTTTGCAGTGGAGCTGCTGGCCACCCAGTCAGTTCCCACTCCAGGGCCTATATATCTCTTTCCTTGTAGGAAGAGAACCAGGTTGCTTGAAAGGCAAAGTTCGTGCTCTTATTCCCACAACTGAACTCTGATTTGCATTCTTAATCTACTACCTTCTTCCTAATATAATGGGCTGTAAAGGGTTGCTGCTGCATACTGGTTACAAAGTTGCTCTGTTCAACCACCAAAAGTATTTCTTTTTAGGTGAGAAGTAATTTGTGTATAGGCTACACCTGAGGAAATATGAAGAAAATCCAGATAATCCTGGGGCATGCTCTGAAGCTTTCTAAATGAAGGACATTGGAAGTGTACAGATACAAGATCCAGTTGATTGGTGTCTCCAGTGCTACTTTCAGTAGTAACTGGAAGTTACTACTGACCAGTAGTAACTCTTATTCTTGGAAACTTTTCATGCACAGCTCTTGATCAGGAATAACCCTGCAAAAATAACATCACATGGGGCTTTAATACCTTTCTCTGACAAATTTCCAGAAGTTAATTTTGTTTTCATCTGTTTTTCACAGTAACAAATGAGCAGTAGTAATAAAAAAGCTAATACTGATCTAGGAGAATGTGAAAAATGAGGCACTCCAGCTCTCACCAATGAAGTGGTTAAATATTTTAATTCAATTGATCAGAATCAAAACAAATATTTAATATATATTTCTATTCCTAGCCTAGCCTTATTGATCCATAAATTCTCCTTGAGTGTTCATGTACATATTGCAGGAAATTCAGCCTCAAGAGGCAGGAGGCTTCCTGACATTTTTGTGCATGACTGCAGAGAAAGATTGAGGTGGTCAGGGCTCATAGTTGTTTACATGTACCTTCTACCTGTGAACTGATGCCTGATCACATTCAATTTCTTGGAAACCAGAATAAGAGTTTCAAAAATGCATTTTTTTTCTGTGGGCATTTCCCCTTTCTTGTAGTGTTGAGGACAGCTTATGAGCTTTAGTCCTCAATTTGTGCCACTGAAAAAAATCTCTGGCAATGGACAGGAAGCATATGCAAAACTTACACCCACTAGGACTTTTTCAATTAAAAAAAAGCATCACAAAATTGCCTTCTTTCAAGGCTTCAGAGATGGCACATGTCTGATAAAATCATAGGCCCTGCAATTTTCTGGTTCTCAGGTATTCATTAAAATGTATTTATCAGAGGCAATTGGCTTCTGGTCCTGCCTGCATATGGATTGAGAACTACTTTCCAAAACCCGTTCTTCCTCTTTTCTTTTCCCCTCTAACCCCAAGTTTTGCTCTATATGCTTTTGATTTAGTAAGACACATCAAACAGTCTTACTGCAGGCACTTGTGGAAGAAGGGACCGTTTAGCTCAATGGTTATCAGGTCAATAAAAGGTTGTATTCTGCTTGTATTGAAGGCTTCTTCACAGTAAAATCAAAAATGTATCCTGATTCTTTATGAACAAGACAGCTATATAGATATTTATGGTTAGGACACAAGCAGAGGATATCTTTATAAGTAGAGAACATATTCCTTCTGAATCTCCACAAAGAAGGTGTAGCTTTGGCTGTCTTTGTTCCTTATAAAGTAAATATTTGCATGTTAAAACACACTGAATTGTGACAGTTATTTTGTATTGACATTATCTATAAATTGGTGTTTAAAGTGATTTACAGCTTTTTAAAAGTGCTAGAGAATGTATTTCTTCTTGCCCCTTTTTGTGGCCAAGTGCTTTTGTGGTAGGTTAATTGCTGGAAATTGCTACTGTAAATGCATTAGGTACACAGTAGTAAAATATCTCAAATAAGGAAGAGATTTGTGTGAGCTATCTGTTAATGCTTGGTTCATGCAAGTGCTAATTAATACTTCCTTGGTTCATGCAGTTCCCTGCTCCATGAATAGCTCAAAGAACTTCAGTACCTTTCTAAAATGGCTTAAAGAATGCTGGGGGAAAAAAAAGTGTCAAAATCTGATCTTCACTGGATGGTCTTTGTTCTCCATTTGACATTATTTTACATTGTTTTCAAGTTGTCGTATGGCAATCCAAATAGATAGGTTGGTTTTTACAGAGGGGACAAATAATGGAAAAGGTTAACATGACTTCAGTATTCAGAAAAGCTGGAGTTTAAACAGTTGTCCCAGCTCTGCAAAGACTATTTTGTACTCCTGTAAAATAACATTTTCCTTATGTTCCTCTGTCTTTTAGAGTAACAAATTCTATTAGATCTTGGATTTTTTTTAAAATTTCTAAATATACACAGGAGAATTCTTAAGATATTTGTCTAGTTATCTTATTAAAAAAAAAAAGTTGGTGGGAAGGGAGGAGAAGAAGAAAGTAAAGAAAACCAAACCATCACCACCCCCATGCTCTCCTACTTCTGAAATGCCAATACCTTTGTTTTTATTGCATAATTAAAACAGAATGTTGGCTTTTTATATGAAATTAGGAAAACAATCAATGAATAAGATGATAAATTGCTCTAGGACATGTTGAGAAATGCCCTAAGAATGGGTGAAGTACAATGTTACTCTTGGAAAGCAAACAAAAGATCTTACTACAGAGCACCAATGCAGTCAGCTGCTGAACAAGGGAGAGTGAGGAATTTCGTAAATTCTGGATTCACTGAAGAGCAGTGGTCCATATAGCTGGAAAGTAGAATAGGACTGTGACAGTCTCCTGAATCCAGTGTCAGACTGAGCATTATAGAGCTGATGCTGCCATGAACAAGAGGCATAGAACGGGGACTGTGATTTGCCTGCTGACTAGACTGGCTCCAGAGCGCTTTGGTTTTAATATGTGCTAGACTGAAAGTCCTGACAGACAAAAATCCATTAGCAGAAGCGTTAGCCTGTCCAAATGGGAATCTGGGTAATGGTTCTTTATAAAATGGTTCTTTATTTGTGGAATTATTGAAGCAGCCAAACCTTACCCCAGTAACTTAGCTGCATCCAGTTCCTGAAAGCTGAGTTTTTGAAAAATTTAACTTAATTGCAAGAAAAGAGGCTAGTCATTCTTAAATTTGAGGACCAAATGGTCAATTAAAGTCCATCCATTGTTGTGCTCTTTCTTTTAAGTCGGTAATTAAAAAATAGCCTCTAAACTATGCCAGCTGCAGGATAAAATTGTCTTACAAATACAGCTGCTAACCTGAAATATCGTAAGGAACTTCACATATACTCTTAAAGCAATAGAAGAGAGTTGTAAGAGTGTGTTCTTAGCATGGATATGATGGGCTGTCTGCAAATGTGTTCAGGGGAAGACTTGCCTGTAAACTTTTTCTGGTACAATGGTGTACAATGATGGCTTCAAAATGAGTAGATTAATTGGATTTTTACCAGAAAAAAAATGCTTTTCAGTTTAATTTTGTTTGTTCTATTAAGTAAGAACGATGGCTTTAACTCATGTTTGTTGGTTCAGCAAAGCACTATCAGCTGATGAGCCAGCATTTAGGGAAGCAAACTGCACAGGGAAGTTGCAGGCAGTAGAAAGCAGCATCCCATATAGCTCGTGGTCATTTAGTTAGGTTAAAATAGGAATCAGTTTGCCAGCACACAGCATAAGTACAGATATGGTTTAGTATTTTATTGTCACTTTCATCTGACAACCTCAAAAGAGCAAAGGGATGAGGTCTCCCAGCACCATTGTCTTTTATGGCAGTGTTATGAGCTGCAGTGGAATAGTGAGTTACTGCTCGATCTGTCTAAACACCAGAAGAGAGTTGTGTTACTATGTGAAAGGAATAATTCCTGAACTTCCACCATATTCTTGGTCCTTACCACTAGCAAACGCTTCATGTTACTGCACGTGTGTTGGACAAAGCCTTGATTGTGACAATAGTGAGACCAAAATTGGAAAAGGCAAAGCTTCAGTGCTGATCGACCCTGTTCATTTGCATAGGCTACCCCAGCTGCAGGTGGGCTTTCTTGACAGACTCCTGTTTATGAATGGATCCATTTCATTACCAGGAAGAAAAATGCAACAGATTTTGAGGTATCCAGGCTGCTATTGAGTAGCTTCTAGAAGAAAAGCATAATAGCCTGTGGAGGGGATGGTTGGAGTTACTCTAGAAATGCAGACATTGATCAATGCTATTTCAGCAAACTACTCAAGTGGGAGTACATAGATGAACTCCACCCTAAAAAGCAGATCTGTGACCTCTCACCTTCTTCTGATGCTAAGACAAGGAAAATCTGTGATTTAAAATGCAATTGAAAGTACCTTGGTGTCAGTAAAATATTTACTATAAAAAAAATTACATCATTGTTGGGAAAAATATTTTTCCTTTACGTTGATAATGAGACAGGTTTAAAATTAATACAGAACTTAACTGTGGTGGGTAGACAGCATCAACCACAGCTCTTGCTTGGGCTTTTCAGTGGTATGACCAAATAATCTGCTTTAACAGCATATTAACTATAAGTGAAAAAAGTTGAAGTATTAAACTAAATGCCAAGATGTTGCCAATTCTGAAAATTGTCCTAAACTATATTGGCCTATCTACTCACATCCAAGTTTCCCGAAAAACATGTGTCACTAGTAATGTTAATCAAGGCAGATGCAGCCACTTGGAGTTTCATCTGAGTTTTAAAAAAAAACCAAACCAAACACACAAAATGACCACTAAAGCTGTGTTTTAATTTCAAAAAGCATGAAATATTTCATATTACTTGGGAGAAGAAAAAGTGAGATGCCAGCTGATTCCAAAAAGACTGTCACAAAGACTTGAGGTTTAGTGAATATACTGGGTGTTTTCAGCAATGCCTTTGAGGTTCACCCACTAACAGTAGTTCTGAAAAATGTCTTTAAAGTCTGCATCTTATTCTTTTGATGAATTCCCAGAATCTCAGGCTCATGCCTAAATATAGTGCAATATAAACTGCAGCTAAAGCAGAGAAGGAGGAAATGAGATGAGGATGCCTGAAGAAACTTTGAATGTCCTTGTTTTGACGTATTTCACAATCTTTGCATGACTTCTTAGCTGGCAGTATACAATATATACAAGACTCAGACAGCCAACACAGCATGACAGCCTGAAACAGAAATATGTATTATGTATCAAGTGAAAAGTGAACTAAATATATCAGGTATAACTGCAAAGTTCAAGCAGAGTTGTTATGAAAGTGAGTATTGTAGCTCTATAGTTTAAAATTGACCTGTTTTTTTGTTGTTGTTTTTTTTAAAAATTATTATTATTTCTGAAGAAGAAAGTAAGTTTCTGTGATCTAGAAAGAATTAGAGCACTTTCACTCTCAGATTATAGCAAAGATAAATATAAAACATAAATAAAAGTTATGTTACTTTTCTGTATAGTGTGCATACCTGCCTGGGTGTTCTTGTGCCTTTGGAAATAACACACTTTACCTGCTTGTCAGATTTCAGATATTTATTGCTTTCATTTAAGAACTTCTATATACAACTTCTAATTAGATCTAAGAGTAGCAGGATACCTCACTAGACAAACTTGCTATGAATTGTTAAACTTGCTGAGATTGCTAAGCACCCTAAATATTACAGGGAGAAGAGTAGTCAGCTTTAATGCATCTTGCAATGTGAAGAAGTGAAGATTGACATGAAATGAATGTTAAATAAGTGCTTTACTACCACTTCAAGAGCTTCATTCAGGCATTTGTTGCTGCGATGGATGCCTCAACAAGTGTTTTGCTTATGAAGTTATCCATCAGTGGACAGTAGTAATGAACTTTGAATTTATTACCTAGTCACCTAATCTTGGGATGATTTTGGACACTTGTGCATTGGAAACTGTTTTCTGTCACTGGTAAACCCGGGGTAGTCATGAAAGGTGATTAGAAAGGTTTATTCACAACTTGCCTGAAGGGGGAAGCACAGACAAAGGTGTCACTTTGTCTGTCCCAGAATTCAACAGACCTTTTGAGTGTTCAGAGCTGCTGAGATTCTCTTCTGGCACATCATGGAGGTTTTGTTTTTCATGTTCACTTAGATCTGATTGCTTCAGTGACAAAAATGTTGGTGTTTTAACCACATTTTTAAAAAATGCTTGCAAGCACTAGAGAAATGGCATTCTTAAAATGGCAAGAAGCAGCTTCTTGACTATCAGTAGCAATTGTTACAAAATCTACTCTCTTGCTTTTTCTGTAAAAGGATAACAGTCACAGAATGACTTTGGAGGTGGAATGAGAAGAAAATAAGTAATTTGACTGGTAGAATTATTATTTGGCATATAAGATGGATGACTGTTTTGTTCTTTTTGCTTTTACATCTAGTAGAAAATACAACTTTATCTGGCAACATCAGAAATCTGATCTGTGATTCCTCTAGCTTCTTTTGCACTTTTGTATGTGTGTATGCTAAAATGGGTGTTTGTCATCTAGCCACCAAGTAGAGTGCTACCTTTTAGTGGTAGAGGAAAAATAAGGTCTGTCCCAGTGACTTCAGTGGATGCTACTGAAAGACAAAGGACCAAGATCTCTGCTGATTTTACTTCACAAGACAATAGTTTTCTTTCATCTGTAGAGAACTGTAGCACTGTGCCTAGGTGGCCAAAAAGGCCAATGGCATCCTAGCCTGTATCAGAAATAGTATGGCCAGCAGGACCAGGGCAGTGATTTTCCTCCTGTGCTCAGCACTGCTGAGGCTGCACCTCAAACCCCGTGTCCAGTTCTGGACCCCTCGCAATAGGAAAGGCATTGAGGTGCTGGAGTTTGTCCAGAAGGCGGCAATGATGCTGGTGAAGGGTCTGGAGAGTAAGTCATATAAGAAGCACCTAAGGAAGTCAGGGGTGTTTAGCCCAGAGAAAAGGGAGGCTCAGGGATGACCTTATCGCTCTCCACAGCTACCTGAAAGGAGGTTGTAGCCAGGTGAGGATTTGCCTCTTTTTGGAAGTAACAAGTGACAGAATGAGAGGAAATGTCCTCAAGTTGCACCAGGGAAGGTTTAGACTGAATATTATGAAAAATGTCTTTCCTGAAAGGGTAGTCAGCCATTTGAAGAGGCAACTCAGGGAAGTGGTGGAGTCACCAATTCTGGAGGGTATTTAAAAGTTGTGTAGATGTCACACTTGGGCACATGGTTTGGTGGACTTGGCAGTGCTAAGTTAACGGTTGGACTTGATAATCTTGGAGGCTTTTTCCAACCTAAATGATTCTATGGTTCTAATTTTGATTCAGGAAGTAATGAGTGGTCCTGAAACAGTACGATACAGTGACCAACACAAAGGATGAGATGTGATCTGATACGCAGGTCTGCTATTGTGGTGTAAAGCTGGAATCCTCTTTTCTTGAAAGATTAAGATGCTGTCTGTTACTTCTTACAGCAGTACTCACAGTTTGATTTACAGCTTCTCAGCCAAGTATCTGTTGTCAAAAGCATTCATGACTAAGATAAAAGAATGAAGGATTTTGCCATGTTCATTGTTATTCCAGATGAATATTATATTAAAGACAGGCCTAGGTAGCATGGTTAAACTTAGCTTTGGTATTTTGTGTTTATTTTGAGTGTGTTTGCATGTATAATACAGCTTTTTTAATTTGCTGGTCACACACTATAGTCACTGTTAGAGAAACAGCATCTGATAATATATCACATCTTGATATATTATCAGCCTTCAGTTCCCCTACGAGATCATAATGAATTAGAGACAGTGTATACTGACAGTGTATACTGAGAGATGTAATGATGAACAAAGAGTTTTCTCTCTGAGTTAAGTGGTCTTATCTATTTTATGTATAATTCTAAATGTATGGCAAAGGTAGGTTAAATAGTGTTAAGGTAAAAATGTAGTCAGCTGTACAGAGGTTTGAAGCTTAATACATGTGAGCATGAGCAGACAGAGTAGAGGCCAGATGCTGGCCAAAGAGGAATCTCAACTTGTTCCCTGAAACATGTATGTTCTGATTATTTAAAAATCAGTAGGAATGCATTAACTCCCTGCTTTAAGATACTGACTTGTCAATTGAAAATCCAGCTTTGGGTCCTGTGGCCCAAGAAGTGAGATCTGTTTTGGTGGAGAATAGTAGCTGTACTATTCCAATAAAACACCAGAACACAGGTCCATTTTATTTGATCTCAAACAGCATAATAGATAGCTAATTCTTTGCTTACACAAAGTCCTCAAGCTCTATTGGGTTGAGTTGTGTATGATCAACAAACAGTGCTGATGGTTTTTTTCAGGGATGAGATAAGGCAATTCTGTGGCATTATAAGCTGCTACTCCTCTCTTCCATTTGTCAATCAGGGAAGTTTGACATCTGTGGGTAATACAGAATTTCTTTCCAGTGCATTTCACAAGTTCAGTGAAAAAAATTATGATGGTAAAAGTTTGTGGTTAGATATAATGAGAGCTTCTCATCCAAATCAGCCTTTGCTGGAACTGAGGGAGGCATGTGTTCCTCCTTACTGCTTTTGCCATACCTGTATAGGACTTAAAATACAATTGTTTTGATAATAGAAACTGATGGGTAGCTAACATCTGAGAACAAAGAATGGATTTAAGGGCTCTGACATGGACTTGGGGTGCAGCAACCTAATTTTCAGTACAGAATCTCTGGATTCATTCTTTGTCTTGATAGTATTCATCCTTGCAACAAATTTCTCATAAATTGCCATAAATTCCTTCCTAAAACTTTAAGGTAAATTAAAATAATACTAAATAATAGGGACCAATTTGTAGTTCTCATAACATTTTGCATATGCAATACTACTTTAGGATAAATCAACATCCTTTGATGAACAAAATGCAACTTGATAAATGAGAAGCAAATCAAAACCTGACTACCCTTCTATTTGAACTACCCTTCCATTGTTAGCTCATTGACACTGACGTAAAATGTTTCACTGACCTACTCAATATGAGTAAACAGAATGTGCTCCAATGAGAGGAAATAATCCAAAATAATAATAATAATCATAAAATATTTAAAAATTAAGTCCACGAGAAACTCTTAGGAAAGTGTTGCATTCTCTGTCACACAGATATGTGATAACTGTAAAATAATAATAGAAGATATTAATGAACAGGCATTTGTGTTATGAATTAATCAAATGTCAGGATACAGTCTAGAGCAGTGGGGAAGATGGCTTTTATGTATTCAGAGAACTGTTTATGAATGTCTCTGTGGAGAGCAAAGGGCTCAGCCTTTCTGAGAGCCCAAATGGCTCCATTTTAAGTGATGTGCATGAGATCTGGAGGTACTGTTGAACAGATGGCCTTAGTGTGAGATGTATATTTCTTTCAAAGCGCTAGTAGGTGGGAAGGGCATGCTGGCAGAGAGGGTGTGTTGTGACCTCTCTACTAGAGAAAGCAGTGATGTGAAAAGTCAGTTTGGAAAGAGCAGGCATTTGAACATCTCTGAAAATTTGCTGTAAAACTCAGAGTTAAAATACTCTGCAAATTTGGATACTCATATTACTATTAGCTCCCAGCCATCACCATAACTGGTCCATTTTGTGTACTTGAAATGTCTTGTATCATTTCATATGGCTGTTTAATACATGTGCCTTTGGTTCATACCCTGCAGCTGCTGAAACAACATTGAGTTGTTTTTTTTCTTTACTTCCCCACTCCCCCCATGCTCCTTCTGTGTGATGTCTTAATCCTGTGCTCTTTCTTTATCAAAATGTAAAATCTTTGCTGGCAGAAAACATGCTAAAAATTTGAATGGTGCATTGTCTCACCCCACATGCAGTATTTGGCAGCCTCAGAGTGACTGTAATCACAGCTGCTTTCAAACCTGCTTGCTGTCAGAGGATCTCCCTCAGGCCCTTGTGAAAGCCAACATTAAGATCAGAGCAGGAGCAATAAACTTCTGTCTTCCATAGTTATAGACATCCCAAATCCTACTCAAAGGTGTGCTTAAACTGTAGCCAAAGTCATCACTTACAATAGGAGTTGCAGAGGTGAAAAAAAGCTTTCTCCTGATACTGTTAAAGGGTCAGTGTTGAAGAAATCTGGAGTGTAGTGATTGACTTACCTCGTTTAGTATGTCTTCAAAATTCTTGTACTGGGCAACTATTGATTACAGCTAAGACACTTTTGCAGTGTGTTCAACCGAAGAACTTTTTGGGAGACTATAGATTTCTGTCTGTTGGTGTTGGACCCCCTATTCCCAGCCTCATCCTTGCAAAATTGTCAGTGTTGTCACCACATAGTAGTTTTGACCCACAGGAATGTCAAGAGCAGACCCATGGATAAGTGAGACTCTTGCAACACATTGAAAATATTAACTAAACAGCTACTTTTTCTGAAGAGCTTGTAAAGTTCAGACTGGGTCTTGAGAAATCCACATAAATATTCCTTTTTTTTTTTTTTTTTTAATGGAGTTAGTTTCATAGTTGTTTTCTTTAAATAAATAAATAAATAAAAACTAATGCAAAGTGATATATTTCTTTACAAGTGGTTTAATCCCACTGCTAGAGAAGATGTAATCCAGATGACTCTCTCAGAGGATAGTAAAGAATTTTGCCAATATTCTTATATTGCTGAAAAATTCACCAAGCAGCATTCCTAGCTGGGACAAAACGTAATACTGCATCACTATTTGTTTTACCTCCAACTTCCACCCCCAGTCCCCCTTTCTCAAACCTTTTGAAAAACAAAAAGGCAGCAACCCTAAAAGTAATTCTCCATTAGTTTTAAAATGTAGCTTTGAAAACTTTTTGTAAAGCAGTTAACTGATACTTATACAGCTTATTTTAATTTAGTAATATAATGTGGTGATAGAGTATTGCTATCTACCAAAAATGTATATTTATAAGTTAAGTGTATATTCCAGAAGTTTTGATTTCAAGAAATAAAGGTTGTTCCAATTTAACATCTAATAATAAAGATTTTGGATAACTGAACTCGTGTCTTCATGTAGCATTACTTTTTTCTTTTAAACAAATCTTTGCCCCAGCTTTTATATTATTGGCTTTATTTGTTCTACAGATTCTTCTAGAGTTTGGAGGGCCTTGGTCTTCAGAAAATTGTACCAGATGTTGCATCTTTCAAAAAATTCACATTTTCTGCATCCCTTTTGTCGTTGCATGAGTTCCTTAAAACATTGTGATTAATGTCATACTTACTGATCATACATCACACTTTCCTCATCTCTGCTTACATTTTATTTATTCATAATTCTGTATTGCCCAGTCCTAGTAACACTTTGAAAATGTGCCCAACTGAAGCTTTGTTCATGAAAACTTCTTTGAAACATAGACTTTAGTATACTTGAGTAAAATGTGAATTAATATACAAAAAATTCTGATTGCTTACCAAATCCTTTGCTTGAAAACATCTTCATAGTTAAAAAAACAGCCAAACAAAAACCCCCTTCTGATAACATTCTGCTAAAAGGGAATAACTTGTTCTTGTTCCCTGTGGGAGCACACAACTGTGAGGATTCTCTTGTGCTAGCTACCTACTGGCATAACAGCTGACACACACACAGCCATAACAACAGAGACTGATCCAGCTTCTCTTTCCCAAGAAGAACTGGTCTATCTAGATGTTCTCCGAGCAACTGTGGATACTGTGCTTTGAATCACTGGCTTTTATTTCGTTTATATTTGTTGCTATGTGTATTTGCTTTCTCCCATTAGGTAGCATTCTGTCCTGACCTATTGGTTAGACATTCATAAAAGTAGCATTGAAATGATTGAATGCTCATAACCTTGTCCTCTATGAATTCAGAGATAAGATTAGCACAGATACATACATCAAGCCCACCTCTCTGCAGGTAGGCAGTATATGAAGTATAGTAAACAAAAATACAGATTTTGGGTTTTTCTCAGGAGAGATCAAATAGAGTAGCTGGAAGAGCACAGCCAAATATCTGATTTCATTCTGGCACTAACTCACACAGTTTGTGAGCTATTTTAAGAACTCTTTGTATTGCTGGGGCTGAGTTTAAAATAGTGTTTCAAAGTAATAAGTGGTCTTGGCAGGCAGAAAATTTCCCCCAAATTAGGAGTGAAATTAGGCTAGCATAAATAGTGTTACAATAATAAGGTTAATTGATTAAGGGAATAATTTGTGAGATAGGATCATTAAAATATCAATGCCAGAGATGTTCCTGGACTGCACATAATGTAGACAATCCTTTCTTTTCAGTGAAGCAATAGGAAGGTCTGTTCTTCCTCAGTAACCATAACACAAAGAACTGCTGCTTCTGTGCTTGTACATTCTTTTTCATTTAGCAGCAAAGTTCTTGGTGAAGATCAGAAAACCCTTTAAATAACCACTTCCTGGTATGTCCTTGAGTTGCTGATAGCTCAAAGGAGAAACTTCTTTTTTAAGTGTGAGAATTCTGGTCCTGATCATGGCTCTTGTTGGGACTGTTTGTAACTGATTAGTATGTATAAAGTGCAAGTAAAAATCTCAGTGATTTGTGTACGTGCAAAACTCTGACCAAATGTGTTTTTCTACTGTTGAAAGTTGTCACACAGAAGCACTTAGAAATGGCCACCTGAGTTAGGAATTGACCTTGGATCTCTTTACTCTGATATTCTGTCTTCATTTGTGACTAATACTGGACTGAGAGGGAGATGCATGAAATGTTAGTGTATGTTAAAGTAGGATAATTTAAATTTCCTGTAATAATCGTAAGTCCTTTTATAAAAAACTCTAAATACAACATTTTTATTCAAGGCATAATACTGGTATTACACACAAGGTTGTGCCACCATTTTATAAGGAAAAATTAAACCAACTTGTCTTAAAGAACAGAACATCATTGGTTAAAATCAGTGGGAATTGATTGTGTAAGTGTGGAATTTTTAGCAGCACTTCAGTTGAAAAGTCGAAGAACTGAGCTGATGCTTTTATCAGCTTTTACCTATGTTTTTTTCAGCTCTCTGGATGAAGAGCTGAGAAGAGACTGTACCCGTAGCATCCATAGCCACTCCCAAATGTTTGGCTATGGCTGCACAGTTTCTTCCTTGGTGGAATTATACTTTTATAGTGCTAAAGGTACGTCCAAGTTGCGTGTCTTTGGAATGCCTTCGAACTACCATGCCACAGTGTGCAGCTGGTGGATTTCAAGTCCATTTGGGGCAAAATGGGGCATGGCAGAATTCTTCCTCCCTCCTTTGCATCAAAAGGAGTCCAGGCACATGGGCCAGACATACAAAGTATGTCAAAATTCTGCCTAAGTCAGGAAAAAAAAAAATTCAATATTTTTTTCATCACATGGTATCTGTGTCATCAATAAGTAAATAATAATTTTTTTAAAAGCCAGTTGTTTTGAACTTTTAATGAGTCTGAAAATAAATATAAGTTTCTAACAAGCATTTCTGTTGTTCCCTTCTGATGCATTTGAAGACATTCCAAATACACCCAGCTTAGATGTACCCTTAGCACTATAAAAGTATAATTTCACCAAGGAAGAAACTGTGCAGCCATAGCCAAACATTTGGGAGTGGCTATGGATGCTACGGGTACAGTCTCTTCTCAGCTCTTCATCCAGAGAGCTGAAAAAAACATAGGTAAAAGCTGATAAAAGCATCAGCTCAGTTCTTCGACTTTTCAACCGAAGTGCTACTAGAGTCCCTGACTGCTATTGCACATGTATCTTAGGACCTTCAAAACAGCCTGGCAAAATTGGTTCTTTCTTTCTTGGTTATCAGGAGGCAAAGGAAGATTAGAAAGAGCCATTTTCTTGAAGGAAAATTCTTTTGACTACTGATTGTCCTACAGAGGCTCCAACAGTCCATCTGACAATAAAGCAGGGAGTGACTATAATGAAATTAGGGAGTCCTAAATTAAGAGATGAAAGTAGAAGATAAGAATCTTTTTCTATTATAGTATTTTATTTTCTTCTTTATTAATTTTGTGCTTCAGTTGGAAAATTAGAATATGGTAGTGATAGGGATTTATGTTCTCTGTTAATGTGAGCTGCAGTTAAAACCTCACCAGAGCTGAAGGACAAATAAAGGAAAATCAAACAAACCAGAAACTCATTTGTTTTCATGACACAGTGGGTCATAGTAGTACCCCAAATAGGACAGGGGAGGCGGAAATGGAAAACTAGGATTAGCTTCACAAGGATGAGGGTGGAGAGGATAGAAAGCTACAGGTAAAATTCTATTTGATTGTTTTATATGGAATTTGTATGTTGGCCAGAATCCCCTATACGAATTCTTCCCACTGGAAAAATGTTACTCAGGGGAATCCTTCTTATTACTTTTTTTTCCATTTTGATGAAAAAAGAAATGGTATGAAGTGGAAAACGTCAAGTAAAATTAATCCAAATATTGGCTTCATGTAACAGAATAGAAAACACATTTTACTGTGTGGTGATGTTATTCACTAAAGTCCTTAAGTAGAGGTGTGCCGAACTGTCAGGACATTTTTATACAGCTGATCGATTTTTCCTCTGCTAGAAACTGCTGCACTCCCTAGGGCTTGTTCTCCCCTTGGACCATGACCTAGAAACGTTTTTGAACACTTGCTGCACAAAACTCTCCACTCCTTTCCTTTTCATGTCTATATACAGTCCAAAATAGGGATATTTTCCATCTGCTTAGTGTGGTCCTATTACTGCAATGCCTAAGCATCTCACTTTGGCCTTTTCTGCTTTCTCAAAGACAATAGTCCGAAAGTGTGAGACAGGTACAGTAGGGCTGGTATGACAACTGTGATTTAAACATCAGTTTACTTTCATTGCATGTCTACAGGAAGTTCCTTCTGTGTGTGTCTCATCACCAATGTACGGTAGTAGAGCAGGAACTGGAGCACCATTTAGAGTGGCTAATGGAAATCTGCAGATGGTGTCTGTTGCCCATGTTCCCTGAGGGTGTCCACTAGGGATGCCACTAGAAGATAGTTGTTCCTCTGGGGTAAGGTTAAGATGTTATTATTGTACTCCAAAACAGAAAGTTTGTTATTTTATTAAGTGGAAGGTAGAAAGCATGCAAGCTGAGGGTGTTGGATGCTTCCAAGGTAAGCAACTACACTTTGATGGATATTTGATGCTAAATTTGTTACCAAGTTTGATTTTTAGAATCTTTTTGGTAATGTACGTCAAGATACACTTGAAATCCTTGGGAGAGCAAGAAATCAATCCCATATTTGCAAGCATTGGCCAGTTTCCTGAATGCGTGAATGTCTTCCCTCTTGGAGTCTAGTTTCTGAAATGCAGCACTCCTGATTATGTGCTGTTTGGATGACAGCTTGAGAAATTTATAAGAGTGAAGGGTGACCTACTTGCATCTTAAGTTTTTTTCTGTTTAATGAGGATTTTCCAGTTTAAAAGTTGATTTTAATTTAATCACACATTGTCTAAAAGCTCTTTGTGTACCACAAATAGCTCTTTTCCAAGTAGAAATAAAAATAACTATTCAAGACAAATATGTTTATATTAAAACAATTGTGACTGATGTGCTGGTTAGTAACACTGCCACAGTTACTGTTGTTTTTACACACTTTCCATTGTTTTGAAGCGCCGTATGGTCTCAGATCACCTTCAGTCCTTGCTTAAGAATATTTTGGGGTTTTGCTGTGGTGGATACCAATCTTCTATCTTCGTAATTTTTTTTTCTGTTTTTCTCCTTAAATTTTAAACTTAATCAAAGGTATACATACACATATTAATTGAGGCCAATGCTGTGTTTTAAGAATTAAAAATAGCACGTGGCCACAGCATTTTGCATTTGGTTCTTTCAGGCTTAGAAGGATAAATAGTGCCTGTCAGCGATGTTCTCTGAGATACATTTTTTTTTTTTTTTCAAAGTCCATGCTTTGTTCATAAATAAACATGTTTTTGCATATTTATTTATGTCTGTAAACTTTGATTGTCTCCCGCTGGTGAGAATAGCTGGCTTACCTTCAATACACAACAAGCAGTTAACGTAAATACAATTCGAATATGCTTCTGTTTCTCTTAGCTAATGGGTAGCAAGTGATTTGCCAGCCCAAATTATGGTGTTAATGTGTTTCCAAGAGGCAAGCAGACATTAAATTCTACAGTAGTTTAAAGCAGTTTGGTGTAACTGTGTTTAAACAGAGCAGAATGCAGCCTCTCCTTGTTACATGCAGCCAGTAGTAGCAGCTGAGGCCTTTTTGTATGACAAAATGCAGGCAAACTAAATGTCAGATTAGAATTGTTTTGCAGAAACCCAAAAACCTAGTTTATTTGGTATTTTTTTAACAAACTCATTCTCTTCAGAAATGTATATGTCAGCTCAGGCTGCATATTCAAAATTGTGCAGTTAACTGAGGAGGGGGCTGTATAGGAAGTAGACTCAAAAATTGAGGTTCTTTGTTACATATTCTTGAGTTGACCACCACAAAGTAAGTGGGTAAACATAAGTGTGAGCCTTTTCCTTTTTTAGCTGACAGTCTTTTTCTTTGTGGACATTTTCTTTAGTGCACTGATACAAAATTGTA
Source organism: Pachyramphus minor (assembly GCA_013397135.1). Taxonomy (NCBI): domain Eukaryota; kingdom Metazoa; phylum Chordata; class Aves; order Passeriformes; family Tyrannidae; genus Pachyramphus; species Pachyramphus minor. The sequence goes on from VYXB01009668.1 coordinate 781,395, forward strand.
GTGACAAACCCATCAGCTGGAACTTGGTTCATGGCATTTGAAAAACAGTGTGTAAGTATAGCAAATCCTTCAGAGGGCACAGCTGGCTTGAAATGAGCATTGTTGTATGGTTGTTGCATAAAAAAAATCTCCCTTCCTCTTTTTATCTCTCCTTTTATTGGAAACTTATTATAAGCACTGAGTTTGAGCTTTCCTTGAAAGCTTTAAAAACCCTTATGTTCATATAGAGCAACTTATGTTTTCCTTATGTAGCTCCTGGTGCCAGAGGAATTTATAAAGTCTTTTTAGCAGCTTAAAAGCCTGCAAAGTGTAGGATAATCCCTCCCTATCTTTAACACAACCCAGTATCCCTTCATCCTAGTGTATGGCCCCTTGTGGTAATATGTCTTCTCCACTGTGGATGTGTTCAGGCTTGTAAATAGGTTGAGGCTTCTTCTGACAAACGTATCTTATTTTTCATCTTAGTCTTGTCTCTAGAAGGCTGAAATCATAAGAATCCGTACGATCTTTCTGAGGCTTGCCTGGTAGCACTGATGTGTTAAAACGATTTGAGTGTACACACCTATACATGAATTCTCTTCACTTCTCCCTCAGTTTTGTCATACTGGTTTACAGGCTTTCCAATCTCATGACCAGCTGACATGTACAGCAGAGAAGTACCAAGTGTGCTCTGGTTCTTGAACCAAGAGCTGAGACTCCATCACACCCTTCTAGAGGTGATTTTTGGTGCTGGTTTGCATATAATTTTGGTTTACCATTTGTTTCTCTGTCCTCTTACTAGTTCAAGTGTCTCTAGAAATCCTCATAATTGTATTTTCCAGTGCTATAGTGTAAATGGTCAGAAAATAAGATAATGGTATCTCAGAGCCACAGTTGAAGTACCTTCTCCATAAGTTTAAAAAGAAACGAAGGGTAGAGTTGCACAGAAAGTATTTGGGCACCTCACTTTAGGCACCTAAAGAAAATTTTAGGAAATCCTATTCCCAATCTTGTACGAATTTCCTTTGCCCTTTCTTACAGTTTTCTGTCTAAGTTTTACAGACTGAAAGGAAACCAGGTAAGTTAAAATCTTGGTCCAGAAAACCACATGATACTTATACAGTGCTTCTCCGGATTGGGATGTGAACCCTTAACTCCACTATAAGTTTGGTACTTAGCCACCTTTTGAAGATCATGATGTGAGTGACCTTGTGAAGATGGTGCTATATAGCACCAGGATCAAAAGCTGGGAGATTCCAATTCACCCTTGTCTGTTGACAATAAATTATAATGTCTCTCTCCTTGCTTAAACTGAATGGTGGTGGTGAATTTTTCACTCCATGTGGAAAACCCATTTCATGCTTTGTCTTACCTTGTATTCCAGACAATGGCTGGGGAAGGATTTCAGAGCAGAAAATGAAGGAAAATTGGGCTCTGATACTGATCTGAACTGAAACAGTCAGGAAATACCATATTCTAAGCTTAGTGGGTGCTGACAAATTTTTTTTTCAAAGATCCTTAGTCCTTAATATGACCCACATTAAAAAAATATCCTGTTAAATTCATCAGCTGTTCGCCACATGGTCTTTAAAACACTTTCCAAAAAGGTAACTATGAATGTAACTTTTTTTTTGTCTCAATGGATTATTTAGTGTTTTCTTACTTTCACATGTCTCAAAGTTGGATGTTATCTGAAAAGGAAAAAGTCTTTAGTAGCTGATGATATACCCAGGTTCAGATAACATCTTTTCATTTGAAACTTTATACATGTAAAATAGAAGGGTATTTACCAGCATTAGGTTTGGTGAATGAAACGTTTTCCTCTTTTGACCTTAAACCAAACTATGATACTACATTGTGGACAAATTAAGTTTCTGTATTGTTTGAAAGTAGTGTGTTCTACTTTTGTCATCTTCAACACTAAGGAAAAACCCCTCACCATTTTCTAAAAGTAAAATCTGGTTTTATTTTAATAAAATGTTGCATTTCTTTTCTGGCTCAAGATTTTTAGGTAAGAGATACATTTCAATGGGGTTGCCTCTAATTTACAAAGAAAGTACTGAGTCATGGCCAAACTAGTTATGTGACTGCTTTTCCTGCAGCTGTCAGTGGCTAAAATAAGGAATAAAGCACAAATCTCCCGGTTCTTTTGTGTGTAACTAAACCACCTTACTGCTGTGTCACCTATGGCCTCTTCTCTAGGATCATCCTTTTCATTGAGCATGGAACTCAGGCTTTACCTGACATTCTGTTTGGGTGGTCCTCTTACATATGGCAGAGAGATAAACAATGTGAAAGTTTAGCTGGTTTACAGAACTGTATTATGTTACAATGCTTGGTTAGTTTAACTTTGGCGCATGATCGAATACAAGGAGTAATTATATTCTGGAGTTATTCAATATTTGAACAGCTTGGAAAGAACAATCTTTAGGGAGGTGAAGGGCTCAGTCTGATTATAGAGCTGCCTTATTTATGCCTTATGGGACTATATTGCTTGCTGTCTTGTCTCTGATTCAAGGTGCAAAAGAAATAAAATACTGACACAAAGATTTGAGTTAGAGTAACACCAGTAAGAGTATTTTGTTGACTGTGGATTTGATGAAGGCATGGTCTCACTGTTCCAGATTGTACGGCTTCCTTTTGAGCATGTGTAAAAGGAGTGCAAGATTATGCTAGTTTAATACTAAAAATTCAAATAAGCATTCATTCTGGGTTTATTGCTTGCCACCGTAAGTTCACTTACTATTTCAGTTCCTGCTGTCTACTTATGACAATAGCTTGCTGTTAATCTTAGCTCTATACACCTTGATCCATCACTGGAAATTTATGGGCAGCATTTGACCTGTCAAACATACTTGAAAATTAATGGATATCTAAATCATCCAGGCAGCTCTGAAATCCCCATTTTTAATGTTTCTGCACTATTCGTTACGTCAGTTGTGATAAGATGCTATAGTGATGAGTGCTTAAGGGCCTATGATATCCATCATTATTTCTTTTGTTTTGCCTACATAAGGTGTATTGCTCTGTCTTTGGAACTATGTTTAATATGTGTTAATGTTCACTCCAATTTCCCAAGTTCTCTGAGGTAATGCTATAAAACAACATGTTGCCCCTTAAGAGGTCAAGGCAGTTGACTGTTTGAGGGACATCTGAACCACATGATCTGTCCTGTAATGAACATCTGTTTCAAGATTCACAGCATGCTGGGAATGATTAATGAGTGGTTTTATGTGTATTTCACTTTATGAGTATCTAACTGGCAATTAATGGCTGTTGCCTTTCACTTAAAAGATCTTGCAGCATACTCCTGGGCTGTGAAGTATTTACCTTGTTCTTTCTATCCATCTTCTAGCACAGTAATTTGTATGCATAAACTTTCTGTGGATGTCTGGGTGTGCAGGGAATCATTAAGGAAGGTGACTTTCCAAAAAGATCTGACATGGTTGAGAATCAGGAGAAAAATATTTGATCATAATCTGTCTAAGCATCCAGGTTCCTGAGAAAACAGAGAGACTTCCTCACTTGATTGAAGGTAAATGAGGAATTTCCAAGCACCTAAGCAAGTCAACAATATACAGCTATTGAGTGCTGTGCATATGTGTAAGGGTTACATTGTGGTTGGGTGTGCATGGTGCTGTTGTGCAATCTGAAGGGCCATGGATAAGTAGAGTGAGATGGCAGGAAGATGTGGGCAAATGTTAATTTTCTTTTTATGCACCAGACACAACCTCTCTGGCTAACTCTGGAATAACACCTGGCCTCATCACAAAGGCTTTGAATGGCAGCCACAAGCAGAATTCTCTGGCCAGGGAGAACTATTCTCTAGGAGGCCTGTGAGGAACAGGAGGGTATCAAGGTCATGAGGAAGGGAGAAAAATAATTTACTGTATTATTCCTTTAGTACTGTGTAAGATCCCCCTGGTTTTGTGGATATAATCATGCCTGTTTTGTAGTCATTGGTGAAACCTGGGTCTGTAGACTGGAAAAAACAACACAAGTTTGTTCTGCACCTCACTGAAACCATTTGCAGCTTAATTGGCAGGCAGACAAGGCATTTATGGTTGTTGATCACTCTCACCAGCTGGACATTCAGACAATAGCTTTCCCCATACTATTGTTCTGTGAACATATCATGGGGAAAAGCTTTAGCTCTGCTTTGACTATAATTTGGTTATTTAAGAGGCTAATCTCTTTGGTCCAGTTCATAACTGTTCTGCAGATTTTTTTATTTTTAAAAGAAAGAATTATCTGATGAATGCTTTCAAGGATGGAATCCTTCTTCCTACCATTCTCAGATCCAGTTTTGCTGTAACACTAGCGTGTCTGTGTGTGTGTGTGTGCTAGTGACATTAGGCTTCTCGAAATAGATATGTGTGAAGTCAGTTGATATAGCCCATTGCATTCTTCCAGTTTCTGAGAATTAGCCATATGGGACTAGGTAGTAGATGGACCCCTTTCCTAAATCCAACAGCCAAGTCCCTTCACTGACAGTGAGGACAACCCCTTTTCTCCCAGGTGATTCTTTGTTCTTTACACAGCAGATCCCGTTCCACTGCAAGAGAACTTTCTGTGCTGCATAAATAGCAGCAAGACCGAGCCATCGAAATCAGCTTAAAGCCCTTAAGCCCAAGATGTCACATCTGCTTTGCAGAAATTACAACAGGAAAACAACATGATTTAAAAGAGAATCATTTCAAAACAAACATTGTAAAAACTTAGTGGAAAAACATCTGCAGTTTTCAGACCATTACAACAGTTTGTCAGGGAGGTCAAGGAGAATTTCTGCGGTTTTTTCCCCTTGAATTTATTATTGTTACTTTATATTTCTAAATAGCATCATTTCCCACCAAGAAAGTTATGCTGATGTCAGCAACAGCATGTAGCTGCTAGGCAAGGTAAACAGGGTGTCTGAAATACTGCAAAGAATGTGATAATTAGGACAGCACAATAAATATGAAAGGCAATATTTAGAAGGGTTTGTTCTTGTAAATTGGCTTAGAGAATGGAGAAGCTTGGGGAAAAAAAAGAAACCAAAACAACAAAAACCAATAAAAGAAAAAAAACGCAACCCAACTCAACCTTTCCAAGCTGCTAGAGTAGTTACTGGAAGAAGCAATGGTGCCTTTTTACATGCAAATAAAAATAGCAAGCATAGTAACATTTTGGATCAGAAAAAAAGAGTATTAAAACTATGGCTGCGCTAGGAAGGAGACAGCATCATGAAAGAGGTATTGTGCCCATATACTGTTGCCCAGGTATTGGAGCTAAAGCTGCATGGTGATGGAAGAACTGCCTCTGAATTGTCTGAGGTGGTGTCAAGAAGCAGAGTAGATCTGATCATGCTCCTCAACTTGGCTGGAAATGCTCTCCCTAAACTTCTTTTGAACTAGCTTGCAAAAGCTGACAAGGTGTCTTACCAGAACTGCACTTCTCTGAAGAAATTGAGGCAACAACAATGCTAAGCCCGATGACCCAAGTGCTACCACGAGAGCACTTATGCTGTTAAATGGTCACTGGAAGCACTTTGGTCCTGCAGACCTTCCAAAATGCTTTATTTCTTTGTGAGCTATTTCTCAACTCTGCAGATATGATTGAATGGCTAATAATGTTTCCATTGTAACAGAAGTGTTTGTTTGCTGTTTCCTTCTTTCATAGATGTACAAAGGGAAAGATTTAGGAAAGCCAAGGTCCACGGAAAAGCCTGAAACAGAATAGTAGAAGCCTGAGTCACTCTTGGTGGATTCTTGTGTAGGTTCAAAATATACTTTCTTGTCATTGGCACTTGAATAGCAGTCCTGTTCCTGTAGAAGTTTAGTTAGTTGTTAAGAGAGAGTCTTGTAGTGACGGGCTTAAGTCAGGTATTTAAACTTCTGGTGTAACTGAATGCAATCCTGCCCCTGATTATCATTAAGCAAACCTGTCTCTTTAGTTGTGATGTTCTGAATTATATGGTGTAACTTCTTATGAAAACTTGTCTGCTTTCCAGTGCCCAATGTCACATGTGGCTTTCTGTAGCTGAGAGAAGGCAGATGCTGTCAGACTAAAACTAAACAAGGATTGATTGCAGTGTGAAGGATCAGTGTAAATTTTGCTTAGGGCTAGGTTACGAGAGTGTTCTTTGGGATCAGCTCAAGGCTCTTCCTCAGACTTCGCATGGCAAGTGGGAGGCCTGTAACAAATCTAGTGAGTTGTGCTTTAGTTGTTTAACAGCTGCAGGAAAAGAGCTGAACCATCAAACAAGTAAGATGCCTGATGCTAGTGTTATTGTATTGTCTATTACCCTGTAATCGGGCTACACCCACTGATGTAAAGCTCTAAATAACTCGGCATGTACAGAACTCATTCAACATGCATCTAAGAAGTCCTCCTGAATTCAAGCGCAAGTGGGCTTATCAGGTTTGCCCAGAGTTACCCAGGTAATGCAAATGCACTCTGCAAATAGCTTACAGCAGTTAACTTCCATAGCAAGTAATGTAAATTAATGGGAAAATATTGATAGCTCAGTCTTGATAACACTGCATAGTCACAAAGCATTTTCTCAGATATTTTCAGTGTGGCCAAATGTTAGCAATTTCTGCTAGATATTTCTTGGTCGAGTTGCCTAATTTCTCTGTGAGTGGGCAGGAATAGTCTGTATTCTGCTATTTAAAATTAATTTAGGTTAATATCTATTTAAAATATGAGTACATGTATAGATATTTCTTTGGTGGACAGGGAATATTTTATTAATTGTTCTTTTCTCAGGAACATGCTGTAAGCATCTTCTACCTCCGTGTTCCTGAACCTGTTGTCAAGCTGAGATAACGTGGGAAACCTGTGATCCACATTTAAAATGGTCAATTAGAAATGCTTCCAGTCATGTTTAATGAATGAAGTTTTGTCTCTTTTTACCTTTGTTTAACACACAAAGTGGCCCCTTCATGTTGAATCAATGAGGTGACCTATGCCATCTATAAATGCAGCCCCTGTTGTCTAGGGACAGCAAGGCAGAACCATTGTAGGATGGGATGTAAAAGAATTACTGGTTCTGCCAGGTGCTAATGGAAAACTCTGGGGCATTTCACTTGAGCTGACAAACAGCTTTTTTCTATATAAAGATGGTCCACTGAGAACGTGGGCAGCATGAGGTGGATTTGGCATACCAGTAGCAGTCTCCAAAGAGGACCATCTCCACCTGTATCACCTCTAAATTCTAAGGCAAAAGAACAAGAGAGTGAGATGACTGTGTGTGTATATGAGAGTGTTGAGTATAAGGTGATTGCGGCTGTTCCATGTATAGGAACATATTAAGAACTGGCTAGTTTGAAGAGCCAGGCAGGAATGCTGGGAACCTAGTTTTGTTCCTGCTGAAGCTGGGAGAAAGCAGCCATTGAGAGAGAGTTGAAAGGGGAAGCAGGGAGCAGGAGGAAATGAGAATGGAGATATATACAAAAGCATGTATTCACACCATATGTATATCTTGGATTGCTGAAAAAAATGTTTCCACTTAGATGAACCAGTGTTTGCTGGTTTACAGTGAAACATTTAAGTATCAGTGACTTAATGGCAGAAGCCAGCTGATGTTACCACTGTGACTGCAAAGAACTAATGGCCAAACTAATAAACTCAAGGATGTATGTGCAAAGTCAGCAGTACAACCAATCTCTTTCCCAAAATGGTCTAGAACTCAAATACTGTGAAAAAGCCCATAACTTTCACTGAGTTGATCTAGTTGAAAGGAAATTCTAAAACAAGTACCAAAATATTTTCTTTTTTCTATCTTGATGCTGATGATCACACCCCTGCTAAAACAAGGACAATATTATGTTTGTATGCATAAAGCTTAATGGCAACCCAAATGGATAAAACAACACTTCTGTGCTAAGTCAGAATATGTTAATGAGATGTGATCAATCTAATTCACAACCTGGTCTTCTTTGGTTAAGAGGTTTTCCCCTTATACCAAAAATTCCCTATTCAATCTCCCCATGTCTACTCCCAAGTTGTTCTTCTATATTTTACATCCAGAGTTTAAATGGTGTAGAAATTGGTAACAGGCTGCTGCTAAATTCTCTTCCTCTCCTCTTTGTCCCTCTTTTATTCTCTCTTCCAGGCTGATAGTGTGATTCAGAGTCAGCAGCAGATTGTAATGTTTTCCCTTTCTGTGGTTTGGAAGTTTCCCTTGAAGGGATGTTCTGAGAAAAAAACACAGTCAAGGAAGAACCTGGAAAGAGTATTAAGCAGAGTGTATGCTCATGGGAGTAGCAGATGTAGTAAGCTACAGTGCAGGTGATCTTTGCATCTAGTGATCCATCTGAAGTTGTGGGTTGAAACTCCTGGTCTCTTTGGGGAGAGCCAGATATGCCCTCAGAGAAAGAAAAATCACAGAAACACTCCACAAGTCAAAAGTGGTGGAGTTTCCAACTTGTTGACTGTGAGGTATTCAAAATGGAATGAAAATTCATAAGATTGCAATTGTTCAGATATTTTTCACACAGTTATCCAAGTCCTTCATGCTACAGATGAAGCCAAGCCATCTGAGAGTATCTACTCAAAGTGAATAGATTCATGAATTTGAAAAAAAAAATGCACTGGAAACTAGTACAGCTATTCAATGTTTCCACAATTTGTCTTGTTAAAATAAATAAGTAAAATGTAAAAAACTCTCTAAGATCTATTTTCTAGCATGGGTGTAATATATCAGGAATAGCACTGGAAGGTTAGTGTTGAGTAACAAAAATGTCTGAGATTCCATGTTATGTCTTGGGAAAAATACTTTCCTGTACTGTGGGTGTAGGGAAATGCTAATATGTTAAGGTACTCTTGGAAACTGTGAATCTTTAATTCTCTATTCAAAGCCCAATAGTTGGATCTAGCTTGCAATAGGTGCACAGAAGAATGTCAGTGAGTCCTGTTGAACCGGTGAGTTCTTAAGATAGAGGTTATTGAAACCATAAATAACATACTAGCAATAAACTCTACCGTCAGGGAGTTGTGGTTGTCTTGTTGGGTCTCAGTGCATGAACAGGTCAGCAGAAACAACTTCAAATCCTTTCTTGCCTTGCAAATCTCATTTGTCTCTGGCTGTAGAGTAGTTTCCACGTCTGCACTTGTGCAACACATTGTGCCAAGTTCTGTGCACTCTGCTCATGTGAGTCACCACATTGACCTCAGCTGGATGGCTCCTGTGAGTACAATGAACACAATTTGGGCCACTGCCAACACAACATCTAATAGCCAGTCACTGTATCTAGACTTCAGTTTCCTTGATATTTCAACGTACCTTATTTCAGCTGCCAAACATGGAGTATCTGAAACCCTTGTGCATAGTTACTTGAAGGCCAACACCCAGGCAGTCCCGGGTTGCACCCTGATGGTTATCCCAGAAAATGTTCCGTGTTACGCAAAGACCAAAGATTCCATGACTTCTGTTGTGGGCTCTCTTTCAAAATATGTTTTTTATTTCAAGAAGACTATGTTTCCTAAGAAAGCTTTTAGTGACATGTTTATTCATGTTGGTCAAATGAAAGTCATGTGGCACACCTCCCTTTCTGCTGTGGTGAGCCACACAGTGATTGATATAATCCCACTATCTTGTGTGAAAAAAAAGCCAGCTGAATATCAGATGTGCCTGGCTTGCATGTCAGTGCAACGGAAAGCATGTTACACAAGTCACCACACTTAGTAAACTCTATTTTTATTTTGGAACAACCCTGCCTTCAAATTTTTCCACTCTTTTCTTAGGCAGGGTGTGAATTGAGGGCTTTTCCTGGGGTAACTGTATGAAAAGAAGATATAAATACCAGGAAAGACAACTAAATACACTGAATTTTGATGTGGCTTTCCATGTTTCTGTGTTTAGTGTACTGACTGGTTAGCTGATTTTATACTCTGCAGTGATATGAATATGATTTCTGTAACGAACTGTTGAGTTTCCTGTTGTTTTCTCCAACACCAGGTCAAGTGAAATATCATAGCTTCAAAGAAGTATATAATCAATATAATTGCCTTTAAAGAAATCAGTATAAGACTTAATCAAAGGTATCCACTGCCTGTAGAATAGAGAATTTGAAGACCTTCACATTAGCACAGATAATGACTTGGTAGGGCTATTCAGCTTTGCTTTCCTGATTCCTTCAGACCAGTGAAAGAGAGATTAGGACTAAGAAAATAAGATCCTTTTTGTGTGCATGTGAATACATACTTAGCTAGCATAGGCATCTAGTAGACACATCTAGTAAGGTAATGAAGAAAATTGAGGGGAAAAGATGAACTATGGGGGGGCCATAGGCTGTGCAACTGGGTAATTGCTGAGCTGATGCCATACTTATCAGCCTGGTCTGTTACTGTCTGTTTTGGTTTTTTTTGTGTGCACATCTAACAAACTTTACTAATTCTCCATAAAGTTAGTAATTCAGGAATCCCATTCACGGTGGCTGAAGAGAAGTTCTGAGAGCAGTCAAGTGGCACTGACGTGAAAATGAGAAGTGTTGGACTAGNTAGGAATCCCATGTGGGGATTCAATTTAGGATCCCGGTGGCTGAAGAGAAGTTCTTAGAGCAGTCAAGTGGCACTGACATGAAAATGAGAAGTGTTGGACTAGTAAAACTGACTAATGAATGTGAGATGGGAGTATCCCAAAATGATGGTTGCTGCAAATGACTAAAATGTAGAGAGAGAGGGTTTTTTTTGAGAACAGGAGAAACATATGTCAGATGTGAAGCATAAGGTCAGAGAAGTCCACATATATGCAAAGGACATGGATGCATGTGCTTAAGTGGCAGAGAGTGGCTGTAGCCCCAACCATTCGAGTTGCTTCACTGGTGACTGACTTGAAGGATAAGGCCTCTTTGTGGCCCCACTACCCAAGGTGTGCATTCCCACAAGGAGCTGTATGTCCTGATCAGGCAGCAGTGACACTTGTAGATGGAGTGGTTTGGTCAACCCAGCAATTTGCATCTTCCTCTCAGTTATTTCAAAACATGAAAGTTGCATGACATTTTAAGCTCTGTGCATCTACACGTGAACCTGGTTAGTCTTTGGACATTGCACAGTATTTATTTCAGTGCAGAATTTGTCCAATGATGTTTATTTCTAAAATATCTATTTCATACTTTTAAGATATTGCTTTGCAATGGATATCCAAGTCTGAAGTCAGCAGGTAAAAGTGCTTGGCAACAGAGGAAAACTGCATTTTTCACCCCAGAGCAACGATGACTGGTAGTTAGCAAAATAACAAGCTGTGCTGTCCTGCTGCTGGGAATTTTGGACAAAATCATATAGAGAGACACAAACAGGAGAAGAACAAAGGAACTCATGGGAAGACCAAGATTCTTGTTCTCAATCAAGTCTGGTTTTTTTCCTTATTTATACCATGCCCAAAACGCACAAATTTTCCTGAGAACAAGGAAATTAAATAAACTTAAATACAGCTGGTTATCCCTCTAGGTACACTTCATTGTAATGTATTAGTAAAAAGTGAAGGATGTTTTGTTTGATATAAAACAGACAAAAAGAGGGAATTAACATCATAAATGAAAGAAATGTGCTCCCTCTTAGCCCTAGTATTGGGCTACTGCTGTCTGATGTGGCTGTTGCTGCTCATAATGTTCCCTGTTGGATGAGCATGGCCTGGGCAAAGAGCACAGAAAACCACTGCTTCACAAATGCCCCTTTTGGTGAGCAGAGAGCTGGAGTAACCTATTTTCTACTGTCTTGAAGTGACCTGTCCTACAACTGACTTTGGAGCCTGGAGTGCTCAAAGCACTTGAGCAGTGGGATGAGTGGCCAGGTGACTACTGTTGTTCGAACATGTTTTGTCATTATGTTATACCTGTTTTAGTCAAAAGTCTTAGCTGGCTATGCAAAGCAAACTGAAATCACATTTCGTAATGGTATTCTTGCTTTTCTGTCCTCTAATCAATCTGTGCAGGCCACAGTAATTTTACCAGTATGCAGTATCAGTCCAGTATGCAGTATCAGTCCAGTATGCAGATTTCTTCCTCCGTAAGAAGCAGGTGCTGGCAGTCCTATAAAGATGCTGTCATTAGTTAATACCTGAGCAGCTGTGGGCTTGTGCTTTTAGGACTAGGGTTTTGTTTCCTTTCACTACCTCCCTCATCCCTAACCCACCAGTCCCTTCTGTTTTACTCCTTCACAGGGGTTGGAGGGAGAGGGCACTGTAGGGTTTGTGCAAAACTATAGGGTGGGCTTTTTTTGTTAAGCTTCATAGGGGTAGAAATGAGCTGATACAGAATAGCTGTAATATTTGGAGTACAGTGCTGAGAAGAGAGTTAATTTTGAATGGGAACGGGTCACTTGGTCATGAAGCCAGAACATCTCCTAGTGGTCTTGTGGCATGAATGCAAGGTTTGTGCAGGTCTTAAACAGAGGGAACAAGATGCACTCACAAGAAAATCTAGTCAAATAAGAGGAGCTTTGCTATTTTTCAAACTGCAAACTTGCGCTGGTGCAAGAATTAAGTGAAAAGTTGTTTTATATTTGGAACCATATCCAGAGTGGCTCAAGGAAGTCAGAGCTGCTGATCCAGTCTGGTTAATTCTGGAGTGTTGTTCCTTTTTTTTCTTTTTTCTTTACCTCCCCTCTCCCCCCCTACCCTCCCCTGCACACTTCATCAATTTCTAATATAAAACCCAAACCATTTCCTTATTTTCATCATTTAATTTGGAACTGGATGGGACTTCTTTCTGTGTCCTCAGAAAGATGAGGGCAGAAAGCTCATTTATCAAAGCTCTTCAATGAACAAAGCCAGAGCAGAGCAGCATAGGCATAATTAACAAGGAAAAAATGGAGCTTGTGGCTTGATGTTGATGGATACAGAATGTGCCACAAAGGAAACAAAGCTTTGAGAATGCTTTGAACATAAAACCAGTCTCACGGGATGAACAATTCCATGCCAGAGCGTAAATTCAGGCTAAGATGGATAAGCTCAACTATCATGATGACCAACAGCCATACTGCTGCAGCAGTGGAGGATCTAGGTATTAGTTGGACATGTTTTGGGGTTGTTTGGGGAGGGAGGAGCCAGTTTACTCACTTTTTTCCCCTTGGCAAGCTCCAGTTGGATTGAGCATTTCTGTTATTGTTAGTTTTATAATGGCCGTGTGTGCCGCAAAGGGATTTGTCCATAGTGCAATGGCATGTATTTGTCTGAGCTGTCATCAGCTTCTCTCTGTAGGAGACCCCAAAGACAGGACAGATGTGGTTAGTCAGGCTCTGTTTGCATATACAATCACAAACCTACTCTAGCTTAACATGCAGCTGAGCTCAGTTGTTAGAGGCAGCATGTCTGTCTGCCATTTCACTGCTTCTATCCAAATCATGTCATCCAGGAAAGCAAGCTTTTAAAAACTTCTGTCTTTTCACTGGAAAATTCACATTTTTGTTTTCCTGTAGTCTTAGAAGTCTTTAATATCCAACTCCTGCAAAAGTGTGCTTACATATTCTTAACAACATGGTCAAGTTTGGACTAATTTGTAACAGACTTTCAGCACATAGAATGGAAATTATCTTGTATTAGAGTAAACTAAGTTTCTCTCCCGAATAAAAGGTCAGATACATGAACATGCAGAACAGAGCTAGAGAGTGGGTCACCAGTCCTGCACTATGGGAGTCCTAGAAGAACAGTGAGGGTTACTACATAAACCTCAAAGTCCTGCCTGTTTGAGATCGGTGCAACAAAAAGAAAAGGAATTGGATCTCATCCCTGCATCTATATGAAACAGAGCTTGAATATAGGATTGTTTCTTAAATGTTGTGAAGGGTGAGGAATTCAGTCAGTTTACACTGCCTTATTATTGGTGTCAATTTTATATGAATAAACTCCTTGGGTCAAGTCAAACAAAACAATGACATGACAAATAATTACATGGCAATAATTCCGTTCCCATCTTTATGGATAAAAACATTTAATTACACAGTGAGCTGGTTGAAGGGCATGTATGGACAATCAGAAGTGATTGTGTTACTGATCCTTCATGAGTTACTACCAGCCAGCAGGAATTTTTCATTGGTTGTTTACCTGGTTTTTTTGTCTAGAGTGAAAAGAAACTGATATGTAATGGAACTTGTTCTGTTTCTGAATTTTTATGAAACAGGATAAATTTTCAAGACAAATTATTGTTCATCTGGAAGATAATTTTTGAGAGTGTTGAAAAAAACCCCAACTTCTTTAAATATAGCCAGCATTAAAATGTTTACATTTGTTGGTTTATGTGCATGTTTACAGATTACGCTTATGGTAGAACTCCTCTTTGTTAATATCAAACTTGAATTCTGATTAAGACACTGAGAGGGACCTATGCAGGACTTGCAAATTCATTAAAGTTTAGAAATTTTCATGCTGGCCTTAATGGTGTAACAGTACTTCTTCCTGCTTTCTTTTCTTAAGTGCCTTTTAGGCTTTTCATCTACTGTAAATATTTGTGAAACATAAGCTTGTTTTTAAAAGTATCTATTCTCAGCTAGCTTGCAGTTGCAAATCTGACAGTCTATTTTCTTTTGTTGTGTCTATTCTTTTCCAATTGCCACCAAAAATTTCTGAAAAATTTCATAATGACTTTCCTAGTGTTTATTTATAATTTTTGAGAATCAATGCAAACCATATATTTCAATGAAGTGATGTGACAGTATGCTCTTCCTTTATTCAAAACCACACAATTTTCAGTTTCAGCACATTTCCTCAAGTAATGCTTTACTTAAATCAGTATATATTTTTTTTTTTTTCTCCTCTGTATTAGTTCTATTATGAGGAATATTTGGAAAATCTAAGTCAGGACTGTGGGGTGGGAGAAAAAAAAAGTAGGAAATATTGTCTGTCTAGTCATAGCTATGGTGCAAGCCAGGAAATGGGAACTCTTTCATTTTTTTCTTTGCATACCTCTGACCTGGGAAGATGACTGCCTCTGGGGGAAGGAGATAATTTAATTTCCATTCATGTCAACTTTAATTTCTCTGCAAAGAGGCAACAGATACATTTCAGAGTCTGTGGGATCACTTATTTTGCTTTGGCAATGTAGCATATCTCTGCCACGGGACTTAGACCACCTGGTTTCTTTTGCTTCAGACCCTTGGGTGAGCCTGCAACCAGTGTAACTTAAAAGATCTTACTTAGTACACTGTCCAGTTACCCAATTAGTTTTTATTTTTATTCTTTCCAGAATAAAATAATGTAGCAAAATACCTTGGGAAGGGAGAGGACTAGAGGAAAAGTGAGCAGAGTAGAAAAGGAATGGGAGTAACAGGGTTTTTTTGTCTTGTAGTCCATGCAAAGGAAAGGTTAAATAATTACTTATTGTCAAGCTTGGTGTTCAATAACTGGAAGCTATTCAGAAGTGCTGTATGCTCAACACGATCCTGGAAGAAATTACATAGCTGAAATTCCTTAGGCAAATCACAATAACTTCATTACCATTTAGAGGGTTTTTTAAAAAATCATTAGTTTGTGAAATTGGTAAACTTTGATAAGTTTAAAATACTTGTCTTCTCAGATGAATTGTTAGATTCCTAAAATGAATTTTAGTATTTTTGTCAATGTTCATAGCTCCCTCTTCAATAATTTGAAACTGTGCCATTAGGTTTTCCCTCAGTCAATACATTTTTTTTTCTATGTATAGAGGTACTCTGAATTGAGTTCAATAACAAACATGCCATTGTCTGCATCAGTGTGTGACTTACAGATTGTCCCAAATTTAAAACATGTGAATGAATTGTGTATCTAGAAACACTGCTGTCTCTCCTCAATGAAAGCACTGTTCCTCATCAGGCAAGTCACATTTACTTAACTACCATGTACTCCTACATATGTCACTGCAACCAGGTGGTTCTGAACACATGAAGAAAGCATCTTCCATATTGGTCAATAGAAAATGGCTATTTTTATGCTAAAGCATACACTGCTCTCCCTAGCAGCTGAGTCTCCTGACTATAATCTGCAGATACTATTTGGTCAGTAGGATTCCAGTATTCAGGAGTAATGGAGCACTAGTGGGCATACTGGTGCCTTTTCACGTATCTCACTCTAGAAAACAATGAAGTGGGCCATTTGGAACAACAGCCAGACTCCAGTTGTGGAAGTAAATGCAGCTGCTTCATTGTCTTAGCTTTCCATACCTTCTAACTCTTGAACAGGCTTTTGCTCTTACAGAAAACTCTAAATTGCTATCATTGTGCAGCTTTATCCCGGATGCAGGTTTCATCCTTCCTGAGTGTGATCTAATCCAACGTAACCTTAATGCTATATTGACAGTAGGAGGCTGGGGTGCACCTGTGGGTTTTTTATTGTTTTATTTTGTCTGGATTTCATTCCCTTCCCACCCCAAGACCCCTTGCTCCCTTCCCCCCGCTCCTCCCTGCAATTCCCTGGGAGTGTCTTGTGTGGTAAATTCCCCGATAGAATTCAGAAAATACATATATAATATTTTATTAAAATGCTGCTGGAGACCTATAACTGCCCTCAGGCATAATGCAAACATACAGATGTATTAGCAATCAGTGAGGAAACAATAACTCGCTAAGTTTGGAATGCACAGCCATGCTGAGATCAGGTGTTCAAAGCATTGGCTTTTGTGTACTACTCCAGTTTCTGGCTGTACATAAACAAGCTTGTTCTCTGTAATCGTGTGTTTGAAAGCTTAATAATAACTTCAGGACTGGAACTTCTTGTCCATATTCACACTGAAGCTCATGCTGTAAATCATTGTGGGTGTAGCAGTGTTCTCTTATTTGCAAAAAAGGATGATCTGATCAGGAAACTCTTCTTTGTAGTGGGGAGAAGCTCCTCTCAAAGCTCTTGTAACTTGTCCTAGCTTTATTTGGCTTTTGGTTTCAGTTAATCACTTTTACTCCAGCAATGGCAAACCAGTTTTGCTCAGCATTTCTCCTCTACAGGCAGAACACTCATGAAAGGTGACTTAAATTTCCTTTGTGTAATGTAGGTCACAAAATTCTGTGAAACTTTGCTTTAGGGTTGCCACATAGAGCGACAGGGATACAAATAAATGTAAGCAGAGTATTGTCTCAGCCTGTAGTCCCTCAGAAAGGATATATACATTATTAGGTCTTGCAATACTGAAATTGGTTTCATGTTTGTTTGATTATACGATGATATAATCAAAAGATCAGGTGTTTTAGTAGCTCAGAGGAATGTAGAAAGAGGATATATGAGTGGCATTTTGCTTTTGCTAGAATAATTACCAAGTACTTACTGAAGTTAGGCTTCATCTGTTTTGTACTATTGTAATCATGATGAGGAACTAGACTTGTCTTATAATTCATTTTTTAATAAATATAAAACTATAAGACCAATAATTATTTGGTAAAAAACATGTCTTGGTAAAAGCAGACAATGAGATGCTAGGTACTGTATCAAATTTGATAGCATGCAGAGCACGTCGAGTTTCACTGATATTTTGAATTTTTGTTCTTAAAGACTAGACAAGAACCTTTAAACCTGGAAACCAATAGAGTAGTTTTTTTTAAAAAATGGATATCCTTTCATGATGGTATTTAAAAATTAAAAGCATGGAAGCAATAGAAAGAAGGTTTGAGATAAATTGATCTAGTCTTGCGAAAGTATTAGTCATGAGACACTTCTGTTTGTCATTTGATGACCATACCTTAAATTATTGAGGTCCTAGACTCATCGCAAAAAGGTGGGAATTCCCTCTTTCCCTTTCCCCCCACTTCTTTCAAAAGAAGATATCTTGTAGAAATACCACTTGCAGCAGGAGGTCAGAAGTACTCTGTGTAAATCCTTTGTGTTCATCTATGTGTTGGGAAATGCAAGGCGTGAGCATAAAATTTTTTAGTTCTGGCCAAGCATGCACAGCACGATTGAAGATTACATATTCAGGTGTGGAATCTGCAATAAAGGGAAAAACAAACGCAGAAGTAAAACCACGTGAGACCAGGCTGTCTGTGCTCCAAGGCTGGAAGAAAGATAACTGAGTCAACCAAGCAAGGTGCCTTTTAAGTAGTGGGCAGCCATCCAGTTAGATATGTTCTACATAAGTTGAAATATCGTATTTTTATGGGATAGAAAATTGTAAGACAATTCCCAAGGTAACGATGGAATGAATCATAGCTGAGAAATGACATGTTAAAAAAAAATTCTTTGAGTTCTGCTCAAGTACAGATCAGTCCTTTTGTCAGCTCAGGTGGAAGGATGATGTTATGATTTTGGTCTTATTAAGATACCCTTCTTTCAATCACTGCTCATGAATTCAGCACATTAAAAGCAACTAACTTGGGCAGGTCCACTTGCTAGTTCAGCTATGTGGAGAAAATGGTAGGTGCTCTGGAGGACTTAAGGGATGATGCAGGTCCCCCACTGGTAGGATGGAGCAAAAGGACTACAGAACTGGATGTGCTCCTGTGAACAGAGTTCATAGTCACCCTGCTGGCTTTGCAGAAATGTTTGATGAGTGGTACCCTAGACAACCTTGGTTCTGCCTAGGTATTCTTTGTCCCATCTTTGTTTACTGTTTTATCCCCCTGAAGAAAGAGTTTCATTTAGAAGTTTTTACTTACAATGCACATACTTGATTTGCTTTAAGTAAATATTCTTCTATCTATTTTACCCCTAAAAGAAAACTGTTCAGCTACAGCTCATTAGTGTAGCTGCAGCATGTTAGTTAATGAACTTCGTAGATGTGTGTTTGTCTACAGCATGAACTGCATAGTCATAAAGCAAATGTGTTGTAAATGTAACCGGAGACAGATTTCTTAAATAAACATGAATTTTCTCATAAAGAAAAAATAATTAAATTTCAGCAGTCTGTAGGGTGGTGAGGAACTTAAGCAGTGAAAAGAAAAATCTCACTATGACCATAAAGGATCGTTTCTTATAGCAAAAAGCCTTCCCAGCACATTTCCTGCTGTGAATTGCTTTCCAGATCTAACAGTGTTTCTTGATGATTGTCTCATTCACTCCTGCTTGTCAATGATGATCGAAGGATTGCAGCTTAACTCAGCAAAGAGGGAATTACCTCTCTTGAGCACAGTAAATTTAAACCATGTACTTCACATATCTTATCCCTTCCAGCAGTTGTAGGTTGGCTTACATTTTGATGAAGCCATGTGTATTTTGAGGAAGCACACAGATAAGTTTGAATTACCTAGAGAAACTACTGAAAGCAAACATGTATTTGAATATGTTGAAGGTCCTTGAGGGTCATATTTATTTCTATGTTATTATAGCTTTGTAGACATTAGTAAAATGAACAAACAGTGATGTGACAGTGATGTAGAATTGGTAATGTTCAGTCTGCATCTGTGGCAACCAAGCACAGACGTGGATACTAAGGGGAGAAGAGTAGTGATGTCAGTAGATGTTTTGTAAATTGAGAAATGAGGAATTAGGTAATGTGACTTTTATAAGTGTCCTCTTTAATGTTAGTATTATAATGTGTTTACTTATGATCTGACTACATGACTTTTAAATACCAAAAAATGCATTAGTTCTCAAGACAGTTGGCGAGCACAGACTTTCAGGGCATAGGTCTGTGCACATATCGACTACTCTGTTCTTTGCAAACAGGAGGGCAGCAAAGAAAACAGCTATGCAATGGATCCTGGGCAGACTGAGTAACCACCTCAAATGAACTTGAAATGAGGGTTCTTTTAAAGGGAAATATTGCTTGTGCTGTTTTGCCCTGTTCCTATCAATAAAAATGTGTCCTGAACGGCTTTGCCTGTGCCTTTTTGAAGTCATGGGATGTTTAGAGGAAGGTCATGTTCTGGGGTGTTGTGTTTTTTTATTGTTTGGGATTTTTTTGGTTGGTTCATTGGTTGGGTTGTTTTGGTTGTTTGGTTGTTGGTTGGTTTGTGGGTTTTTTTGTGTCATAGGCTTTAAATTACTGGGAAATATTGGGACTTCCCAGTCTATTCCATTGAACAAGGCAGATGTGATTCTGGCCTGTTTTCTTCCATTTGGAAATAAGGCTCATGAGACAGGGTTGCTGCAAAGTAGGGATTTTAGACATGGAGAGCATAAGCTACATATATTTTTACATACTAATGTGTCAGCTATTATATTCTCTCGATGGTTTTCATAACCAGGGATTAGATAATATACAGAAGCATTCCTTCATCATTGTAGAATGATATTTTTTGTTTTCTTCTATGCTTGCACAACAAGCCTTCTCAGTTATGCTTTTATGGTTAACCTTATCAGCAGCAATGGAGACATAAAACCTGATTTTTAGAACTATGAGTTTTGCGGCTGCAACCAAATCTGGCATTCTTTCTAGTACAAAAGTAATAGTTGTGAAGTTAAATAAGTTACTTGTGGGATGTTCTCAAATATATAGACTGTAACCACCTGTAGCCACACTGTGTGGCTAATTACTGAGGGAAAGAAGTTAAAAACTACCATAAGTAATAAAAGTCACACTTTGCCACAGTTGAGACCCTTTTCATTTCACCTGATTTTTTGGACCTGAGTGCCTGTGCCATTTAGGTCTCTGTTTAGCCATCAAAAGGATAGCAAATGTCTGGATTGGGTCATACAGTTAAGTTAGATGAGAGCATTATTTCAGGCTTTCTTTTTTCAGTGGGAAAGAAAAATAAGGTATAGCAGGTGGTGTAGTGCGGCACATGTGTTGCACTACAGAGACATCTTTGTTGAAAAAAGGTAGCCAGCAACAGGTTTCTGAAAAATTTAGTGGAACTGACTTTAAAAAAAAAATTCATAGGGTATGCTGCAATTTCTTCTCAATGTTACAAGCATGGTTTACTCATTAGTATGAAATTATGTCAAGATTGTGTAGAAGGGGCACTCACTTTTCCCCTGTCCCTCTGACAGTGTCTAGATGGAGTCAAAAGCCAAATGATTTGAGCTTAATTGTAACTTGAAATCTAAAGAAAGATGCACCATTATGTTGTCTGACAGCTCTTAAAGAGTCCTGTGATTCTTGGAGCTAGGAACAGGGTAGCTGTTTTTTCCCTGACTGCTTTGTTTGAATTCCTGAGCTAAGCCTGGGAACCAAATAAACAGTTGAAGATGGTTTTTATGTTTAACACCTGATACGTATGTCCTGCTTTTTTTTTCCTCAAGGGTAATGACTGCTTCTTATTTACTGCTTAGGATTGGATAATTAATTAACAGGGGTGAGAATGTGCACGCTTGACTGGGCACTAAAAAAATCACATAAGCGATTCCTGGGTTTGAATAACATTTTTTTAGTGTCATAAAACAGCCTTGAACTGGAAAAGTTCTATTGTCAAAAGTATGTGCTAAAAGTTTTATGTCTATGCCATAATTTATTTTTATTGCAAATAGGGTTCTCTTGCTCTGTTAAGAAAGATATTGAATCTCTACCAGTGAAAGAGTATAAAATCTTTGCCATAGTTATTGGTGGCACTTTATTGAATAGCATTGGTGGGTTTTTTTCACAAGCTATCCTAGTAATTAGTTTAGGTGCATGGAGATTGGTACATGAATAGGATTGAAGTGCCTTTTGCTTAACTGATTTTTGTGGGATGATCTTGGTGGAGCATATGACTATTTAGACATGTGGTCAGAGCCATCAGTTTCCCATGTGATGTTCCCTTTATACTTAAAAGAAATTAATGATGGTTATATTTAAAGTGTGCATACTAGAGCATCTAGTATACTAGCATATGTATACTAGAGCAGCAGAATTGTCTTCTTCATTTATATGAAAAATACATTGTGACTGAACAATTTCTTATTTTATTCAGTAGAATGGTGACATTGAACTTGAAAGCTATAGTGTAGGAAATCAATGGAGGGTCTTTCTGTAGGGGTGAATCTCGTTATCCTGAGATAACGCAAGCTACTGATAATTGCTAATTAATATCCAAGGCACAGGAAGTCATGTGTGGCTGGAGGCTAGAGTTCCACCAGAATGCTCTGAATGTTGGTTTTAGTTAATTAAGCATGATAAAATGTTGGTTTTAAATCTCATTTTTCTTGCATGATTATGTTTCATGGTTGGACTCTCCAGACATTCTCTAGAGAGCTATATACTGAGAGCTTGTGTGTGACAGTTCTCTGGCTGTGTGTTTCCAAAAGCTGTTTCAGCACGCATGAAAAAGTCAGGGTGAGCTTGCAGGGCAGGAGGTCAAGCACTGTCAGTCATGGACTTCTGATGTGAGAGTGCTCTCTGGGTTTGGTGGTTTACATTGCTTCCAAAAGGATCCATTGCAGATGTTGCAATGCTGTTTATGGCATAATATTTCTTCCCAACACAGATCACTGAAAGTGGCCATCACTGAGTGTATGTGTGGGGAACGTTCGCATGTGTGATTTCATGAGGGAGGCAAGTCAACCATCACATGCTGGAGGAACTTGGCCAAGTAATATACATAAAACTGCACTATGTCTCGGTGCTATCCCAAGAGGACCTGCATGCAGATGTTATTGGGGCATTTGCAAAATGAAATCCCATCGAAGAGAACTAAATCAAAGCTCAGACTGCTGAGACATGAAGCTCAGGTTCTTTGTGGCACGGTTTCCTCAAGCAGTTTTTATAAACACTTCCTAAACCTTTTATGAGCTATGAAAACAGTTGGGGAAGCTGTGGAGCCACAGAGAGGTCACATGCTAAGTACATTGCTGGAAAATGTTCAGTAAAGTTTGAGAACCAGCAATTCACTGACAACATTATGGACATCTGTCAAACCTCTCTGCATTGTCTTCTGCTTAACTATTTTAATTAAGACTTATCCGTTGGTATTTGTTTCTCTAAAGAAAATGCTCTACTCACTAGACACTTGTCTTAATTCCATGTTCTTTTACTTTGAAAACATAAATAGTCTGGAATGAGAAGGTGAAAATTGATGGGTTTCTGCCTGTGCCAGTGTATGGTCTAGATTATGGAAGTATAGTTTATTAATAGATAACATTAATTTTAAAAGTGTTATTTGTTCTTTGATTTATGTTCATAATTCCTGTACATGCCAACAACTTATATTGTGGTCTCACACTCTTTAAGTTTCTGGAGTTTCTGCTGACTTCCTTTGGGTTGTCTGAGAATATTCTTTGATGTGACTGTACAGAATTTATTCAGTGTGCCAAAGCCTTCTCTGTGTTCAGGTTTTGCTAGTTTTCTCTGCTGAGCAGGTGTCTTCTACTAGACATCTCACTGATTGTCTGCCCGTATTGGACAGATCCATTTTTCTGAACTATGAACAAAGCTGTACTGTGTGAGAAGACTGCAATGCTTGGAGGTTTCCAGTTCACTCTCTTTCTGTAGTTTGTCTGCACAGGAAATCTTGGCAAAACAAGTCAGCTCACCCAAAGAGTAAGCTGAATTC
The DNA here is from genome assembly GCA_013397135.1 of Pachyramphus minor. Lineage (NCBI taxonomy): Eukaryota > Metazoa > Chordata > Aves > Passeriformes > Tyrannidae > Pachyramphus > Pachyramphus minor. The sequence continues at coordinate 804,657 of VYXB01009668.1, forward strand.
AGTATTAGTTTGCATGGCACGCTTTATTTTGATAGAGAATAAGCTAAAAGCATCCAAAAGCTAACTACAAAACTGTGACAACAAAGTGCTTATCTGCTCTGTTTTCTTGAAGATATAAGGCTTTAAAATGGTGGTAGCTAAACTAAATGATAAATCAGCAGAAGTTGGCAGTTTCAGGAGCAGCAACTGTTATCTGTATATTAGGAATGCTTTATATTCATTAACAAAGTCTATATCATAAAGCTGTGTGGTTAGCCATCACTTTCTCCTCTAATTTTTGGCCTTACTGCAGAAGCAGTGATGTTAGCTGTGGCCTTTCTTCACCTATAAAAGAAGGAGAAAGCTGGAGGAGGGTGAGTAACTGTCTTTTGGAGTGATGTCAGGGGAGACTTAATCATCATCAGATTGGTGACTGTTATGTCAGTCTGTTAGCAATTAGGACATACCCCACTTGCCATGCAGGATAGCTTTGGAGTGCCTGCTTCCCACCCCTAAGGAGAGCCAGCGTGGGGCCCGACTGATGTACAGCTACTCTTCTGGATCTTTCTCTGAAGTTCAGATCACAATAAAGAAAATATTTGGGAAGGCGAGGGGAAAGAGCCCATCCCTGTAACATCTCTGTGAGGCAAAAATGCTGTCAAAGAACTATGTGCAGCTATTCAGGAAGCCATATATTTTAAATGACTTGGTCTCAATATTAAGATCAAACAATACTGAAATTTTCAATAAGTGATTTCTGAAAGAGCCCTGTCCCCCTACGCAGAAAGATGAATATACAACAAAGATGAACTGGGTAGAGGGGCTTGGTTTTCTTTCATGCATAATACCTATCTTTTTCTCTGATTATTCTCAAATAATGTGTGAGAAATAAGAAGGGATATTTGGTCAACATATTGATTTTCTCCCTGTATGCTTTCCAGTTACTGTACTTCTTGAGACTTTCGCTCACTCCACAAGCAGTAAATATACTGAAAAAAACATACTGAAACAAACACAAGCATATTTATGATATCCCTCTGACATTCTCCAAGATGTTCAGGCTTTGTCTCAACTCTTGCCTATTGGAGAAACTCATAAATCAAAGGAAGTAAGATACTCTGTGGAACCTTGCTGAGTGTCTGGAAATCTCTTAGTGAATGCATGTGGGAGTGAAGCATTTGGGAAACCAATTTTTGAAGCTGTGACTGTTGAACTGAAACTGAATGTTGAAGGCGAGTATTCACACTTAACTTTGACATCAGTGTTTGGTATCTCAGTAGCACCACTTCTCTCCAAATCATCTCTTTTGGGCCATTAGGCATCACCAATACAAACTTCTAAGAGGCCAGCTATGCTTTGGCAAAAGTCAACAGGAGCAAGAATCTGCAATCCACATTTTCTGTGCAATTAATAGGTATTGGCACAAATACATGATAGCAGGATTTAGAGAGTTGTAGTTATGTACCTATTACTTCTGAGATCAGTGGGGGATTATGTATCTATGTCCTCTAATGCTTTTTGCTGAAAATATCCCTTCCTGTATCTATGGTATCTTGGTGTTTTTTGAAAGTCTTTGAATTAAGTTTTTAAAACTGTATAGAAGTTTTATAGATGCTCTCACAAATATTTTTGGACTATATCTCCTGCCACACCCGCAGAAGTCTTACAGTTTGAATGTGTTTCTACTGCTTTTGCAAGTATGAGGAACAAAAAGAAAATGAGTGAATCCTGTAGTGTCAGAAACCAACCCTGGCAAATCTTATTCTTCTTTAGAGCCAAATAAAATTAAAATCATACACAAGTCTGTGTATATCTATAAACAGCTTGGCTGCTTGGATCCCACCATGCAGGGAGAGGCAGGAAGCTGACAAACATGACAATGATTTAGTGAGGATGGAGTTGTTCACTTTTATAGAGAAGGGGAAGTAAAAAACTACAATTTGATCACTTCTCCTCTAATTTAACCTAAACTGAGGCTTGAATGTGCTCCCATTGACGTCAGTGAGTGTTTTATCATTGACTTCCTGGGGAGCAGGATAGTGTCTCCTGTGTAAACAGGCGAAATGTGGAGGTTTTTTCCCCCTCTCTCTTCCTAAGTTTTGGTTGTCATCCTTACCATAGCAGTCTGAACACCTCCATCACTGGGACTGGAGACATTCCTGTGCTATGCCTGTGAGTTGGATGTGGTAGTCTGCCACTTCAGACGATGTGAAGTGAGGCACAGAATGTTTGATGCTGTCTCCAGTAGATTGCACAGAAGGAGTCTGGCTGGCTCCACTTGCCTTTCTGCAAATTGGAATTGGCAGACTACTGTAGTTATCCTCAGTAGAATTTAAATGTGAAAGATGAACTTGGAGGTGAGAAGCCCTGAGTATTTTCTGTGGTAAACTCTGGACTGTTTGCTTCACTGCTTAACTGTTGACTTCATTGCTTAAGGAACTCAAAGCTTCTATCACTCCAGCAGAACCAGAATTTCTCCCTAAAGATTTTATTCAAAGCCCATTGAAAGAGATTTTTGGTCTACTTTGTTAAATTTGGGTCCAAACCCCTCAGTTCATTCATCAGTTGGTTACGTTTTTTGTGCTGAGGGTGACATTTGCTTCAGGTCTTTTCCAGTGTACATTAAATTCAAAAGCAGTGCATCCTTTGAATTCTCTTTGAGGCATCTAGTTAAGGCAACTGAGATCTAGTGGATTGGACAGTGGAGCGAGAACTGGAAGATCTTGGCTTTGATTTTAGGTTTTTCTGCCTGTTTTAGACCTATAGAGAAGTTAAATTCAATTTGTTTTCCCTCCTGTAAACACTGTGTCAACCTTATTGCACCATGTGTTGTTTTGATGGCATTTCCTTTCTCCCTAATAATTTATTTTTGCTGTGATCTCAGCAGGAAAGGATACTTGGCTCTTTTCAAGTTCAAATCTTTATTGAAGCATTTAGCAAGACTAGAAGGCCCAATCTCAACTCTCAGATGTTTCACAGAAATTAATAGTTTCAGGTGCTCTGTGGAGTTCCAAACTGGAAGTGACAAAGCCCTAGCATCTCCTGCATTCCATGAAGTCAACAACAATATAAGGGGCAGTCTTTTTTGTGACTTTTCATACTTTGGCTTCTGTAATTCAGGAAGGACATTGAGGTGCTGGAGCAGGTTCAGAGAAGAGCAATGAGGCTGGTGAAGGGACTCAAGCACAAATCCTGTGAGGAGAGTCTGAGGAAGCTGGCGTTGTTTAGTCTGGAGAAGAGGAGGCTCAGGGGAGATCTCATTGGTCTCTAAAACTACCTGAAAGGAAGTTGTAACCAGGTGAGGGTTGGTCTCTTCTCCCAGGCAATCAGCAGTAGGATGAGAGGGCATGGTCTTAAACTGTGTCAGGGAAGGTTTAGGCTGGATATTACGAAGAAATTTTTTACAGAGAGAATAATCAGACATCAGAATGGGCTGCCCAGGGAGGTGGTGGATTCACAGTCCCTGGAGGTTTTTAAGAGAGAGACTGGTTGTGGCACTGAGTGCCATCGTCTAGTGGATCAAGGGCTGGACTTGATGATCTTGGAGGTCTTTTCCAACCTGATTGATTCTATGAATTCACAAACACCTGAAAATTGCCAGAAAAGATGAACAAACTACTTTGATATTTGATGGGGGCTGGAGAATGAAGAGGGAGATTTCATTTGGTCACTAGACGAGAAATCTTTATCCTTATCGTTTGTATGGGCTGGAGGGTCTATAATTGTTTATTTGCTTGCTATGTTTAATACCTTGGAAAGCAAATCCTAGTGTCCATTTACTGTATGCTTGGATAGAGTGCATAAATGACAGTGTTTTGTAGCTTCTTTGCATATATCTTGATGTGAAATATTTATGACCTTTATTTACAGCTCCTTGTTATTTAGTGTTCCAGACTTGTAACTCAATTTATCTATGTCTGAATCATAAAGTACTACTTTCTACTGTTCAGTTCTTCTTGCCCAGTTTTTCTTTAGCCAGGAAATGTCATTGTGAACAGCCTTTGCCAAACCCCGGTAGCTGCAGAAAAGCTGCTTGGATCAGTTGAAGAGTTCTTTCGTATAACCTTGGTGGGTGGTTTTTTTGTGTACTTGAGGTGATTTTGGTTGTTTTGCTTGTTTTTCCCTGGAAATAAAAGTATTTTAAATTTGTACAGCTGATATTCTTAGCTACTTGGCTTTTATTTTCAGTAAGAAATGGGTGCAGAATGGAGGCCTTATAAATTCATTGCCCTTTTATATGAACTTTGAATGTTTTACAGTCCACATGGGACAGTAAAAAGTGTAAAGGTATCAGGTTAGTAAAAAGCATTAAGACAAAATATCCAGTTGCTGTCCAGCCCCACCAGGAAGGAAATATTGTGACTTTTTATCTGAATGTGAGATTTTCAGCTACTATAGACTAGCAAGAATGTGATACTTATTTTTTTACAAACACTTATGTGTTTAAAAAAAATTAATTCATTGCAAGTGTAATTTATATGTTTCCTAAAAGACTGCAGAGAAAAAGACTCCAAGCCGATTTAGTGTAGGAGATAAGGAGAGCAGCAACTTTAATGAGCCTCCAGGCCCCAGGAACATGAACTGCCGTGCATGCCTTTGGACACAGGTTCTATGATTTTATAATGATGTCCATCTGACCCCCACTTGTCCACTCCCCAGTTCTGCCCCGTTCCACCTCTCAGCACACCCCCTCGGGAATTGAGTCTGGGGGAGCTTGGGACCCCTCTTTCCTCATCTTCATCTTCCTCTCATCACATTGAGTCCTTGGAGGCCTCTCAAAGTTCTGGGCTTGAAGGTTGTTGTGCCTGTGTTTACATCTTCTAGTGCAGATGTTAAGGGTGTTTTTCTGAAGTTCTTTCTTGATAAGAGGGCAAAACCGCTAATGGAATTTTGAGGGATTGGTATGGGATGGGGTTTGGTATGTGTAACTGTTATGCTACTGCTGTTACTTTTACTGGAAAATACTGGTAAAAGATATAATACGGTGGGAAATATAATACAGTGACATTTAAAATCTACATTTGCTACAAAACTGCTTCTAAAGTCTATAAAAATTTAAAAAACCCCAAAATATCTAAGGCATCATATAAATGACTTTGAATCATCAAACAACAGACACCCTTGCCTACAGTTATTGATTTTGACTTTACTGGGGAACTTGGGTTGAGTCCTCTAAACCTCTGTGTTGTTTTTTTTTATTTCATTTTTTTGTTTGGTTGGTTTAATTAAAAAAAAAACAGAGCAGCCTCACTTATCCCAATATTGTTTGTTTGTTTGTTTTTTTTATAACATGTTGGCCAATTAATGTCTTAATTGAAAAAAGACCTTATGCAGAATTCATCTGTTTTTTAGATTATATGAACATAATTTATAACATATGCTGAATTCATAACAGTTATGAGTGAACACTTTCAACTCTTAAAAGCATTTGACACTTGAATTAACAGTGTCTCCAGTATAATCCTGCTTTACCCATAGTATTAGATGTTTTGCTTACAAAACTCATACTCCATTTAAGACAGGGACACCATCTGTGGTTTAATCTAGGTGGAGTGCTTTTAAAATAAGAATTGGTTTATTAATTTGGACTTTAACTATATAAAAGGAAAAATATCTGGATATTTGTCTGTATTCCTGAAGAAAATGAATTTTTTCCATGTTCTGACACTGATAGCATATTTAGTGAAAGTTGGATAGAGTGCATAAATGACAGTGCTTTGTAGCTTCCACCAAAATTAGTAGAGCTACCTCAGTATGTAAGACTCAAACTGGACTTTAACAGGTAAAATTCAGATGTTTCATGCTAAACCAGAGGATACTTCTTAAAAATAATTCATTTGAGTTATGTACAGTAAGGTAAGGCTCAAGTGATGCCTTTTTACAGAAAGTTAAAATTGTTTTATGTCATAAATGTCACTTGACCTTAAACACACTTTTTTAGGGGTAATTATTACCAAAATAAACATGCAAAAATGGTGAAATGTACCCTTAAATAACTTTTCCTCAAGCTTGATCAAACACTAAACACTCACTAGCCAAATCCTAAGTGAACTGAAATGCTGTCACTGCCGTCTGTAGCTTCACAAGGAACAGAAGAGGTGTTCAAAAGGAACAGAAGAGAAGGAATTCCTCTGCAGAAGGTGGCTGGTTCCTGAAAAATGCTTCAGAAAGATGAGCAGTCAGACAAAATGAAGAAAACTTGTTGAGGCACTGGGTACAGATGTTCATGGTGTGGATTATATATTGTTTGTAGTTCTTGTTCCCTGCCTTTGAGACTGTTAGAAAGAGCTGGTCTCTTGAAAGCTCTATCTATCACTACGAACACTCAAGGGTAAATCTTACTACAACTAGGAAGGAAATTCTGCAGATGAATGTTTTGGCTGAATGCCTTATGAAGAAGGCATTAGCTGAAATATTAGTCTATAGAACTTCCTTTCCTCAGCTCTGTCCAACCTGCTAAAATCCCTGCTCAGAAAATATCCAACCCATGATTTGCTGAAATCAGATCTGGAAACCTAGTAGTTCTGGCTGACTTGGAAGGTGGGAAGCTTTAAAGACTTGAGGAAAATGGAGGATCATGTTGACTAAGCAGAAGTAGTTTTCCACAGTGAAGAGCAAATTTGTATTATTTAAAGGAAGCCACAAGCATTTTTTTTTAAAAAAAGGAGCATTTTAAAAACATACTGCGAAAGTAACAACTGAAGACTGACCCAGTCATAAGACAAAACCTAGGAATAATGGACTAATTTCCTATTTAGGTGTTTAATTGCTAGCTTTGCTTCATTTGACTTTGTTGATAGTCAACGCAAAACCTCAGAAAACAAAATGCTACAAAATTTCCATGAAAATGTTGTGACGCTGTAAGATATTTTTTTTTTTGTCTTCCCCTCAGAGAGAAAAGTTTACGAAATAACATGTGAATAGAATCGTAGTGAATGTGGGGACTATCCTTGCTTCGAGCTCTGACAGCATGCATCATTACTCTTCTTGTGATTCAGTTTGGTTCAGACGAAGAAATTAGAGATATAAATGATTGCTGGTTATGTTCAGAGGTTAACTGGAAGGATCATAAAATTTCTTTAACTGTAGGAGAAATTATTAGTAAGGAATGTTTTTCAAAGGAGCCTCTCATTCTGTGTGTAACAACACATACCTCTTCAGTACTTCCTGTAGGCTATTTAGTCCAAGCCTCCTCCCCATTATCTATTAATAAATTATCTTTATATCAGATGAATATCAAGCTGATTATTTTACTGCTCACTCATTCTGGAAGATAAAAGATAAAGGAAAAGGAAGGAAAAAAAACCACAAAACCAACCAATAGGGAAAAAAAAAATCCTACCAGAACTGTGGTTACAAGAATGTTTGCAAAGGTCTTAATAACTGCACTGACATAAAGCATTCTCTCTGCACTCACTGCAGGTGCAGTATTCCAGCTCCCTGGAGAAGCTTGTCCTTAAGTCTTTTCTCCTTGAGTCTTTCCACTCAAATGAGAGGTGGGAGGCACAGATTGAAAGTGTTTTCCCCTAAGATTCCCCCCAAAGGTACCAAAAATATTATGTCTTCAGGTCTGTCAGGTGTTTTCCTTGGGCCTTTCCTTAGAAAGTTTACCGTAAGGTAGGACACCTGTTACTATGTAGAATAGCAATATATCAGAAGGTACACAAAGTTTTAATGGAAAGAGGAAGGAAATGAAGGAAGATTTGTTCTGTTATCCTGGAAAACTGATGGAGTAGTCAGTTGATTTTTTTCCCTGTAGAAACAGAGCTATCTGTATGAGAAGGGACCATTTGTCCCTATACGCTTTGACCTTCTAAACTTCCTCTACTAGGTGAACATCACCAAATCTTGGTACTCTCCTGTGGAGCTCCAATTTTCTTTCCTTTTTTTTTTTTTCTTCCCACCCACCTTGCATACCAGAAAGCAATGAACTCTCCTTGCTTCTAGTAAATGAGATAGGCATGGAAAAACAGGTAAAAAAGAGTAGTAGATCTTAAAAAATTCAGAGGTTTTGTGATGACTTGTTAAGGACCACTTTTTCCCCCTGATTATTCCATGTATGCCACAACAGTAGCCCATTTAGGAGGGGATTTTTACAATGAATTTTCATATCTTTCCTCCCTTAGTAATAACGTAGAACTGCAGAGTTGTTGATTTGTTTGCAGAGGCTTACCTTAAGCAGTGTCAGAAATGAATAAAGAAAGATAGGACAGAAAATTTCATGTAACCTTTGGCCACTGCAGACATGAGAAAATAAAAATATGTTTAATAATTAATCCACTAAATTGCCAGTTTCACACTGGACATGGCCCATCGTTACTTCATATTTTTAAGCTGGTTTCTGGTTTTCTTTTTTTTTTGTTTGTTTTGTTTTTGTTTTTTGGTAGAATTTGTGGTTTTTTCTTAGTTTGTGTGTTGTTGTGGTTTTTTTTTAATAATACAAATTATTTGCATAATATAAATAGAATACAAATTCTTTCATAGTCCAGTTGCCTATTTAATCCCTCTTTCAGTTGTATGAAGTTTTAGACCTCTTTTTTTAAATGTTGCTGATTAACCTCTGTTTCTAAAGGAGAAACAGAAGGTTCTTGTGTTTTGTGTCCTGAATAACCTGCCTATGAATATAATCCTCAATATAAAGATAATAGAAATTCTGAAGGTCTCCTTTATGCCTAACTGTGGTAGTGGCAAACACTTGCAGAGGAGGATTCAGAAAAGAATAATTCAGAAAGCATGAGACAGAATGATCAGTATTTTGAAAGCTGTCTTTGTGATTTCATAGACCCTGTCTTGTTCTGCATGGTATGTATATTTTTAAGAAAAATTCCTTAGATCCAATGCACTGGTTTCCTGTATAATGTGTATTGGTGCCTCCAATAGAATACAACTGTGCAGTTGAATGATCCTGCCAGAAGGATCATTCTACCTTAGAAAACTTTAGTGGTATGAACCTGTTGTGTTTTTTTTCTCGCTTGTGGAAGCAGAATACAGAGAGTAAGAATGGCATTTTTCTCCCCTTTGTGGTCTGATTGATGCTCACACTCTGTTGCCATTGGCAGCTACCTTAAGCTACAGAAAGGGGTTTAGCCCTGAAGTAAGTTTTCATTCCATTTGAGCAGCAGCCTTTCTCTTTGCTATGACTTGACATCATCTCACAGGCTAAAAGGTTTTGCTACCATTCTGTGATATCTATGGAATTGGGAGTATTTTGACCACTCTTAAAAGCTTAAAATTGTTAGGTCTCTAAGGTATTTTTATACTAATTTTTAAAGTTTACTGGAAAATAGATGTAAACAGTTATGAAAGTACTTGAGGCGGAGTTTTTAGGAACTCCAGATAGACAGCAGTTACATTAAATTGCAGCTGGGATGGATTTCACGCAAGTGTGGACGTATCAGATGAGGGTAAGATTTCACTGGACTATTAATCATTTGCCTGCTTTCCTGTGTCATAGACTGCAACACCTCATTTGTTTCAACTCACTTAGCTTATCCTTGCCAGGACACACATACTCTGTGTCTGCTACCTGATATGCATAAGATGGCATTAGGGCTTCTTTTGGAAGGTGACAACAAGTGAATAGTTGACAAGTTAAATAGTTATTGAGCTCCAATGACCCTGGAAAACAGGATAGTGAGCACAGCTCATCATAAGTTTTATCCAGTAGAAGCTGTGTGTGGCCTTCTGAGCTACTTGCATCCCCAGAGGCTGCAGATGCAGGTTCCCCAGCCAGACACATGGTGCAAGGAGGTTAGGCTGCTGCACAGCCAAGCCTCCCCCACTGCTCATCCTGGCTCTGCTGCCTGAATTTGTGCTGGCTTTCACTTTGCAGGCTGATATGGAGTGAGCAGTTTTAAAACACTGCCAACCTTGTAATCTGTTTTTCTTTTTTGCTTTTTAGCCTTACTTTTTTTCCTCCGGTATAGTAATATCTCTACACAGCAGATGCTCAGAAAGTATATCCCATGGCATTTCAGTGGGTCTCTTCCAGTGCTCCTACATCTCTACAGCAAGCTGAAGACAATGGTGAAAGCAATTCAAAATGCTGCAAGAGATGCTCTAGGTCTTGCTGACCACTGGAGCATGTGTGCAACACCACTAGTTTCCAAGTCATTACAGCACTGCACTGAAATCCATGCTACTGAATGATTGGTGCTGCTGCTAACTAGATTAAGTTATCACAGCAGCAAATATTATAATCATCTTTCTATTTGTCTACATGTGGAGGGGAAAATAGTATTCAAAAGAGACATAACATCCTATCCTGTGACTGACATTACTGCCTCCCTATCAGCGTCATTTCCTTTCTAAATTTGAGTTGCAACATTTTCAGTTAAATCCATAAAATATCTGTAAAAGTTTTTTTAGCACAGATAATAACAGAAAGCAGCCATTATCTTCCCATGCTGAAGCAGACATTTTGAATAAATTGATGCCAGAATAGCCTAGCTGTTTCCAAAACTAAATTACAAGGGAAAAAGAAAAACCTGAATAACCCAACACAAAACTTTGGGTGTTTCAAAGTGGAGTAAAATACATGACTTGTGTCCAATTGACCTATGTTTTCTCTGTATGTAGGTAAAATTATCTCTTTAAAGAAAACTAAGGAGGAAGTAATTTCTTTAATAATGCATGTGATTGTTATTGCCATTAATTTATGGGCTTTTCTTGCATCACTGACAACCTTGTAAACTACACATCCTGACTTCTTTGGGCTTTTCATTCTGAAGAAAATGTTAATGCTCTGTATTTATATCCCTTTATGCCAATGATATAACTTGCATAACGTTCCGTGTGTTTGGAAATATGACCTTCAATTTCTGCCCTAAAAGTGACATCACTGGCACTTTTAGAGCAGAGTAGAAGTTTATAGTAGGTTTTATGTGTGATGTTTTGAGGCACAGGGCTGGAGCGTAGTCTTCTGGATGTCTTAAATAAGGATGTAATGTAGAGGAAGGCAATTTAGTCTTCTAAAAGTAAAAACCAGAAAGTACATCTTAAACTTTATTCTTGCCTCAGCGAGCACTAAGCACTGTAGCAAGTGATTCATTTCTCTAGCTGCTGGAGACTGCCTGCTGTTACTCCTAGGTCTGTGCCCTGGGTTGTGTCTCAGCCACTTCTTACCTGTTGCATGTGCTCACCATCAGCAGCTCAGTCCAGCTCCTAATAGAAAGCATGTGGTTTTGGCTGTGTCCTTACTTGCCTGACCCGATACACTTGCTCACAACAGTTAATATGGACACCTTATGCTCTGACCAGTGTTGGTCTGGCCTCTTTGTCGCTCTTAAAACAAAGAAGGAAAGCAGTTAACATGCCTATTCCTGAGCCAGGCACTAGCAGATGTTGCTGGGTGATTTCTTTGCTCTCCCTGGGCCAGTGAGGACTTCTAAGGCTGTGTTCTCTTGTTTACCATGTACATGTGCCAGAATGGTGGAAATCTGCAAAGTTAGATGTTTACGTCAAGAAGTGTCTGACCACAAACACTTGAGCCTTCAGAAAGGCTGTCAGGAGCACTGTGTTTTCAGACTGTGGTGCCAGCACAGTCTTCATATCTGATATTACTCTGTAAACTTTATCAAGGGATAGGGAACTATAGGCTAAAGAAGTGCCTGTGCCTACTGTTTTACACCCTAAAAAAGTTCAAAAAGTGGATTCTCCACTCCTTACCACCCTGCCCCTGTTTAAAGTGACAATTTAAAATGTCAAAATTTAAAATGGCAAATTTAAAGTGACAATTTATTTTTTGGTTTTTTACTGTTGACATGTGGAAGTTCCATTCCAGTGCTTAAAAACCCCATAATTTTGAAGTCACATAGGTATCTGCTCAAAAAATTATCTCCTACTAACATTAATACTTCTGCCCGCATTTTCGGAATCTCAGTGCACTTCCATTATGTATTAATTAATGTTGTACTGGGATGTGATGCATCTTCTGTATCTCCCTGGCTTTTCTGCTTCCCCAAGTTCATGTAAATCTTGATGTTTTATCACTGGGGAGAATTAAATCTTCTATTGAAATGGGCTTCCATCCATCCCTAGGAGTGCCATAAAAGTTCAATGTCTTTGTTATTTAATGTGCTGTATAAGTCAGGAATAATTTTCTAGTTTTCACAACACTGGACATTTCTTTAGTTCTGTAGGATTCCTACTCCCTACAGAGTTCCCATGTCCCCTAAATAAACTGATGCTCTCTTGTGGCTACAAAACTATTCTTCTGGAGACAGACAGTTTCAGAGCGTATGCAGTGTGTGTGGTTAATATTCATGGCACATACTTCATTCATAATTTATCATTAACTTACTCATTTTAATTTCTTCCCAGCGGGTCTGTAAAACACCAGTGTAATCCAGTTTCTTTCCCCTACAGCTCTGACCATCTGGAATACTCTTCCCACATGTCTTCACCTCAGCTACACTTTCCCATTTCTTAAAACATGTAAATAAATAGTATCAGATATAGAGTCCTAAAAGTAGATTCCCAATAAAAATGTCTTAGATTTCAGAGTGAAGGCACTCCTGAAGTTATCACTGAAATCTATAAACCTGCCATGATGGCCAGTAATCAGCATAGAAGAAAGCTACAAATCTTGTAGCCTGGGGGTTTGGAGTCCTAAAGGTGGCTTAGCTTTTTGGTCCTCTGTGTTTAACATTTCTATTAGTGTGTTAGTGAGCTTTGAAACACATCGTCCACTCATGCACATTTAACATGCATCACTGCGCTTTGTGGAGCAGCCTGTTAGCATGTGAACCAGATTGCCATAGGCTGCAACTAACAAAAAATATATTCCAATCTTCTAGTGGGCATTCAGCTCACAGGACCAGACTGCTAGGAGTCAGAAGTACAAGTCTCTGAATGTCCAACATTAAGGATACCTCATCTTCACCACCAACTGCTTCTCTCTGTTGATGTATTTTTACTGTGCTGCACCACTTGCTAATGTATTCTTAGTCTATATTCTTATTCCTACTAGTTAGCACCTAATAAAGACCTTTCAATGTTGCTTTGAACATTAAAGAAAACTTGGAGAAAAATAGTTAACTCCTCCCTTGTTCATCTTGCTGAAATAAATCTTGCTGGTACTGACAGTGTTTAGCTGTAAAGCACTACAATATTTTCTTGGCTTCAGAGCACATTTGTTTAGTACACCTTACCTGATTTTTCTGTCAGCAGGACTAATTAGAGGGCATTTGATTTCTCCTCAGCTGGTAAAATGACCGGTCTGATGACAATGTCTTAAAGGCTTAAGACTTTTTTTTCCTGTGAAAGCATTAGTCCTCACATTTGGCAGTGGACCTAGAAGAAAAAAAGGCCTGTCAGAAACATATTATGTAGGATAACCTTACTTAGGTTTTGGCTTAGCGAAGTCTGTGACAAGGTTCTGTACTTCTTCGCCATCTGTAAAGCATTTATGGTTATGTGTTTTGTGGAATAGAGTCTTCCTCTACACCTTTCGATAATTAAATTTGGTTTCTCAAGATCTTCCTTGCTACAAATGTATAAATCCTACCAGGAATTCATGGCACCACACCTGTGCTAGTTCAAAACCTGCCAGAGGCTGCTTTCTCTTCCTGCACAGCTCACCCTCCTTTGGTTTCCTCACAGCCTTTATGTTGCATAGATATACACTCCAGGTCTTTCGTCCTCAGGTTTGCAAAACAAAGAGTTCATGTTCTTGAAGTTCTTTTAGTGGGACCATTTTTGGCACAGTCAAAAGGGTTCCTCAAGATAACATAAAACCTCATTTGGATGTGTTTGGGAATTCTATTATAATATTGGCATGGGGATTTCATTCTTGATCTTCTGACATATGCCCTGGACTCTCCTTCAGTGGCAAGTAACAGTATTCGTAAGTTGTACCTAACTACCTTTTGATTCCTCTTGCAGGCCATAATTTTGTCAGTATAGAAAATCAATTTTAGGGCTGGTTTTTGAACATGTGGAACATTATTGGATGATGACACATTTGGGGAACACTTTGCAATGTTTCTGTATTTCTTGTTAAAATAGAGGCATAAGGAGGGGTTTCTATGAATGGGAAAAAGAGACTTTTGCTCTCCTACCTAATTGGAAGTAGCAAAAAAGGACTTTTAACTAAAAATTTAGAATTACTTTTTTCAAGTGTTCTCTGTTTAAGCACTAAGGCACTTAAGGATAAATTTGGATGTAGCAAAGGCACAGAAGAAAACTGCTGGGAGCCTATTTGCAGAGGCTATTTCAGCTAACATGGGAATGGTAATGCTTCAGGGATGCCTAGTAATTGTGGACTTTGGAGCAGCTGGTATTTTACAAGCACCTTCAGTGCAAGTTTAATCTCAAATTATTCTCAGTCTAACTGAACAGGTGAAGGAGGCTGTCCCAGGGAGTGGCCACACATTGCTGTGTGAAGACACTAAAATTATCTCATTTACTTAGTGCAGTTTATCTGGAACAGGGCCAAAGTACCTAGGGAGGAAGAGGATAAGAGCAGAGTTATGAAAACCTGGGTAGGAGACAGCATGAAGAAGAGGAACCATCAAATGATGTTGATGGTACACAAATAGAGGAGAAAACAGATAGCCTATAAATGCCAAGTTGTAGCCAGAGGAGGTCCTCAGAGACTAGTAAGAGCAGTCATAACAGCACAAGGAAGAGCTATACTGGAGTTGCTCTGCTCAGGTTTCAGCCTGCTAGTAATGACTGCATGTTCCATTAATCTAGAGAGGAAAAAAAGGCCCTTTGCAAGTGAGATATCAAGACTGCTTTTTAGAGGGAGAGCTGTGGATGCAGCTGGAAGAGGAAGTATGATGGTTACTGGCTACTCAACACATCCTTCGTACCAGAGGTTTTCATTTTTTCACAGCTGCCAGACAAGCTGCATGACCCCCACACCTGGTTAAGCTAAAAGGATCTAGGCTAGGTTCATTAGTTTAAATTGTATGTCTTTGCTAATCTGTCTCGTGTTCAATGAAAGTAGCTGGAGAATTCTCCTACAGGCTGATCAGTGGGAGGATAACTTTTGGAAACAGGAGACTGTAACTTCTTCAGATGCAGTACTACTAAGAAAATTCAAGCAACTTGGATCAAAAATGTGTGCAAATTTATAGACCAAGTAAAGGAGATAGGTGAAGAGTTATTGGGGAAGTCAGGAGAGGGCTGGGTAGGAAAATAGTCATTAAAGGAGGAAAATAGAAGCTAAAAGTGCAGAAAATAATGTCTTATATCAGTGTATATCAAGATTTTGATGTGTCCTCTGCAGGGACAGCTCCTCAGCCTGTGAGAATTGTGATGTTCTTGACTTATTTAGATATGCATATATTTTTTTTAAACTTGGTATGCTAATGTTGCATAAAAATTGAAAACACTTAGGGACTTATTTGGAGATGCAATGAGATTTAGCTCCTGTAATCAACTGAAAACTCAAATTTCAGACAGAATTTTCAGCATTTGACTGTGGTTGGAAGTTTTGTCTACCTGCTTCCTTTGTTGGCTGTGGGAAGATGTTTCTCATTCTTAGCCTGTCCTGCAAAGACACTTGAGGTCCTAAAAAAGCGTATAATGTAATCAGTCATCTACCTAGTGAGGGCTGTTCAAGTGTCAATTACCTTTTGAATATAACGAGTCAAAGGAAAGGAGAACCAGCACTTCTTTTCTCCATTTGCACACCTTGGGGGGTTTGAATCATCATCATGCGTCACAGGGGAGATGAGCAGAGAACTGAATGGACCTTTTCTTTTCCATAAAGCTACGAATTTTTACAAAGTTTTAATCAATTTCTACTCTGAGTTTTTCCCCTCCAAATAACTTATGGATTAATTGGACCTATTGTATTTATTCACATTGGACTCTTTTACAAGAAAAGCTATTAAGAGGAAAGACTCAAACTCAGTCCAATTTACCATGTATCCGGAGGCTTAACCAAAGCTATTATTACATGAAAGAATGGAGGAAATTAAGAACAGGACCTTCAGGATACCAAATGCCAGTACAATTTTTTTTCTCAATTTTCTTTCTGTCTAATTTGGTCTGTCAGGAGTTTGAAAACAATTAGGCACTAAAAAGAAGAAAGGGTAAAATACTCTTACCTAACTCTTGTGTGCATGCTAAATACTTCCATGTTGCACTGCAGGCCTCTTCTGGACTGAAAAAAAATCATTAAAAATGGTTAACTTGGACGCTAGAAATGCTTCTGAAAAAATCCTGTCCTCAGTTACTGAAAAGCATGATGAGAGCCTCATGGATAAGAGTATAGAGGGCTGTAAAGGCTAAGGAAGGATCTCATTTAGATTACAGTACTCAGAAGAATATAATCTTTAAAAAGAAATATTTGTTTTGGGTGATTTTTTTTCCAAAAAGAGAAAAATGGTGGGAAGTGTTTTTGAGAAACTTAGGATATTTTCTTTTGTAAGATTAATCTAGAGTGAATGAAATTAGATAAAAATGGTAGTATCTTGAGAGAAGGTAACATCTTTGTTACTAATAATCCAGTTTATTTGATAGTGATGTTGTCATTTTTCCTCTAGCCCCCA
Organism: Pachyramphus minor; assembly: GCA_013397135.1. Classification (NCBI taxonomy): domain Eukaryota; kingdom Metazoa; phylum Chordata; class Aves; order Passeriformes; family Tyrannidae; genus Pachyramphus; species Pachyramphus minor. The sequence continues at coordinate 821,141 of VYXB01009668.1, forward strand.
TCCTATTTTTTGTGGACCATGCCTCACACAATCTCAACATCCGCACCTACTTTGCTCATAGCATAAATATTGTGGACTTAATTTAATTTAATGATAATTGTAGAGTACTTCTGTATAGATAATGATGACAGCTGGTAGAATAAAAGAGTGCATATTATCAGTGAGTTAAAAAGATGCAGTCTGTTTGAATGACTCTGATTTTAAGTTTAATGAAGTACGTGAAAAATCTCATTTCCAGCAAGATTTTAATTACAACATGGAAATCTGCCTCTTTGTATGAAGTTCCAGCTGGATATGGAAAAGCAAAAGAGCCTGAGGGCTGCCAGCACAGTAATGACTGTGAAGTTAGGAGGCAGTGAGTTTAAGTTCTCATGTAAACCCATTCATATTCCTTTACTGCAAGAGCAACCAAGACATAGATGCCCCTCTTCTAAATAAGCCACAGTGACCTCTGATGGGGTAGAACGCTTCTTACAAGAAGTCTTTTCTGCTACCATATTCTGGAGTGCTTTTGCGAATACGTGGCTCTTGGGGCCAAAGGATATGTCAGAACTTCACCTGTGGACAAAACTTCTCTTTTTCTCTTTGGGTTACCTAAGCGTTTTGAGTACGCTTGACGCAATTCTGACACTGTATTTTTTGCTGCTAAGAAGCTCTAGTTCTTTTGCCTTTGGCTGTTAATTTGGAGTATTATTAGCCTTCTCTTCGGGCTGGGTTTATTCTGCTGTTACCAGGCATAGTGGGTTGCAGGTTTCCTGCGCAGAATTCCAGAAAAAAATGGGAAAGACTAGAAATTGCCTCAGCTGGTAATATAACAAGAAAAAACATAATGAGATGGTAAAACACAGTGTCATTGTGTGTTGAGCACTGTAATTTTTCTCTCACTGTGTGACTTTTTTCTATATCCATGCTTTGTCTTGTGTGTGTGTGTGTGTGTGCATGTGATGAAAGACCGCAAGGCTTCATTATAAAGGGAAATGAGCATTTTAAGACTAATTTCTACAAACTCTTATTTTTAAGTTATGGACTGAGAGGTTTCCCTGAACAGATGACGCACTACAAACCAAAACTAAGACCTGTGTCACCCCAAGGATCACCATGTGGACCCAGTCTCTTTGGTGGGTTAGCTGTCTCTGTCTTAAGAGGAGTCTTTATATTTGAGCATGGTAGCATCCTGGTGGGTATGCCTCGTGGCATGCTGGGGTTGTGAATTTTGCTAAGCTTTTCATAAAATTAAGAGGAAGGCATTGATTCTATTCTCTGAAGAGTTTTAGTCTGAGTGGGAGAGACAAACAGATGAGGGGTGGGATAGAAGATGCAAGTGAAAAGCAGGTTGAATGAATTTTGAAAATCGTAGGAAGGATCTCCATGTTTTTTCCTTTATTTTCTCTGTTTTCAAATTTTGTACATTTCGTGTGTTATGGTGAGGGTTACAGAAGAAAAGGAGAGCCAGGAAATTGGGAGAGTTGAAGGGAAGTTCTAAATTCTAATCCTTTTTTCTTTAGCTGAGACCTGCTGAGAAAGGCTCTCCAGCTAATTAAACAGCTGATGAGAAATGCTGCTCCTGTGCTGCCAATTTGAAGCAAATAAGAGATAAGCCATTTGCTTATATCTCTCTGGAAATTTACATTAGGCTTGTGCAGGTCCGGAGTTGGACTCTATGATCCTTGTGGTCCGTTCCGCTCTGCGTATTCTGAGATTACAGCAGGGCTGTGGATCTTCAAAACAACAGGCTGTCACTCCTTACACTTGCTTTGGGTGCATTGTTTTGACTGTGGAGTCCTGAAAAAAACGCTGACAGGAATGGGTTCACTGTGGTGTACCTAGTAGCACAACATAGTCTTTGAAAAAAACCAAATCAAATCCAAAACAAAACAAAAATGTCCTGCTCGGGGTGTACAGACACACAGTGCTTAAATACATTGCCTCAAAATTATTATCTACAGCTTCATGACCTCCATGAATAGCAGAATAAAGGATTGAGATTAAACATCTTATGAGTAAATCCATTCTAAACAGATTATCTTACTAGAATATGACCTTTGACAGTAAAAAACTTTCTTTGTTTTGGTAAAATCTTAGTTTTGGCTTAGCAAACAAGTATTTTAAACAACATTTATCCATCTTCTTCCTGTCTGAAATATAGAGTGCAATTACAGTATTTGCATGAGAATGTTCTATTTGTTTAACAGAATAAATGTTAATATGGGTGTCTAGATGTCAACAATCTTTATCTGAGTGTGAATAATAAAAGAAAGACTGACAATTCTTAGTTGACTGCTAATTTGAGCATTTTTCCTTGATGTCCAGTAATATTTTTATTGTTCTTTCAGTGATCAGTTTATAACTCTTTATTAATCCAAAATGTTGAACTGAGAGCAATGCTTAGTCATTGCTGACTCAGAAGCATAGCCTTCTTACAGATTTTCCCACTCTCCTCCCCTTTACATGTGGGAGGGATTGCCATTTGAAATTGCAACTGTAGGTATTAGTAGGCTCTGTGTATAACAGGCTAATCTGGTTTTTTTCAGAAGATAAAGAGAAATGGTTAAAAACCCCAAGTAAATAGGCCCAAGAATTAAGAAAGTCTGTTATAGACCCATAGTGCTTCTTAGCTGATGAACTTGGTGATTACTTACTGTTCTTCAACCGTTAAACTGCGTGTGCTTTATGGAAAGAAAAAAAGCATGTCATCTTGAGTATTTGCACATCTGCATAATACGTGAATGATCACAACATATTGCTGACTTTACAACATACCTCCAATGTCTGTTTCAAAGCTTTCAAAGAAAAAGTGCAGAAAATGTTATCCGCAAACAGTTACTATTTCTGTGGTCTATAATGCTCCAGATTAAGATGATTTAAGGGTCTTGGAAAAAGGTTTTAATTGTTGTGGCTTCTACAATAATGATATTTATTGCATAAATTTCTATATTTGACTCTCGAAAGCTTTTAGAAACTTGCCAGATCACCATGGAAAAAAACCAAAAAGCTTTCTAACCATCTAACTACATCACTGACAACTGGCAACTATGGGTCAAAAAATATAGGGACACCTGGGATCAATTATTAATGTCTGAATTTGATTTTAATCATCTTTGCATGTGAGCGTGGACTAATTTCTTTGTCTTCTGACAGATGTTTTTGTTGGCTGCTAAACAACACTGTTTTGATTTATGAAAGGTCTTAACAAATAGTTGCAAAGAGGTTTCAAGATATTTCTGCATTTAATTGAATAAAAAATTATCTTCCTTCCTCAAGGTATATCTGGAAAAGGTGTGCAACAACATTACAGCTTTAAAAAGTATATGAATATACTGTGCCTAGTAGTGTGACTTGTGAAAATCTCTCTACTTCTCACTTAGCATACATGATTCAGGTGACTTAACTGTGTACATGACATTATGTAAATTGATGTCTGAGCCCAATAACAGGATACAAAGGGGTAGAGCAGAACTCACAACAGCCAAAAAAAATCTTCCTGAGTGGTTATGTATAGAACTACAAATTGTCTGTATTCAACAGACATAATTTCCCTGAGAATTGTCACCAGTATTTTTAAAAAATAGTCTAAAGAGACCAAATAGTGTATACCAGTGAGGATGAATTTGACCTATTTTCCTTCAAATTCACTCAGACATGTATGCCTAGGGAGTGTATGTGTGTGTGTGTTGTGTGTATGTGTTCCAACCTGTAGGGAGGAAAATGTGTTTTCTGCAAAATTCTCCTAGGTATCAAAAATTTTTGTTTTCCTCCCAGTTCTGCGTGATGAATAAGTCTTGCATATTTTGTACCTTTTTCTCTAAAGACTCTCCATTTCCATCAACAAAAACAAACCAGGAAAACCTAGGAGAGTGAACTGCATGATTAACATTTGGCCTTTTAATCAGAATTGACATGGGTTACTAATGCAATGCTATAAATTTATTCTCATTAACTCAGTTTCACTTTTGCCTTGTCTGCATGCATAGAAAAAGAAAATGTAGATGTAGATTTAATAAATTTGCAGAGATGTTTTTACAACCGTCTGAAATAATCAGTCTGATTACAGAGGACCCTAGTCAAAACCTGAAATACCCATCCTGATCCACAAATCAGTACATAAATAAATAACTTTTTTTTTCCTGGTAGTAAGCACTCAACAGCTCCTACTAAATTATTTGTCATGTTTGTTATTTGTTTCCTTGAAAAATATTTGCTGGCTCATGTAAATTAGGAATGAGTTGCTGGATGCATACTAAAGTTCTTCACTGTATTTACTGTTTTAAAATATTTCCTAATGAGCTTCTGTGAAGGAGTATTTGAGTGATTTCAAATTTTCCTCTATCAATTTTCCAAAATATTTTGTCTATTTTCCTCAGCAGGGAATGTTCAGGGCTTTGCCTTGCATTAAAGTAACAGTGTAAAGCATGATACACTATTTTTCAAAAATAGAGTAGTTGTGCCAAGTATAGGGATGAGACAGAAACCTCTTCAATCTGAATTCACCAACTGGAAAATAAACTGTTTCTGAGCAGCTCTGATGGAGAAATGATTCTTAAAAATGGAAAATAGTCTTTGTTCTTTTATTGCGTTTAGATTACAAGATGAACAAGAACCAACATGGCAAACAGCAACTCTTAAGTTGTTCCATTTACTTTATATTTCTAGTTCTACCAAAAAAAAACCCCCACAAACAAATCCTTTCCTTCAGGAAGATTTATATAACCTCTTACTATCCCTAGGGCAGTTATATTATACAAGATCTTACCCTTTCTTGGCAAAATTTGCTGTGTGTTAGTCCAACAATAAAACAAAAAGTAAAAGAAAAATGAGCAATTTTCAGAGATTTAAGTCTCAATTAATAAGGTCTTATTTTAAAAAACCCCTCAAAAGTTAAGAACTCTGACTCTAAAATAAGAACTAAAAGTCATACTTGATATTGATTTCCACTGCTGGTCCATATTTTCCATTTATTCAACAAAATTACATATGTATTCAGCTTTTTTATTCTTAATTATACATTATATTATTATTCACATAATTGCAGGAATTCCAGTGTTTTGAAACTTTTTAATTGGCAGCACCTGACACGTGGTGTAAAATCCTGGCAAACTTCCTTTGACTTGCTGAGCAGGGTCTCAGTTTTGAGGTGCTAGATCTGGCCAGATTCTCTTGCTGAAATAACTTTGCAGGTGCTGTGTGGGATGACTGCCCACCCTATTTGAAGGAGAATTGAAGGATGAAAAACCTAGTAATGATGATCAGCTGCAAACAAAGCAAAAACCATGGGCAGGGGATGAGGCTGACCTCTCCCTTCCAGGCTGTGACATCTATTCAGATGCATAGCCTTGAGGAATTCATGGAGCCCTTTCTGCTGTAGTTTGAACGTGTTGGAAACAGCATTATTTCTTTAGCATTAACTGGAGCTGACCAGGAGACTGGTGGTTTTTCTTGGGTGTGAATCTTGTTACTGTGGTTCATCTGTATGATACCTTAAGACAAGATAACTTCATGTAGAACATAACCATAAACCTCTCCAAATATGAGTAGGTAGTAGCATAGTTTATGAGCACCATATGTTAATGGCACTCTGTGATATGTATCATCTGCCTGGGGTTTGAGTTGGAGCTTTGTATTGATTTGAAATCCATCACTTTTGAAATATCATTTGTGAGACTATAAAGCTGAAAAAAAGTTGATGTCAACAGTTCTGCTCTTGTAAGCATCATGTTCTTTGTACCAATGCCAATTAAATTCTCTGACTCCTCTAAAACTATCTTGCTCCTTCTCCAAGGAATACTTAATCTGAACTTGATGAACCAGCAAGCATGTTACTGCTAGGAAATGGTTGCATCCCAGTTATGGAACGGGTTCCTTGAATTCCCATAAATTTGTCACATATAAAATATTGTAATAGGGAAAAAGAGCTCACCTTACCTGCAAAGACAAGAATTTACCATTAATATAATGAAAATCTCAATTGTCCAGTCAAAGGATTATTATTTTTCCAGTTACAATAACACTGACATTTATACTTCAAAGTAAATACAGATAGAATGATGCATACACACATTTTCTAGTACCTATAGAATCATATAAATTCTATATACCTCTTTCTCTTAAGTTACACTAACCTTTTGTCATGGATTTACCAGGGCTTAATTTTTTTCAAACTCCCCCCTCCACACAATTACTATAAGTTGAGAGAGGTTTTATACAGACAAAACAGAGGCTTGACGTAAGGGGAATAATACCAAGATTTATTACTAACAGGATAATGACTAAGGAATAATATATACTACAGCAGTTCTAATTAAACTCGCTTATCTTATGAAAAGAAAGTTAAGTTATTAGTTATATAATTTGGTTGAGTTCGAGTTCTGCAGCTTTCACTCCCTTGCCCTGGGAAGGGAAGGATGGGGTGAAGGCCTTCTCTGTGGGCCTGGGCATTCGGCTGGGTGCCAAGTCCAAACCATCACGAGTATTTACAAAAGCATTTCTCCTCACTTGTATCAGTCCAGGAGAGAAAGGTTCTTCTTTTGAAGCAATTCAGTATTTGACTGGGTGCCAGGCCCAAACCATCACAGGTATTTACAAAAGTGTCTCTTTCTTCCCTGTGTCAGTCCAGGAGGAGAGGGTTTCTTCGTTTGAAGCAATTTGGTAGTACTATGAAGTTCCTCTTCTNTCCCCTGTTCCTGTGGGATCCCTTCTATGGCTTGCAAAAGGACACTTACTTTACCATAGTCTTCAGCCACGGCTACAGAGAATGGCTTTGAGTCCTTCCTCTGCTGTGTGGAGGTCCCTTTCCTACTGGAGATAGTCTTAAATAGACCTCTCCTTGTGGGTCCACCCAGGACAACAGTTCTTCTCTTCTCTGCTGTCCTTTAGGGTCACCAATGAGCTGCTGGGGGGCTCCCAGCAATCTCTTACAGGCAACAAGGGGTTTGCAACTTTGAGTCTTTCCCCTGCTGGAGGGGAATTTACCATATTTACTGGGCAATTGGCCTACTACAGAGAGCTGAAAAATGTCAGAAGCCATGGTATTTGGGATTACTGAGAGGGAAAGCTGAGGTGGGTGAGGAAGAAGTGTGTGGCTGATTCGAGAGTAAGGGTTGAGCATGGCATGAGGAAGGAACTGAGGCATTGGATTCAGTTTACTTTTGTGCATCTCCAGATGTGAAAGTCTAATGATGTAAGCGAGCATCATCTTAGTGTAGGAGCTTTTCTGATATGACATCAGTGGTAGAAAATGCAGTGTTTGATATGTCTCAGTTATGGGACTGTGGTTTAGCAGGATATAGACCAAATACTAAAGAACAGTCAGTTTCAGAAATTTTTAAAGACTCTCTTCAGCATGCCTTGCTGCCACCCAGTGATTCTTGCAGTATGTTTTCTGCAGGAGACAATTGCCGGTCTGTGGTCTGCTGAGACTTCATCCCATCTGGGCAAGGAGAGTGGTCCCTGTGGTCCTGTTCTAGTAGTTACATCAAAATGCTTTGCTTAAGTGAAATACTTTAGCTAAAGGAATCAGCAACGGGAAAAGCAAGGCGTTCAAAAGCAATGCAGTATTATTGATCTTTATATTTTTGTGGGGTTTTATTAATTTTATTATATTTTGAACAAAGTACTGATTTTATTGAAAACTTGATCAATATTTGTAGTAAAATATCTCCTTGAAGTAGCTTGTCTGCCAACTCTCTTGGGGAACAAAATCTGAAAATTAGCTGATCATGTTAGTTAGGGAAATCTGTTCAGCAATGTTTCCACTGGTTTGATCAATCTGGTTTCCAGCACAGCTTCAGCCAGAATGTGGTTAGTCTGAAGTTATTACAGCTGCTGTTTGAGAACAGCAATAAAAATGCATCATCAATATTTTGAAGACCAGCTTGGTATTTTAGAGACCACGCTGAAAGTCCCTGTTCTGCTAGAGTTTTCCAAAATGCCTCAGTTTCCTATCTTAAAATGTGAGCAACAGTACTTTTTTTTTTTTTAAACCGATGATTTATGAGTAAAACCAAAATAATTAAATATTCTGAAAACTTTAGTGGGAATAGAAACTATTAAGCATATTTGATTAGAAGGGGTTTTTTTTTTAATTTTCTGGAAAAAACCCCACACAACTTCTTTATTAACAGTGCTTCACTTCCAATGTTTTTCTTGTCCCCCTCAACCAGTCATTTTGTCAATAGAATTATGACCAAACTTGAACCAACTATGAAGAACCTGGTAGAACAGTGGACTTTAGAAAAGTTCAGAAATCGAGGACCTGGAATTAATTGTCACGAAGTTATAAGCCTTTCAAGAAATACTTTGAGAAACATGGGAACTGATGAGACTGTTCTTTAATTAATAAAATCAAAGATGATGAGTTCTATAGGCAGGATTGAGCTAGTTGTCAGTAATTAGCTTCAGATGAGATTGTTGTCTTTAATGTTTCTTGACTATTCTTACTATTCTTGGATGAGTTGGAACATATGATGAAAGTGTATTTACAGCCTTTGATATTTTGGTGGATGTCAATGCTTCCTGGAAGTACTCCAACAGGTTGTTCGGCCAAGTGGTTTGCGGGGTAGCCAGTCCTATACAAATAAAGAAAGAAAGAGAAAACTGTTTAATTGTTCATGCAGTAAATGGTCTCCTCACATATGATGTGGTATTTTAAATGCATCTAAGCAAAAGTCAATCTAATGAAAGAACAAATGCTTTTTGTCTTTTATGTGGATTGTGTTACTTGTATGCTTGTGTTTTTTTAAAGTTCTGGCTTTTTAATGCTAATTATTAAAACAATAAGTTCAGTGTGTCTGGAGTGGGGAGAATGAACAGTTTAAAGAGTACAGTTTGTGCAAATGGATTCTGATAGGATGTGTGCTTGTTTTGCACTGGAGTAAGTACTGCCACTGCAATTATGCCAGCACATGACAAATACAAATCAAGGCTTTAATTATTTATTTTTTAAAAATTTTATATAATTTCAGGCTGAATTTTTACAGTTCAATGAAACTAAGCAATTCTAAAATAAGATCTTGGCTGTAATGGCACTCATAATTTGAGATTTCTCTGTCAGATTTACATTCAATAAGACTTCAAGTCTATAAATTTGAAAGTATGGACTAGGTCTTGTAAGATGTAGAAAGAGGAAAAAACGTATTTTGGAAACTGGGAAAGATAGTGACAGATAGAAACACGAGTAGCCATATACCTGCTGGTATCAGATGGAAAGGAGCAAAGAGAATTATCCCAGATTCTCTTCTACAGAAACTCTACAAGGGCAGGGAAGAGTTAAGGAATGTCACCCCTGGGTGAGCTACCTTAGAACAGCATCAGAATATCTGGGGGGTAGATGTCCCCACCAACACACGAAGTTGGTGACCATCATCTTCTTGTGAAGGGCAACTTCAGCTTTTTGGATATTAACAGATGGCGACCTGGAGAAACTCCCCAAACTTAGTTATAATTCAGGTACACTGAGCTGGAACTGTCAACCCATGGGATGCCAACATTTTGGTGTTCTGGAGACCTTTGGCCATGGTATGTTTTCCTCATGCTGTGCTCAATGTGTATACAGTAGGACGGGTTGAAGGCTGTCTGCTGTCAACAGTTTCAGGGCTTTCATGGGTACGCTTCTTGTAATACCTAGGACATACAGATAAGCATGTTGTATTGGCTGTCTGTGGCCAGGTTTTGGTCGTGGGGGTCTACAGGGGTGGCTTTTGTAAGAAGTTGCCAGAAACTTCCCCGATGTCTGGTGGAGCCAATGCCAGCCAGCTCCAGAATGGACCAGCTCCTGGCCAAGGCCAAGCCAATTGGGAATGATAGTAAAGCCTCTGGGAGAGCTTATTTGAGAAGGAAAAATAAGCTATTGTGCAGACAAAAACTGAAGCCAAGGAAGAGCAGAGTGAGAACATGTGAACAACAATGCAGACACCAAGGCCAGTGAAAAAGAAGAGGGAGGAGGTGTTCCATGTGCTGGATCTGAGGCCCCCGCAGCCTGTGATGCAGACACATATGTTGGACCTTGTACTTGGTTTTGATGAACCTCATTAGGTTTGCAAGGTCCGACCTTTCAAGCCTGTCCTCTGGATGTCATCTCTTTATCCAGCATGTCGACTGCACTACACAGCCTGGTGTCTTGGACAAACTTGCTAAGAGTGCACTTGACCTAAACAACAGTGTTGCTGTTCTGAATTAAACGTATTTAAAACAGTTGTCCCATAATCCTTGAAGTCCAAGTCAGCAAGTTCGGCTTTGGTCAGAGCTGTGGTAATGATTAGTATTCTAGCAATATTTTAAAGGATTTTTCTTGCATTTCAAAATCCAAATGGTGCTACTTTCATTGGGCAACATCTTGTTTCCTACACTAATTCCCCAGGGATGAGAAGAGAGAAAGAAGAAGAAGGGTTTCTACCTGGAAATCTTAGCAGACAATGGGATTTCATGTGGAATTTAACTCAGCACATCAGGGGCTCTTTCAGTATTAGCAAGCAAAATGACCATCTGTATGCAACTACGGCTTCAATCTAATGAAATTGCTGTGTATTCAAACCACACCTGGTTAATTAAACTTACCAGTTTTAAGTAAAATAAATTAAAGCTGAAATGCCACTCCCTGCCCTTTGGTGAAAATTCATGGCCTTCTCCTTCTCTTCCTTCTCTTGCCTGCTCTACCACTTCATTTTCAGCTAACTTTTGAATAGAGTATTTTGGAAAATCAATGTACAATTAGTGGAAACTCTGAAATTAATTATCTTTGGGTTTATCTTCCTTAGATAGCTCAAATTATCATTATCTCAAACATGCTCCAGATCTGAAGCTTTTTGTTTATGTGTGACTAATGAATGTAAGTACATTCAGGTGAGATGTAGAGGGAAGTATTAGGGAGACCAAACTATAAGTCAATTTTGTCTGTAGAAACTGCATCACTGAAATATATGTCAATCACTTGTATACAAAGAAATTTGCAAAACTCTAAAAAGTTTCCATGATGTCATTTTCAGGCATTGCATTTCAATCAGCATGGTGAGTGAGGTGGACAAGGAATTAATAGTTGTAATATTATTGTACACATTTCAGCTAATGAAAATATGATCATTTTTTCTACTGTTTTGCTTAGTATGATTATTGGATCTTTTGTTAATTGTGTAATAGAGGATAAATATGTGCTATTGTATTTTTATCTGGTCATAATATACACATAAAACTAGTTGTTTGAACACACACATGAATTGGCTGATGAAAAAGAGACCTCAAATCTCAAATTGGTAATAAAGTTAAAGAGACAATGCAATTTAAAAGATAATGCCATAATAGAGGGCTTACAGTATATATAAGAATTCATAGCAAAAAATAATCTTACAGTAGGTGCAATCATCAAGATTACATTTGTCTTTGTATAGGACTGGGGGGGGGTCTCACAACTAACTAACTAACTGTGTTTTCTCTTAGCAATGCATATGGTGGTATCTGTGCTGGATACCTTTCATTTTTCCTGCCTCTTGGACAGCAAAACGATAAATTACGCACCCTCTGGTATGAATTTCTATTTGCGTGTATTTGGCATAACACAAGAATCTTAGAAATGAGTGAACATTTCTCTCACATCTGGAACATGTCTAAATTATCACCAGTAATGTCCTCACTACAAATGGCTGAACAAGACAGTAAGGCACTGTGTCAAATTTAGTACAAATCCGTCTGCCATTACATGAACAACCACCAAAAAGCTGAAGTCGTTATTGTTCCTAAAGTTCTGTTAAAAAACAAAACAACCAAATTCAGAATAACAGCTAGTTTTCAGCTATGAATTGGCTTGATTTTAAGTTGGTTTCAAGAGAGCCTTATCCCCTGTGCTTAAGACAATACATAATAGATTATGTATTCTGTAATAACAACAGGTTTATACTCTGGTGATGTTCTCCTAAAATGTGCCTGAGATCTTATGGCTGTGCTTAGTTGAAGTCACTCAGTCCATTAGCTTGCTTAGTGTCTGAAAAATATTCCCCTCTCAAGATGTGCAAGATGCACAGCCTGGTTTTTCTGCTACCCTGAGTGCAGGTGGCCAGCACATTGGAGCAGAAAGTCCAGCCAGGCTGCTGTCTTCAATTAGGATCCATTCAAAGCTGACTCATCTGTTACTATGGAACTCTTGTCAACCTGGCTGCTTTCAACCCGTAAGTGTTAATGCGTATTTACCGCAGTGCAGTTGTCAGTCATTCACACCAACACCCTCATGGCAAGGATTTGCTCCATAGGGTTAGCAGGCTGCTGTGGGGATGGGACTGCCTCATGCAACCTGAAAAACTGACGACCACAGTTTTGTTTTGTGCATCTGTTCCTTTTGTTTTCCATGGACTGAGTAACAATTTACCACCCAAAGAGATGAAGGGGTATATCCCATTCCTGTTGTGTTTGGATACCCGCACGAAGATGAGATGGTCTGTGGTGAAGTCTTGTGGTTTAAGAAACTGTAATGCCTATTTTATTTTTCCAACAGGGTAAATCAAAGAAATAAATAGAAAATAAGTGATTTTTTGTTGTTGAAAGTTCATTTTCATAATCAAGGTTGTACTCCAAGTAATTCATGAGCATGCCCTAATACTTTCCCCTCCACCCTATCCCATGTGCGCTTTGTTGTTCTGTCCCATTTTTAAGGAGCAGAGAAATGGGGGCTGATTCATTTTGCAAACTTTAAAACATCCTTTGGAAGCCTTTTTACTACGGTAGTACCCCCTCTTTCTTTTGTAGATTCATCACAGCTGTTTGTGGCACAGCATCAGCTGCTACTCAGATCCTCTAGTTGAAAGCATGCCCCTCTGCAGCCCAAAGGCAAATTAATGCATCAACCCAATTCTTAGGGGACTGTGGCTCTTGATTACTGGGCTTCTGCTGCAGAGGTGATTTAATATCTTTTGAGTCTATGTGGACCAGGGTTGATGGAAGGTCATGTTCCAGCTCAGTGAGCAAGATTCAGGTTTTCTCTTTGTTTTTTTCCCAGTTTAGGCTCTGGTGACACTGATGCAATCCTCACCTTTTATTTCCCTTTCCTGTTCCCCACTTCTGGTGCTTGTAGCTTTGTCTAGACTACAGATATGGAAGGTGTGGGAATAATGGGCAAGTGTGCATGCATGCACACACACACTTTGTGTCCTATAAACTCCGTATTACCTATGTGAAGTACTCCTGCCTGAATGAATAACATTAAATCAAAACAGGCTGTGAGAGGGGAACAACAGGAAATGAAAGAATGGCTAAGATAAGGTATTCAGCTGCATCAACTGGTTTAATAAAAATTCTGCTGGTACTTCCTCCATATATGTGTTGCCTTGCTTATATCCTTAGCTCATCATAGCTAGAGCAATGTGGTGGCTACAAAGCACAATAAGAAGTGGATTTAGCAGAGAGGATTGCACAGTAAAGAAAATGTTACCTGAGCAAGTATCCTAACCAGTTGAACCAGTCAGAAACCACAGCCCGCGGCTGCCTGCTCTGCCTATATGCCCAGATGTCATTTTTGCTTCTGCATAAGTGGTATTGAGGGGGGAGGTACTTAACTACGGGCAAAGTGAAAGAACCTGTGGGCCATCACTGTGTGCTCTGTACTCCTGAAAGTGTTGTTGAGAGTGCAAGCATTGGCCTATTGATGCAGCAGGGTTATTCATCTGCTGAAAGCAACCAAGACTGTTTCTGCTTTGAGGATCTGTCTATAACCCTGTTTTCATTTCTGTGACACCTTTCCTTTACTGGCTGCACAAGAAATAACGTTCAGATCCTTTTTGTCTTAGATCGCTTGCACACATGAATTCAGAGAAAATACTCTTTTCTTGTTGTTTACTTGATTCATCTGCTGTCCCTGTAGATTTATGTCTCTCAGAGATGTAGAGGCTGAGATAGTCTAGTGACTCCCACTTAAATAGATCAGACATTTTCAAATTTTAAGTTTACACTTAGGTTAGGGCATGAGCTTCAAATGTACTTTCACAGCAACATAAAACTTTCTTAAACCCCTGGATTTCTGCTGCAAAGTAAAAATGCATTTCTTCATCTGGCTTTATCTTCTTCATTATGTGCATGAGTGGGGAAACCCAAGTCCTGCTAACACAAAACATACCCTGTACACTCACTTGTTCCCCTGGCAGCAGGATAAGAGAGAGAAGGAATTGCATGTGATTGGTATTAGTCACACTGTTTACTGTGTCCTACTGGCAGGTATATGTCTCTGAAGAGGCCACTGTAGGCCTCCACACAGAGCAGGACTGCTCACCTCAAAATATAAAGAGCTTTCTGTGCCTGGTCTAACAGTACCAGTAGTAGAACTAAACTAGTAACTGCAGAGTATTTAGGACTAATAGACAAAATTAGAAATATTTCTGAGTCTTAGCAGGTGCTACTTCTGGGTTTCCATTAGTCTCCTTCTACGCCACCTCTTCTGTTTTTTCCTTTCAGTAGGATATCTCTTTCTTTCCGGAGCCTCTTTCTTGTTTGTTCTTTTCTTTAGTTTGCCTCTCTCTTTGGGTCTGCTTCATCCCAATATAAATTATCATTTAAGTACCCTCTCTGGTTTTCTACAGAGCACTATTTTACATCCAGAGCCATTTTTACTCCGCCAGTAGAATGCTTTGTACAGTGGGGTCCTCTCTAGTGGTGGGGTTCCAGGGCCCAGTGGTAATGAAAATAATAAGGGCGTGATACTTCATCATCATTTGCTTTTATGTTGTTGTCAGTAATAGGGCGCTGTAATGAGCAAAAAAGTAGACCAATTGTCATGTTTTGATACTCTGAGTCCGGTTTGTAACAATTATCTGGTAAAATAACTATATTAATGCAGGTTATGGGGAAACTGCTTGGCTGCCAATATAATTAGACTCAAAGAAGCCAAACTAATGTCACTCAGATGCTCCACAAAATCATAGGGTGACCCGAGTATGATTTTATAATCATTTCTTCTATCTTAACTAGCCTATGACTGAACATATTCTTTAGTGATCTTCCTTATTGCATGGCTATGTAAAAAATCCTGGAGTTCCAAAAGCTTTTTCCCTTGGTATAGAACTAAGTTATGCACAAGCATGGCATTATTATGCTATAGGAAAGGCTGCCAGGCTGCATTCTTACTGTGCTATGGTTGACTTGCAGCTGCTCGTTGTTTTGAAACCAGCTCTTGCATAGGTTTTTGTTTTTTGGTCTTTTTGGGGTTTTTTATGATGAGGATGGTGAGACATTGGAACAAGTTGTCCGAAGAAGCTGTGAATGCTGTATCCCTGAAAGTGTCATACTGGATGAGGCCCTGAGCAACCTGATCTAGTGAAAGGTGTTCCTGTGCATGGGACACTTCTGCCTCCATAATTACAAAGACACAGGTAAATACAAAGCATCAGCTTCTTCAGGAGCCTTCAGGGGGTCTGTGAATGTGTGTCCCTGTCTTACATTGGAAAGCCATTCTTAGCAATCAGCAGGCTGCAGCTGATGTGAAGAGCTGAGGCCCTCATTGCACCCATCTGGCTGTTTCAGCCAGGTGAGACTGGGGGTTCCAGCACAGAGCCAGCCTGGGGAGCTGGCAGAGAGTTGTTCAAGTGGGAGAGAGAGGAATATACACGGGGAGAGGATTGTTTTCAGTTATTTGTGCCTGTGCCATGAGGGTCCTGGAAAGCTTTTCTCCTCTGCTAGGGCTAATGACTCTGACTGCTTGCAGAGGAGAATTGAAGTTGCTCTAAACTTTTTTATTTTTTTTTTTGTAAAGAGGTTGAGTTAGTCTCCCTGGTTTTTTAGCATCCTAATCCTCCTATTTGTTCTGGTAGCTCTGTTATGGTTTAGATATATTTTTATGAGCTTGGCTGGCTGTAAGTGTACACAGTCTTCCAAAAGATGCCTTGCTAGTGTCTTTTACCCAAATAAAAATATTTTTCCCTGCTGGAAAATCCTCAAGGTACATCCAGGGTTAGATGATATAAACATGTGAGAGTCACCCCATCTTTGGAAAATGTAGCCAGATCATTATGGAGCTGTCACAGTAGAACTCCAGTAATCCTGTTCCTGATTTCTGATTTTTTTGCATTTTTTTTTATTTTTAATTTTTTTTTAATATGATCTCTGTCCAGAAGATCACTGTTATTTTTTTCCTGTAGGATATTTTTGCCCTTCACTGCAGTTATGTGTCTGGCAGACTGACTAACAAATTATTCCTGTTTGTGAAAATGTCACTAAATGAAAATAATCAGCTCCAAGACTGAACTCTTGAGGAGTTAGACTAGTAACCTCCTTTTAGACTCATAATTTTGGTACTCTCCAACAATTAGTAATCATGTCCACTATTTCTTTACAGTCTTGGTGCTAATCTCCACTTTTCACAGCTGAATAAATAACTTCCCATATGGCAGCAAAAGTAGAGTCCAGTGGTTTAGATTGTCTGTGCTTTATTTGTCTAGAAAAAGAATTACCTTATCAGATAAGATGAAGTATGCTAGCTGTCTGAAATATGTTTATAAGCTTGGCTGAGGAGCCAAAGGTACTGCTCTGCCATTTTCAAGATTATGACTTACTGATTTTGGACAGTTCTTTCTGATTTTTGGATAAGAACTGTGCTCAAATAGAATATTTTGCATTTTTGTTCTTGCTGTTGTCTTAACGTTACCTGTAGTCTGCTTTTATTATATTGTTAAAATATTACCCTTACAAACATGAGTTGATTTTCATAAAGTTTTGCCTATTCGATATTAAACTTGGGTATCCGGTGGCATTTTGGTAGTAACTACTGTGTGAGTGGAGGAAAAACACGCGAAACGTTTAGAAGCACTTCCCTTAATTTACTTTGCAGTAAGAAAGAGTCTCTATTACTATTACTTGAACTATAAAATAACTACTAAAAATCACTTGGCTCCATTCTCACAGTTTAGCTTCTCTGATACACCTTCTAAAAATAAGATTTGCGTCATAGCTTTTGAATCATCTGGTCTAGTCATCATACTGCACAATTTACTAGTAAAGTGTTTATTAAGGGCCACAGTCTTTGCTTTCAACCCTTTTAACAGATAATTTTAACAGGAAATATCTCTCTGCTAAGTCTCAGTAACAGAGAAAACTTCCATTGAAAAATTGAAAGAAATTATTTTCATTGCTTGTCTGGGATTCCTAATAGTTGCCTGCAATTATCAGCTTGGCAGTAAACCAAGTATCATACTGCATATTCTTTGAATAACAAGTGTTTATTCATAAAGATCTGAACAGAACTGCATCAGTGTGATATACGCAAATAAAGGAAATACTGCAAGTGTATCAATCCTTTCTTCAACAGAAAACCAGAAAGCACCCTATCACACTTCAAGTGAATAACATAAAAATTCCTATAAATAAAAGGCTGCCAGATAAATTATCTCTTACAGTAATAAACGCACAAATTGAAATCACCTCTGTGACTAGAAACAATTTTCTACCACAAATATGATAATTCTTTTGCTTGTTAATGCCATTGCGGTACTGCTAATGTTCAAGACTCAATGATTTTTCTGAAGAAGAATGGAATCATTATATTGGGGAAAATTAGTCTGGATAAATTAGATATCAGTGGCTACCTCTCATTTTTTTTATCCATGATGAAGTGATATAGTGTTTTCCAGGCTGCCAAATCCATTTTCAGAAGACTGCCAGATTTTCCAAAAATATTCCAATTTTTTTTTTTTTTGAGTTACATTCTCAATTTCATGGGAAAACACTAATGGTTTGCACAGAGAACTAAAACTGGACGCAATAGATTTATTCTTGCAAAAACAGCACTTAACTCTCTCTGTGCATCAGCTGCAACAAAGGGAGCATTGAAGCTCCTTGGGTAAATGTTAAGTGTGAAAACTTATTTGGCTTTTGCAGCAGGTTCCCCCTGCATCCAACTCCTGAGATTCAAAAGTTGACATCTGTTTTGGTTCCTCGACCGAGTGTTTGGTTGAGATACAATCAGTAAAGAATATCATTCTTTATCATTTATTCCTAGTGGTAGTTTGCTGAACACATAAGCACATGCACTTGTCCATATGACTGAATGCTAAAATAGTTAAATATTGAACCACAGAGAGTCATTAAACATAAGCAGATGTAATATTTAGAGGTAGACCTGCATATTTGAGGCTGGAAGGTATCTTCTTGTGCGTATGTGTACGCATGTTTGTTATGGGGAGGCAAATTGTACTTCTCTGGACAGGTTCCTTGCCAGATGTTTCTTACTATCTCAGATGATTGAAGAACCAAAGTACATCTGGCTATTAAAGTATCTTTATATGGTTACATAATTTATTTGGAAAGCATGGTTGAAACTAGTAAGTTTACAACTATGTGAATAACTCTTACCAGTTTCTGGATAGAGATAGTAAACTTTGGAACTTAAATTAGACAATAGTGCTGGTCTGTGCTTATTTACAAGATGTGGGTGTTTATTTTTAAGTTTTTTATGTTCAAGCAGCCTTCTATTTACTTATGCTATTTTGGTGGGTTTGCTGAGAGTTAAGAGACTTAAATAAACCCAGAGTCTCTATGGATTATAGTTATGTACCATTTTATACATGCTGGAAAGCCATAAGCCTTCAGGCTGAGATAACTGCATAATAAACATATATTTTTATGAAATAATACCTTTAACACATGTTGGTTTAAAAAAAAAAAAAAGAGGGGGAAGATAGTTCATCTCTATCTGACACAACAGACTTCTATCAAAAATAAATTTAGAAGAGCTACAATTGTTCTTCCAGGTTTTGAAAAGAGATGATCTTACTTGATGTTTTCATAAGGTAGCTAGGAACACTTTTGAATATGTTCAGTGGGCCTAATGGAACTCTGAGAACCAAATACTAGCTTTCTGGCACTCACGGTGGAAAGAGGAGATGTCGCTGGGAACATGGAAAGGATGCTTTGTGCTTAAGACACTGCATTTTGCCTGTCAGTGATTGCCACTAATGAAGCATTAAGTATTACTGCATTTGGTGTTTGCAAGGAAGTAAGGCAATTCAGTATTCTCATACAATTTTCAGACAAGTGTTTGATCAGTATCTAATACTTACTTACAGAATAGCTGAAAAGATGGTTCAATTAAAAAGATGCTTCCTTTCACTCTGAAATGTCTACCACTTCAGTTGCTAGCTCTGGATTTGCAGGTGTTTAACCTCCTCAGCTTTTCTCAGTCCATGAGAAAGCAAAATGCCATGTCATTGTCACTAAGCAATTACTGAATACTGTTCCTTTTCTCATATCTGGATACTATCAACAAAATGTCCTGTAGTGGCATAGTAATGATATTTAGCATATAACAGTTTGCATATATATATATATACACAAACTCATAGGTCTCATATGTAACAGCAGGGTTGTAGCTTCATGAGTGTTATTTTGCCTTCACCAATAAAGGATAAAAAAAAAAAAAGTTGAATTTTATGTTATTGGTCATCTTAGCTATAACTCACCAGAAAAGGTAGCTCAATTTTGTAATTTAGAGCTTAGTTTCCCCTAGCAGATTCAGGTAAACCTCAGTGCAGCTGCTCAAATAGAGATCTTCCTTTAAAGCATATTTTTGTAAACATAATTGCTTGCAACTTCTTTTTCTAGATGTTGGCTTAAATATTGGCTTAAATATTGAGTGAAATAAACACCTCTTTCAGACATTATTTGCTTTTGATATTATATTTAGCCTTTGGCATTAATATTTGCTTGTATTTCTTTCCTGTCTTTCTCCTTTTATTTTGATATTTTTAAAAGAAATTCTAAGTTTTGAGGCAGATTTCCTGCCCCACAGATTAATTTCTAAAGAGTAACTTAAAAGGTAATCTTTTCCTGAAAGGTGAAATTCTACTCTTCTGAATCAAAATTTCCTTCAGCTCACACATTGTGGCCTCCCACACAGTCAGACTAGAACGATAAAAAGTAATTTAACCTGTCCAAAAAAATGAAGTTTGACATTTTACTGCCAAAAGAGAAAATACAGTAATAAACACGAGAATGTTTTGTATTTTCACTAATAGGCTTTTCTGAAACAATGCCCAATTCCAAGTAAACAAATGTACTTTGGCTGTCTCATGCTCTCTCCTCTATGACCTGGATTTCTTGGTCATACTACAATATGTAGGATAAATCATGGCCTCTCTTCTGGTGAGCAGAACAGATGTATCATGAGAATGCAGACCAGCCTGGAGAGGAGTGTAGTTGGTAACTTCCACTAGGCACAGTTACACATATATATATGAACAAACAATAATATTTTACTAATATAGATTTACTTCTGGATTTTCATTTGTTATGCTTTCCAGTGAGCTATCAGTATTCTCCCACGGAAAGATGATAGTTTTTGCAGAAATGTGTCCATTACTTGGAAAAACAAACTCACGTCTGCAGGAGTTTTAAGGCTGAATGAATGTTTTTCCACTCACGATGGTGGTCTTTGGGTGTCAGTTACCAAAGTAGATAGCTACACAGGTAATCCCAATGAAAGCATAAGGACAATGAATATCCATACAGATCCATCTTGAGCTATAGTTCACACAGCCCTCTCCTACTAACAGATTACATTTGATATAAGATTTTCTTAGTTTTTAGTGAATTTTAAGATTTTCCTGATTTGCTTTGTTTGTTTGTGGGTTTTTTAAAGTTAATTTTAATGGTATTACTTTGTTTGTTTGTTTATCTGGATATACATTATCTCTGTTTGGGTTAGCAATCAAGATGCATGTTTTACAAAAACAGAACGTGAGATGCGAACAAAACCCATGGCCAGATGGCATTGAGAAATCCAGAGCTGGACACATTACCATTGCAACTCTTCCGCTTTTTGGCAAGGCAATTTCAGAGTGGAAGGCACTTTCAGCTTAAATCTAAGTTTTATAATGTGCATATTTCTTCTAAAAATGCACTGTTATTGATAAAAGGAGAATAGACACCACAACCTGCTAGTTTCTCCATGTTTCTTTATAGTCTCCCTTTTGTCTTTCAGTGATTTTTACTGAAACATTATTTACCCCAGTGTCCTCTTGATTCCTGGCATTGCAACTCTGTATCACAGAATCATGGGATATGCTGATTTGGAAGGGACTGACAGGGATCATCGAGTTCAGCTCTTAGCCCTGCACAGGACCATGTATGCGTGAGCATAACCAAAAACTGCGTTTTCCCAGGATATTGTTGTTACAGAAATGTACATACCCATTCTATCCTCATTTACCATAGATCATCTTGCACTTGAATTCTTTTTTTTTTTTTTTTTTTTGCCCCTGTAATGGTGTAGCAATGTTACTAGGTTTGATTTGGTTCTTTTTGTTGGGAGGGGAAAGGAAGAAGAATTCGCTGGCTTTATACAAACATCTGTGCAGGAAAGCAGCAAAAAAGTCACTCTCCAAATTTGTGTAGCTATGTCTATCCCAGCTCCCCTGATGCATGAATATATTTATGCATATATACTAAATATTGGGCTTTTAATTTTGTACAGGAGCAAGAATTTGCTGCTAGCGACAGCACTGTGTCTTACAAAGTTATTTCATCTATACCTGTGCAGAGTAACTTGATTGCCAGTATAATTACCTTATGGACTAATAGATCCCCACAGTCATTAACTTCACTTGAAAAATGTTACATGTAGACTAGATTTGAGATGTATCAACATTTTGTGGTTGTGTTTTAAACCACAGAAAAACATACAACCCTGCAGGTTAAGATGTATTCAAATGGCTGCACAAAATGCTCTATATGAGTGAGTGCTAGGTAGTATTATAAAATGTTGGAAATACTCAGGAAAGTATGAATTTGGAGAAGCTACTTCTGTTCCTCATACAGTATTTATATCCACACAGTATGACTACTCAATCCAATGTTTTTGCTTTGACCAGGCTGAAAAAGCAGAAGGCCAGGGCTGACTGGAGATAGCCACAGGGAGGAAGGAAGTATTTCCTTATCAGCCCCTCACTGATGGCTCTGCCAAGATGATGACAGCCAACCCCTCTTCCCCTTTTGTTCCCTACTAGAAGGGAACCTGGCTTTCAGCATCCAATGCTTTCCTTATGCAACTGCAACATTGCCTTCCCCAATGAGCTTTAATCTCTTAGGACTAGAGAAACTTCACACTGTGTGCAGGCATGGGCTCAATTTGAACAGCCCATTCATTTCACGTTGTAATAACAAGCTCGTGCCCTTGACATTTCCAGTGAATGGAGAATTGGGACATTATCAGTGACTAGTGAGGATGAAAGGAAATACTTCACTTTGTCTGTGGAAGCACCAGCATCTGTTGTATTTTAGCTGTTATCTTTGGCCAGGGACCTATAACTGATCTCACAGCTGAGACAGGAACCATATGCATAAAGAAACTAATTTTAACCCTCTGCTTGCCCATCGCTCATAGGTGCTCACTGTATGTGTTAATGTGAGAGCCATTAACACTCCCTCATGAGGAAATGCCACCTAATAAGCAAAGGGTTAATGACTAAATACAGTATTTCTGGTGATGATGCAGGAAGAGGTACTTTCTTTGTGTCAGCACGCAGCAGCAGTATGACCGAAAGACCTTATCCAAAATTAGTCGGGTGTCTGATATATGCTGTGTATAATTATACCTGCTTCTTTCCAGTGCTGTCTGTGATTTCACCTGATGTTTCACCTACTCTGAGGAGATTTACGCCAATAGTATCCAATGAATAGACCTATTTAAGGGAAATTGGGGGAAAACGGAATTTGTTAGTTTTAATGCTACATTGGTGGTTTACGAGGTGGTTGATACATTCAAAATTGCTAAATTAGTGGTCTAATTGCTTTAGAAATAAGAAAATAAACCGCTTTCCGGAAGTCCCAAATTATTATAGTAACATGTTGATGTCACTAATAATTTCTGAATACTGTGACTGTCCAGTGGACTATGGAATTCAAAAATTGGAAAGCAAAAAATCACAACGCTTTTCATTTAGAGAGACCCAGATGAATGTTTTATGTTGTACTCCCATTCTGTTTATTGTTTTCCCACACATATAAGCAAACAAATGAAATCTACTCACCTTAAAATCACCTTGTAATTGTCAGTCAAGGAGTTTTCTTTAGCTTTAGCGTCTTAATATGTAGCTGAAGCTAACAACCAGCTGTACCATAAGAGATCGAAGAATTGATTTGGGATAAAGAGGAGAGGAAGGGGCAAAACACAAAACAAAAATAAACCTGAAAGATCTTTACAAGGCAAACCTAATTATCATTGATAGGGTTCTCTTTTTTCTATTGTAGTTTAAGACCGGCATTACATACTGTCTTGAGTTGATTCTATACTACTCTGTCTTAAATGGTCAGGGAGAAAATAATTTTTCAAAAAGCTTAAGGCAAGCCAAAGTAAATATTAATTTTGAAACTATGAACTGATATCCAGTGATGTAACTTCTTTGCAACCACCTGCAGTTTTGCTTATATTGTTCATGCTTACAGTGAACAATAGAAGGGAAAGAAAGGTTTTTGATAATTGGGATGAGAAGCAATGATATGAAACACACTGTAAAGAGGTTCCATGTGCAGTGAATTAAAAAGTAAACTTGCTACATTTCCAGTGTTATGATTGACACATTCTTTGTCTTGACTGTGTAATCTCTATTTGTACAAATGCCAGATTAGGTGATTTATTCTTGAATGTTTGTAGCCCTTTGCTACCACTTGCAGCTTTAAGAAAAACTTGCAATGCTGATGGATAAAGTGGTTTCATTTGGATGGTAATACTAAGCGTTCTCAATGTGCTCTTCCTTCATGTGGCTCTAGAAATGTCTTTAAAATTTTAAACATTGTATAGCCCATGAAACTACTCTTAAACAAAGAATTACCTATGCATCACACTACTTTATTTTTTTAAATCTTATGGGAAAATGTGCTTTCCAGGTGTGTCCCTAGTAAAGCAATAGAATACACCATGTGGCATGCCAAATTGCTTTTTGATGATCAAAATTCATCACCAGTTCCTAGGATTTAGGAAATAAATTAGGCAGTTTCAAATGGTACTAAAGAATCCTTCTCTTGACATTCCTGTTAACAGTAGTAGATAGATGTGCCTGCCTTTTAAACTGGACTACTTTTAAACTACCTGGTCCATAGCCAGTTTCTTCTCACAAGAATCTAACCCCATGAGAAAATTATTTTTTATGGTTATATTTCAGTATTAGCCATATATGAAATTTAGCTTGTGAAACAAAAATTGATTTCTTCAAATCCTACAGGCACTGAGGATTAAGGCGAAGGAAAGACACAGAATTTGAAAAAAAAAACCAAAACACCACCATGCAAATAGATTAAATAGCCAGTTTCCTGCTCCTCTATTTCATTTTGCACAGGTAGAGTAAATAACCTGTTCTACATGCTGTTGCCGAGTGTTCCTGACAGAAGATCCTTTCAGAAGAGATTGATTCTTTGCTAAATGTAAGACTTCTGAGTTGAAGTTCCCAGCCTTTTCCTCATTTCTTGCCTTCCACCTTCTTTGCTCAAGGAAAAAAAAAGTTAGGAAAATTAAATCAGTTTTTCCAAAACTTAATTCAAGATTTTCAAGATTGAATTTTTTGGAAGGATGCATTTAGGTAGAACACATTATTTGCTTTGGCTAAAATGATTGATTCAGCTGCCAACCAAGCTGCTGAGGAGGGCGATCCTTTGAGAAGATATTGCACATAAAAAATGAAAGCAGAACTAGCAAACGTTTTCTCTGTTGACACCCAGGCAGTCTGGCAGAGAAGAAAACTGCTGTACTGAAGCCCAGACATGTCAGGGGGAAGACAGAGTCTCTGGATAGTAAGAATATTATCTTTAATTCCTCCTAATGATTATTTTTAAATGGCAGGAAATTTTAGTCTGCTTTTGTAATTCAGCAAGGGAAAGGGGCTGCTGTGTAGATGTATCAGCATGACAATGTGTTATTGCAAATCTTTTCTATCTTTGCCATTTGAAATTACTTCTATAAATGGATCTATGTAATTAAAAAGGTACACTGAGGTACTGAGCAAGAAGGCTCAGGCTGAACCTGAGTAAGGTAAAAGGTACCTAACACCACTTGAAATCAATTACAGTTAGGTATTTACAATTTCTTCCAATTCACAACTGTGCCCCATCCTAATTAGTCTGAAAATTATGTCAAGGGGACAGACAAGGGTTTAAAACTGAATAATTAATATAACTACTATTTTCAGATATTTGTTCCCTTTGTTCACTGTGCCAATATACAGCTCAGCTAAGCCTTAGGATTAAAATAAGTGATCCATGGTACTAATTAACAGATTTATGTATGATCAAGCCATTCGTAATTTTCCTGTCATATACGGGAAGGCGAGTGCAGTTGCCAGACATGTATTACAAGTGTAATGAAAGCAAATAGTCCAAAATGCTGAGAAATCAAACAAAGTCTTATTAAAAATAGCTTCAGTCATGGATCCAAAAAAGTAATTATTTGCACAGTTCCTATACCCCACGACACCTGAAAATTTGGTAATGTTTAACATATGTTAGATTGTAGGTCCAAACCCAAAGCCAATTGTGGAAGTCTTTGCCCTGGAGGAAAACCATAAATCAGACAGGATATGAGAAATGGCAACTGATTAATGCTGCTCAAGGATCAGGACAGGAAGAGGTGCTTCTAGCTGGTGAACTTGACAAAGTGATTGAAATTGCACTGTAAAAAAAGTGGCTCTGCCACTCATGGCATAGCTGTCATGATGCATATGTGCCCTTGTGTACAGAGAAATGAGGAGGCTTTAGTACAAGGTTTGGTTCTCCTTAAAAAAAAAAAGAAATCCAAACAATCTTCTGAAATTCTTCCTATTGAATTTGAAACTGTTCTCCACGGGTAAGTTCATTGAAGGGCTGCAATATTTTAAACTGTTTCAGTGGGAATTTTTGCAGTTGATCTCTGTGATTTTCTCTTTGAAGCTGGGGACCATCGATGTTGGAAATATTAGATTGCTTTTGAGATGAATGTTGGAAAAGAAAACCTTAGTTAGTACCCATTAGACTACATCTGGAGTACTGTCTCCTGCTTTGGGGCTTCAGGGCAGAAAGATGTTAATAAACTAGAGCAAGTTCAGCTGAGGGCCACCAGTACAGTCTGGGCACTGGAGCAGGAGGCCTGAGAGTGGCAGCAAAGGGACCTGAGTTTGTTCAGCTTGGAATAAAGGCGTGCTGGAGGATCCCTAGCAGCCAGTGCCTACAAGGAAGCCATTGAGGAAATGCCACCAGCCTCCTTAAGGAAGTACATAACAAGAGTATGAGAGACAGTGGGCATAAATTGAAAGTAGACAGGTTTCTATTTGACACAGAAAAACGAATTTTATTATGACAGCCAAGCACTGGACCAGAGATGCCATTTGTGGTTTCCATTCTTGGAGGAGGTCAGGTTTGAGAAAATCTTGGGCAATGTGATGTAGATTCAGACTTGGAACTGCTTTGTGTGGGAGGATGAGCTGGGTTGATGACCTCCCAAAGTCCTTTGGAGCCTGAAAGACCTGAATGAGGACAGCAGAAGGAGGCCTGAAATGAGGACAGCATTTTGGTTTTTACCAAAATGGACAACGAATTAAGAATGAGCAAAATGGTTTAGTAACTCTTATGTACCTTACTAAAATCAAATAATTTGATCTATTTATTTTACTTAGTAACCAAAACTAGGGAATGACATAGTTGATTCTGACCATGACAATCCACAGACTACCACAAAAATTTTAACTCTACAAAGTTATGCAGTATGTAATGCTGTAATGCCTTGCACTTGTGCAGGCACACTTTTCAGTGACCTCTAACTCTCTACAAACTTAACTAATGAAGACTCAGTACAGTCCTTTGAGGCAAAGGATATATTGCTGCTAATTTAATTTCTGCAGATGCATCTTGCAGAAGGCTGTTGTACCTAACGTTGTACTGGGTTTGACTGTAAATTTTTGTGGGGTCGAAGGAACTGGAACAGGTGTGCTACAAGCACATCATGGCAAGCTCTCCACTGAGCAGGCATGGAGTATGCTTTTTCTGTCTGTCCTATGTTGATATTGAGCCCTGATTACAGGGGAATGAACAGTCAACATAAAGCGTGGATCTCTCAGCTTCCTGCTTGCTGTCCTTACAATTGGAAATAATTGGTATAACCTCAGCTTATTTCCCACTATTTGACACAGCCAGGCCAGTGTTATGTGGAAGAAAAAAAATTAAGTTTGCTTTTCCTTTGGACTCACAGAAATGATCTGGTGCAGCACAGTCTATGGAAAATTAATGCCAGACCACATTTCCTCACCCCAAAACAGGTTTGCTATTTTTCACACGCAGTCTCTGTCCACACTTTCTGTACAACAAAGAAATCTACTTTTGATATCAGTAGTTTAAGGATTTATAGAATCATCATCTGTTGAAGTTATTTTGTGCCTGTCAAACTACTGCACGTCTTTATATCATGACAGATTGTTTAAACACCTTGTGAAATCTTTTGGTTTTTACCAAAATGGACAGAAACACAGCCCAAGCTGGTGTTCCTCACCCATTGTAGATCCCCGCCAACAGCCATGTGAATTCTCCTAAGAGAGCTTTGAGACTTGGATTTGGGTTTGGGTTGTAGTTTGGGTTTGGTTTTAACAAGTCTGACTTTATTAGGGAAAAGTATCATTAGGTAAGTTAATAAGGTTGGAAGAAAGTTCTCCTGGGTGAATAGTCTGTTCTCCGAGGCCAAAGTGGCAGTTAGGGCTAAGGTTAAAGCAGAAAAGTGAAAAGTTATGGGGCAGTGCCTTTTCGATCCTGACTTAAAATGCACAGAAGGCGAAACCATCTTTAGCATTTGCTTGAGTTAAGGATGTAATGCTATTTGCCTCTCCTCTTGCTCCAAGAAGGAGAAAACATAGGCTGTTTTTTGGCTTAGCTCTCACAGACAGTTATTAATCTGATTTCAGAGTTTGGGTGATTATGAACTTGTGCTCAAATTTCAGTTTTGTCAACCAATTAAGTAAAATGATCATGATACTAGTACTGCAAATGACTTACAGAGGGACACAGAATCCATTGATTTGATTTTTTGAAGAACAAAACTGACTTACAATGTATAGCTGTGTAGATACAGGGTGAACGTAGCTCCATTTCCTGCTGCTGCTTCTTCTCGCTAACTTCAGGCAGATGACTTCTGCTAAAGCTGGATCAATGCAGGCAGTGTGTAAGCAGGCAGTGAATGAAGCTGAAATTTGCTGTTCTACACCTCAAGTTAGTGTCCTAACCACTAGTCTATTATATTCCACTCATGCTGGAATATAAAACCTCAAATAAGCCAATTTGGCTGTGACTAAATGAAATTTAATTAGAAATGTTCCAGCTAGCACTAATTATTGAGTGGCAATGCTGTGTAACCAAACTGTGAAATTATCAAATGTTTGCTGACAATGATACATAAAAGAAACACTAAACTCACAATGGAAAGGTAAGTAAAATCTGTTAATTGCTCTTTGATTTTCGCAGTCAACTTCCATGCCTTAAGAACTGCCCAGTAGTTTGTGCAAGCATTTTTTAGGTGTGCAACTAACTTTTTAGAATTAAGCATGTGTGGTTTTTTTTTTTGTATGTGTTATTTTTGCAGTCCTTGAGTAGGGAAAGAGATTTAAAAATTTAATTTATTTTATAGATGTGTTGTGATTTGTCTCAATTTGCTTTTTTTCACATAGAAGAGTGCAATCCATTGAGGTCAATGTAACAGCTCTCAAGTCTTATACAATAATTTTAAGCCCAGGTAGAACCAGGTTTCTGTGGGTGGGCTGCCTGGAGCCTGTGCTGGTGCAATGAGGGTGGAAATCTTTGGGGCTGACCGAGTCAAGAGCTGTTGATGTCTTTCCATCTTGTCCTTTCCTTCCCCTTGGTTGCCCAGCTATTAGGCTTAGCCTTAGGCCCTTGAGAAAAGCCCTCATTCTCAGCACGAGATCTTGGTGCACTACCCTCCCAGGGAATGTTACCATCTGGTGTCAGCAGTTCTTGTTGTCCCAACTCTTGCAGCAATTCATGTTTTCCAGACACAGGGGTGGCAGGACTTTTTGTGGCTGATTTCTTTTGTCTCTTTAAACACTCATTCTTCATTGTGAGCCTCATGGGCAGTGGGCTCTCCAGCCAAAGCGTGGAAACATGGAGGGGGGCTTTTCCACTACTAAGCTTTTTACAATGGATGTCTATTATTCAAAATATAGAAGGCAGTTTTATAAGGCCTGTGAGTACAAATTTCCCAGTCTGTTTCTTCTTAAATTACCAGGAATGCAAAAATAACCAATAGTTTGACCTCTTAAATCACAAATTGGAAAGGCTTACCATTAAAGGACATTGTAAATGTGTTTCCCATTATTTAGTTCATTTGGTGTGTTCAGCAGTGAGCTTTTGGATGCTTTGGTGGTTTTTTTTAAATTCTTTACAGAAATAATTTGATAACTTTCTTTCCTGGAATTTGATTAGGTCCTCTGGACCTACAATAAGGGAAACTGAAGACTTTATAATGAAGGTTGTGTGGAGCTATAATATTGTTGCTGTAAAAACCAATAAGTGCATATTTTAAAGTATGGGTATGATGAGTAGAGTGACCTTCACAAATTAGATCTATCCATCTTTTATATTTAGTGACTAGGGACAAAGATTATACCAGAGAACAGTCTCAAATTGAGATGTGCTGTATACAGTTTATCAGAGACTGTTTTTCTGCCTCAGAAGGAAATAATTTCCTAGGAAATTTCTGCAGAGGGTGTGATCTGTAAAAATTCTGCATGTTGGTCTGATCTTTCAATTAAAATTGGTGATAATGTTGTGCACTCTTTTTTCAAGTCCTGACTGAGCAACGTAAGCTGTGTCTTCTTATTACATTCTGTAAAGTTCGTATTTGTCATCTTTGTATCTCTTTTAATTTTTTTAATTTTTTGTTGTTGTTGTTGAGCTTCATCTTTTGGTAGATCCATTCACTGGAAACATGTCAGGATTTTACAGTGTTTGTACACAGACTGTGTACAAAAATTTTCTGTCTGGATTTGTTTGGAAATATTTTTATTATTTTTATCTTTTGAATCCTTTTTCCACTTTTATTTAGAATTTTCTGATCTGCAGCTGTAATAAATTGCAAATGGAAGAGGAAGGAATTCTTGGAACAAGAAAGTTTCAAATAGGTTGTTGTTACTTCAGATTAATCAGACTCTATATAAGGAGAGAAAATATGTGTCCTCCAAGTCATATCTGTCTTTTGGGTATGAGCTGGGAGAAATTAAGTGGCTACATGTTGTTCACACTGTGGTAGGCTTGGTCCTCTGCACACTGCTTGTAGGTAGATTGTGATCGCATTTTGACTGTAATCTTCTAGACTCTGCAAAAATTGGAATTGCCTTTGCTTGTTTAGCCATGTGCTAAAGCATTTGCAGAGTTAGAACCTGCTGCCACACTTGTCTTTCTTGCATTTGTATATCGGTTGAGAATGTAAGTATGAGGTTCCCGACTGACAAGGGCAGTCACTTTCCTCACTGTTGCACCTCTCATGGAGGACATGTGGTCAGCAACTCTTCTACAGCTGACAGGCTTGAAAGGTATCTTGGTTCCACCCAGAACAGGGCTAATTTTTGCAGTAGCCAGGAGTGGCCATGGCTAGAACCCAGAGGTTATTGTATACCAACTTTTGTAATTTTCTGGAGACAGGGAAGGGGTCTCCGTCACAAAGAGAGAAGCGAGCAGTCAGGTATTATTGGGCTCTGCATGGTGAGCGTTTGCATGTGAATCATTCCCCTTTCTTGTACACTTTTTTGTTAATATTGTTGCTGTTACTGTTAGTTTTCTTATTTCATTGCTGTTTCCAGTAAATTATTCTTATTTCAACCCATGATCTTTACTTTTTGTGCCTCCAATTCTCCTCTCTAGCCTGCCACAGCAGGGAGTGAACAATCAGTGTGTGGCTCGGAGTGTTTCAGTGGGAACAATAAATTGGGGCATATAATTTCTAAATCATGACAGAATAAGATAGGTGGTTTCATCATAGTTGTGACTATGCTTCAAAAATTTTAAACTCCTATAGCTCCAGTTTTCTAGATTTCTTTCAGGGCAAAAGGCAAACTTCCACTAGCCAGTCAGAGTTTGAAAGTCCAGTTCATAAGAGTGTATGCAAAATTCAGTCCTGATCTCAAAGGATAAAAACAGTTTACCTTTATTTTTCATCTGGGGTGTATATAAAGTAGCCTGCTGTCAGGCAGAGGAAATGAAGGAGGGATGAGATAGACAACTGGAAGTGCAGGTGGTTTTACCATTTTTGGGATGAAACTGTCTTCTGCTTTTGATTCCTTTAAGGGAAGTACTCAGTACAGCAAGCCCTTCCTTCATTTCAGTGCATGTGAAGGCAAAATGTGTTTCATTAAAACAAGCTTCTAAATGTGTTTCATTAAAATAAGATTTTGAAAAATATTTAGATGATGACGTCTAGACTCTCAGAGACAGTTTAAGGAAATGTGCACAGCATTCTGTGAACAGATAAAATGTCATCTGTAATTCTTTGGATATATTGCCTGTAATATGCACTGTCATCCTCTGTTTAAGATCTTATCAGTGAAACATATAGAATAAAATTGCTATCAGTAACAGAGCATTGCTCTAAAATGGCTTTGTCTGTCAAATGAAAGTCGGGATCAGAAAAGGTATTTAACTGTGCATCTGCTTTTAATGGAGATACGCAAGCAAAAATGACATAATGAATGTTCCTAAAATTTTGTTGGGCTGTTTCTAACTTTTCTCTAGCCAACACATTTATAGAAGTTGTAGAGTAGAGTAGAGAAAAGTTCAGGATTCTACTTAATTGGTCCCATAGGCTGAAACACTACTGATATCTCATGGAATAAACAGTTTACCTATAATCAGTCTATGACCAATTCATTCTAAGATACTGGATAGAGGACACAAGTCCCTGAGGTCCATTGAGGAAAGAACCAGTTTATGTATATATACAACATAGATAAAGGCCTTTTGCTGTCACAGCATTTTCATTAGGTTTTTCTTTGTGTTTTAGTCAAGTAACTTGAATTTCCAATTTATTAGTAGTTTGATTAGTCTGTTCATCCTTGGTACTCAGTGTATTCCCATTGCTTGAAGTGTAGCAAAATGCAGCATGAAAAGATAGTCTGTGACCCTAAGAATTTATCATCTTTGCAGAAGAAGGAAAATCCTATGTCCGTAATAGAGAAGAGTAATAAAAGAATATTTGTCTACAGGACAGCAAGTGGTCTCAGCATGCAAGGAACTTAAACCTTGTCAGATTATTTTGGAAGAGCCATCTGTAAAAGAGGGATATGAACCTTGTGATATGCATATACTGAAATCCAGTGTAAATATCAAGGTTTCAGTGCAGCCTGGATATTCAGGCAGTAAATCTTATGGGAACATCTTTTTTGACCTGTAATAACTCAGACAAATAAGTAGGACTAGAGTTTGTTGTCAGACACTGAGGACAGGGGCTGTTGAAACTAACAACATATGGTTAATTAATACCAGGTCTCTGCATTGATTGAAATTCATCATACAGGTCCCTATATATATATATGTGTATATATATATATATATATATATATATATGAATACACTTGTATTTATATTCAAAGGTATTTTATGTTTTAAAACTATTTTCTTTGAATAGGATCATTGCCTATAGGAATTTGTGGCATACCAAATGTGCATATGTTGTTGAAACAAGATCAAATTTCATTATGTTATTGACTTTTTTAAATAAAAACAAATTGGGCAAACATTCCAAAAGGAAGAAATAAGGGTGTGGGGAAAGGGCCAGGGCTATAAGAGACAACAGGAATTAGATTATTGTAACACCTGAAAAAAAGAACAAATGGGAATGAGTTTTTTGGGTTACAATGGATTAATGCACTTCAAAGAGTGACACCAATTGCATGGAAAGAGTAGAATAGGCAGCCCAAGTGTTATCTGGTGAAGTAGTGAATTCCTGTTTCATTTTGAGGAGATAATTTCTGTTAATATCCCGGGTGACGTGTGAAGCTTCTCTGTGAGTGGAAATGACAAGAGGCGGTGAATGACCTGTAGCATCATCTGCCTTTGCTTTTGATAATAGATGCTAATGCACAGCATCTTGGTAGACAGAGAGAGGCCTAAGTCACACATTTGCCTCCCAGAGTTATTCCAGCCAAATGTCTGTCATTATCAGTACACCTGTCATACTGATCCTTAGGGGTAAGAGCTAATGGTGGGTGATCATTTATTTTATGGAACTTTTATTTTATGTGGGGGTTTTATTGCTGTGTTGGTTTGTTTGGTTTTTTTAGGAAACTACTCAACAGTTTGCTTTATAGCCAAGCAGCACATTACAGCATAGAGTAATAGTGCAATCAAATCCTTCTACCAGGAAAGCAATGCTGGTTTTTTTTCTAGAAATTTAGCAGCATCCAGTAATCACAGTGATATATGCTAGGTTCATACGCTCTCCCAGGGAGAGAAGGTAAGGGAATAATAACAGATGCTAGGCTGGGTATCGCTCTCTTGTGATAATAAAAACAACATTGAAGGTTTCAAGTGGGGAAGGCCTAAATGCAGAAAGTGTTGGAAGAGCTGGTTGAAGATTAGTCTTAAACCTCACGTGGGGAAAGGGAGGTGAACTCTTTTCCATAAATCATCCGGATACTTAATTTGATATCAAACATGAACCTTAACATGTGTCATATAATCTGGTTTAATACCCACAGGTCTTATTAAAATAGTGTGAGCCAAGGACTGTGCTGATTTACACAGGTTTGAGCAAGTCCTTTGCAAGGCAGCAAATATACCTAATTTGAAGTGCTTTCATTTAGAGATAGAATTTAGGATGTTTTTAACAATTATAGTAATTTTTCTTATAATGGTGCTAATTTTTCTCATAATGGTGCTGATTGGGATCCTGTTGGTGTAATTGGAAAGATTCTTACAACTTCACAGAGATTCATCCCTTTAAATGCAAGTGGTTGTCTGAGGCATGATGATTAGATAGGAAGAGAAACACTCCTGGAGCAACTGTGACCCTGAGTCCAAACCTGGAGCTGCTTCAGACTGGGAGACAAAGCTGAATGCTGTAACACCCCTTTTTTTGGTCCCCCTTCTCCTTTGATTTCTTTTGTTTTTCTTTTTTTCTTTCTTTCCATGTTTTTATTTTTTTTTTTTACTTTTTCTCCTTTTTAATTTCTTCTTGTTTGCTTCTTTCCTTCTTTCTTTCCCCAGCTTCCATATTTTTCTTCTTCCTTTTTCCCTTTCCTTTTCTCTTTTTTATCACTGGTTCATACCAGATGTGAAGTCTTTGATTCTGAGCTGGGAGGAAAAGTTCACATTTGGAGTAAAGCACATCACTTATGTTGCTGCTTTGTGACCAATATCAAAAATCAGCAGTTTCAGCAGACCACTTCCATTGAATGTGGCTCCCTCAGTTGGGATTATCAGCCCTGCTTCTCTCACTCATGCACTCAGTGTGGGCTCCAGGCTCTGCTTTATCAGCACACTCGAAAGATACCAGTAATTAAAGTGTGCTTCATAGGCTGACAGATGAATGAAAATGGAGGGAGAAAAAAAGCAAGTAAAGGAGGTGGGCTGCTTTCTTGAAAGACAAGGCCAAGTATGATTTGAACCATCAGCTAACAGGCAAGCCTTGGAAAAACAAATGGAGTAACTATATCAAAGTATATGGAGAGAGTCCATTTTTATCTAATTGAATTTGTATTTGGGGGTTTTGTATCATTATCAATGATTTATATGGTGTGAGTTAGGTCACACTCTAGTCCATTGTGAGGTGTGGTGTTTGGGTTTTTTTCCAGTTTAACAGTTCAAAAATATATTTGGGTAACTAAACAAAGAGATATGCAAGAAGATGTAATAAACTTCTGAGCTTGAGTGAAGACTCAACCTTTAAATTATTCTGAAGCACAAAATGCCTGTAAAATAGTTGTGAAGATATATCGGTTTATAACAAGGTATCTGTAACAGCTTAAAAATGAAGTGAAATCAAGGAATACAGGAAATGCAGAAATCCCTGCAGGAAGAGAAGTGTTAATTTTGTTCGAATTTAGGAATTTTCAAGCTACCCTACTCCAGTCAAAGGACAGAAATAAAGGTTTTTTATCCTGATATATTGCAGAATTCCTACAGGAATCCTCATTTAAACAAACAAACAGAACAAGGTGATGATTCTGGCACACTAGAAACATCTTAATCTGACCTATGAGAAAAGATTCCTGAAGGAATTTGGAAATGACAAAGATCTTAATTTAAATGTAGGAAAATTCTGAACTTCTGTGACTGAGTCACAGGGAACTCAACACTTTTTAAAGGGTTAAAAATACAGATGATTTATTGCCATAGTTAGATGTAAGGAAATTTTAATCTTATGGGATACCAGATCAGTATTTCTGATTAATCAAAACAAATACATAAAAATAAGGTTTTATCTGTATGATATATTTGCTTAACAGTATTTTTGTTCCTGTTTGAAGCTTTATTTTTTAATTTTACTTCTTATATCTTGAAAGCATTTCAATCCTTTCTATAAATGTTTTGTGGCTGAGAGTGCTCTATTGTTCTATTTCCCAAGTGTTAATCATAGGGAATAGTTTGTCTTTTGTTGGGATATGATCCAACACTTAACTGAAGGAAGAGGTACAGTTCTATTGAATTTAGCTCCAATTGAATCAGGCTCAAGGTGTTGCAAAATTGAACCTTCAGCACACATTGAACATGGCTTTGAACTGGAAGAAAAATAGGAGGTATATTCAGATATCTTTCCTCCAGCAGAAGGGTTTTCTTTATTCGACGAAAAGTGACTTCAGTGGGACTTCCCATGAAGAGAGGTATTAACATCAGAATTATAACAATTTCTCATAAATTTGATCAAAAATTACACACCAAACAAAGGGTTTCTTTGGTTTTGTTTTTGTTGTTTCCCCCCCCTAGAGTTATAACCAAGATTTTAATTGTTCTGCAAAAGGGTTTGGAACGGCTTTGCGGGGAGTCATGCAAACATCATTCATGGAACTTGTGGGGTAATAACTTAGTGTGGTTCAAAAAGGTTTGAATGGTAGCATTTGGGTATGGGGGGGGTTTCATAGTTTCCTTCTGTTCAAGTGCTTTAATTTAAATGGTAACAAAAATAAGTATATTGTGCTTAGCTGTATCACTGGCTTGAACAGCTAACTAAATAATCCAAATTTTCCACCAAAGTGACTGAAGATGAAAATGTCAGAACACGAGCATAATAATTTTAGAAACTTCATTTCTTTCGAATCAGTAAAAAATACAAGTGCTTCTAAGTTGGAGAAAATATTTGCATAATAGATTCACCTTTGAAGCAAAATTGATGACCTAAAGCAAATATAGGATGCATAGTTTCCTCAATTGAAGGAGAAATATGGTAGGTGACTTTATTTATGTAGCTTTATGAGTCTTTCGTTCAATGTAGTGTGTTGCCGGCTCTCTTTTCCTGTCTGCATTCCTCATAACCTGTCTAAAAGATGCACAACCTCATTCTCTTTAATTCCTTCTCAAATACTCCGTTCAATGTTACCATACATAACTCTTTCTTTTACATGAGTGACTTTTCAGACTCTTTTTTTTTTTTAGCGATTGGACATATACCTACATTTTTAGTTTAGACACTTAAATTTTCTGAAAATACTTAATGCTTTTCTTTATCTGAAAACAAAGCAATAATTAAGTGCTGCAAGATTAATGGAAGAATTTTGCTGAAAACACAGAAAATAAAAAACTTTCTGTGAAGTAAAGTGAAAAGTAGATTGAGAAGTTATAAGAATATTTAGAAGATCTTTCTTTTTAGTAAAGGACTTGCAGTACCTTATTTCCAATACCTATAATTTGGCTTCTGAGAGGTGCTTTTGATTTTGGGAGGGGAGTTAAAACTCCCTTAGTAATCATTGTCTTTATTATATGAAGCACAGCAACTGATGAAGTCTTGTGTAGTGAAGACTGTATATGAATATGAAATTATATGATCGCTAACAGATGTCATTTAGGCTCAGTATTGCTTTTCTTCCATACCACAGTTAAATATAAGAAAAAAATATGACACTGAATGTATTCTATTTTATGGTTGCCATTAGAGAAAAACAAACCTTGCAAATTTCATTTCATGATGTGAAAAAAATAAATGTCAGTGATAGCCTGTGTGCAAAAAATTTGTTCAGCCACTGGCTTTGAATTCTTTTTTCATGCTAATTTTGTACCCAGGTAAGTCTATTCAGAGGAGTAGTTCTTGATTTTTGTGAGTGTAAACATTTGGAGAAAAGGTTCCACTGAATAATACTTTGGCTTCTCTAGAGCTGATTTCATTGATGACAAAGTTTAGCTCACCTAGATGATTAATTACACAGAAATAGAAAAGAAATAAACATTATTAATTGAGGGAGAGGGTAAAAGTACAAGTTGACCTCATTTGAGCTGACTATTGTCATTATTATTACAGAATGCCTTGCCTCAAGAGTTTGATTTGTATAGGAATTCTATATTTTCCTGATTGTGCAAATGTTCAATTAAATTCTAAATCTATAACTCTTTCCTGGAATGTTATGTTATGTTATTTTTCCTTAATGTAATATCCCCTCTTATTTGCACTAAAACCAGGTACTTCAGTTGATCGTAATTTGAAGTACTCAAAAATCCTTTTATTTCAGTATCTCACTGAAAATGTGGCCTGTAGGAAACAATTTGAACTTGTTTATGTATGTGTTTCTACAAGTTCATTATGTCACAATTGTTACTTAACACCCTAAACAAGGCATTATGAAGCTTGATAAAAATAGTAGAGAACAAACAGTCCTGTCTTTCAAGATGCTCACTGCTATGAGTGTAAATATTTTTAATTTATATTTACAAATGTATAAAAAATTGTATTTTAAAATATAAAATTGTGTTTATAAATCCACACTATTACTATATTGTATTTATTTCACAACAATGCTTATTCAAATACAAAACTTTCAAGCCTCTCAATTCATAGGCAAAATCTCACCAGTTCAGAAATTTTTGGCTAAAAAAAAGCATTCAATACAAACACAAAATGTAGGATTATTTTTACACAGGTCTTTATTGCTTGCTTTTTTGAGTCAATCTGGATAAGTTTATATTCTCAGGCGTTTTTAAATCAGCACCTTCCTTACTGCATATTTTCCATGGATATATTAGATCTGTTTGTATAATTGCTGTTTTATACGTAAAAACTGCTACAACACACATATGTACGAAGAGATTATTGCAAAATTTGGGGAGTTACAATGTGGAAGCCTTTTGGAAAAAATATTCAGGTACAAAAACTGCTAAAGATGAAAGAAAGTTACTTTGAAACTGAAAGTTATAGGGAGGAGGAGAAGAGGAATTTCTGCTTGTGGATTTTTTTCTTAATTTAATTTCAATGTGTAGAAATATTTGTCAAGCATAAAATCTAGGTAGCTCAGAAATTTTATGGCAGAGTAGAAATCTCACTGAATTTTTTTAATAGTGTTTCTTACTAATGCTGAAAGTTGACTCCATAAAATCCTGTATATGGCATTTTATCCAAGATAACATATACTAAATACAAAACTAAATAATTTGGTTTACTTTAATATTTTTTGTGACATGTTATCAAATTTTCCCTCTATAATTATACTCTTGAAGAATTCTCTTCTTGTATATGTTTAAATGGTTGTTAAAGATATTTAGATTTGTTATTTATATGCAACATGCTTTTTCAAAATTCTTTGTCTAAATTATATTAGATGCAGTTTTATCTTTTCATTGGGGTAAGCTGTGGCATAACGTCATCAGTTCAATACATTTAATTATTATTTTATTGTGGTCAAAATTTTTCAGCATGCAAACTAGAGAAGGTTAGATTAATGCAAAATTTTACTGTGAGTGTGAGTGACTGCAGTCTTTTTCACATAAATCGATTGCACTCTTTCTAAGGCAGTGCTTTGGTCTCTATTCCCACTCCAGCAACAGTTTTAGTCCTGTTTCTGATCTTAAACTGAACCTTTGTTGATGACTCATCATTGATGGAATTTTTATTTTGCTTAGAATTATCGTGTTGGGGGAATACTGTCCATTTACATGAGCTTAAATTTTGACCTATGGTCTATGTTCCGGTATTACTAGCCTTGTTTGAGGCATAGAGGTGAGGACTAGAAGGGCCTCAGCTCAGGGGGGAAGAAAAGCATTCCTATGTTAATTTAAACAAATTAGCTTATCCATCTTTCTGCTTCTCCTATTTAACTTACAAAATCAATAACACTTAATTATCTCAGACTTTTTTGACCAACACTGTATTGGAACCTTAATTTTAGAAAAGCGGTATTTAACATATTTGGGCTCTGGATGTAGACTCAACCAGAAGCTCTGTAGGCAGAACTTTGTTTTGAAGCCTTCTTTTGCATATATTATGTTGAAGCACAATTGAGGGTTTGCACAATCATCCATTGACATCTATAGAAAGCTCACATCACAGCATGGAGGACTAAAATAATGTTTTCTCTAAACTTGGTAGGGCAGCAAAAATACTCTTCCTGTAGTTGCTTCTGCATTGGTGGTGTTCGCAAATTTGGAACTAAAAGCTTTTTTGGGATTTGATCCAAACAGATAACAGACTATAATGCTGCTTATAAAAAACCAAAACCATTTGTAACACAGTTGCCAAGTTTGAGAAAGAGCCCAGTTAAACCTATTTAAGTCCTCTCTCATATATCATTAGAGATTTACCATTCAAAATCTCTCCATTAATGTTATTTATGGACCATTCAAGGTAATATTATTTTATGTTTGGGGGAAATAAAACTTTAGGGATTAAATATTTTACTTGTCAATGTTCATTCCAGTAAATGTATTTTTCCCTAGCTAAATCCCAGAGTTCTTAGGATAATAGTTTGCACTTGTAAATACTTGTATCTGTGACCCTGATCACTCTATTCTCATCAAAAATGAAATAATTATATTTCACAAATGGTTCAGCCAGCCAACCTTTGCTACATTGCTCCACCAGTTCTTTTTCAGTTTTTCTGTAACCTGAGGCTGACATTTCATAGTAAAATCAGGAACACATCTATGAGGAATTTACTCCTTCTAGCAAGACGCTGGCTATAACTTTATGAAAGGAGAGGTAAATTTGGTTCAGTTACATGCCACTCACACTTGATCTCAGATTTTAGAGTAATAAAGTCGTCATTCAACTCAGTGGTTTTTTAGGGAAAACCAGTTCTTCCAGCTCCAGCTCTCTCTCCTTGGCACCTCTGCCAAGGACTGACTGACAGTTTCAGTGAGGGATAATGATATTATACGTCTGTCAGAGTCACCCTGAACAAAAAATGTGGGTGCCTGTGCTACATGGGACAGCAACTTTTATGTATCTGATATATTTAGGAGTTATTGCATATGCCTGACATAGCCTTCGTCCATGTAAGTCATCCCTGTAAGGTGGTTCTAACGAGTCCAACAAATCCAGCCTGGGACTGAGTCTACTGCACACCACAGGGGGTGGATTTTGGCACAGGGAAGAAGCGTAGCA
This sequence comes from Pachyramphus minor, assembly GCA_013397135.1. NCBI lineage: Eukaryota > Metazoa > Chordata > Aves > Passeriformes > Tyrannidae > Pachyramphus > Pachyramphus minor. The sequence goes on from VYXB01009668.1 coordinate 861,630, forward strand.
CACCTGATGTATGCTGCACTCCTCGCACATTGCTGGTTACTTGTGCATGAGTCACAGTGCTAGTCTGTGTGTAAGCAGTACTGAATTCTTTAGAGCTAAGTCTGACAGCCAAGACCAAGTCAATCATAATTGTGCCTAAAGTTTCAAGCTTAAATTTTTGCCCATAGTGCTATTTTTGTACATTCTGTAGTGTTCCACATTTATCAAATAACTATGAATGGGTCAGAAAAGCATTTCCAATCTACATGTGTAAGCAGAGGCAGAAGATAGTTTCTGGCTGATGCCTGTGACTATAACCATGCAATGCAAAGCACCTGTGTTCAAAACCCAGCAAATTGTGGGTTGCTTGATTGACATGAAGTAGGTGTATGAAAGTGCACAGGGCACAGTGCAGAAACAGAAAAATGTAAATTCTAGATTGATTTTATATTATGCAGGTTACTGCATAATACTGTACTCGAGCTGAATAGGGATATTTCATATGTTATGTTACTATGTATAAGACATTTTTTTCCCTTGCATACTGTGAATGTATTTTGCATCATGACATATACATTTGTGTTGCTGTGGAAACACAATATTATTTTAGTTGTCCTAGGAGACACAGACACAACACCTGATAGTGGGTGTTGTACCAGTTTGGATGGAGGTCTGTTTTCTCTTCTGTCCAACAAAGTCTTCCATTCCCTACTGTACCTGAAATAGCAGAGGTTCTTGTGATTGTTATCATTATCTTTGAGTATCAATTCACACAAAATGGGACACACACTTCATATATGAAAATATTCAGTCTCAGTTGTGCGAGATTCTCAGTCTAGATTCATGGCACTGGTCCAGGAAAGTCACTTTTGCCCTCGATTAACATCAAACCTGTGAGAAGTCCCACTGAAATCAGTGGGACTGCTTATGTGCTTAAAGTTAAGTATGTGTACAAAGTGCTTTACTGGATTGATACCAAAGCACATGACCAGCCCACGCTTTAGAATGAGTGCTTGGGAACTTGACAAAGTTTGTGGCTATTGATTTGGGTTTAAAATGGAAGAGGATATATTAGCTATTTGTGAGTTTCCATGTTTCCAGCAACTCAGTCTAGAATCACAGAATATGATGAGTTGGAAGGGACCCGTGGGGATTCTTGAGTTGAACTCTTGGCCCCATGCAGCATCACCCCTTGACCCCAAAAATCATACCATGTGCCTGAGAGCGTTGTCCAAAGGCTTCTTGAACTTAAGACAGGCTTGGTTCTGTGACCTGCTTGGTGTTTCCCTGGGGAGCCTGTTCCAGTGCTCAGCCACCCTCCAGGAGAAAAACTTTTGCCTGATATCCAACCTAAACCTCCCCCTGATAGCTTCATGCCATTTCCTCAAGTCCTGTCACTGATTATGAGAGTGAAGAGATAGTACCTGCCCCTTTACCTCCCCTTGTGAGGATGTTGGAGACTGCAATGAGGTCTCCCCTCAGTCTCCTCTTCTCTAGGCTTTTGTTTTATAATTTTGGGGCAAAAAAGAGTTAGAAAGTAAATTTGAGGGACAGTTGTACATAGGGGAACTGGTTGCCTTGTACTGTGGAAATATGTGGGTTTGTCATGGTTTAACCCCAGCCAGCAACCAAACATCATGTGCTCTCTTGCTCACTTCTCCACCAGAGGAGTCAGGGAGAGAACTGGAATGGTAGAAGGTCAAAACCTCATGGGTTGAGATAAAGTCAGTTTAATAGAGAAAGCAAAAGCTGTGCACACAAGCAAAGTAAAACAAAGAATGAATTCACTGCTTCCCATGGGCAGGCAGGTGTTCAACCATCTCCTGCAGGAGAGCAGAGTCCCATCACACATAGCAGTGACTTGCGAAGACAAACACCATCACTCCAAATGTCCCTCCCTTCTTCTCTCCCCACTTTATATACTGAGCATGATGTCATATGGTCTGGAATATCCATTTAGTCACTTTGGGTCACCNACTGATTATGAGAGTGAAGAGATAGTACCTGCCCCTTTACCTCCCCTTGTGAGGATGTTGGAGACTGCAATGAGGTCTCCCTTCAGTCTCCTCTTCTCTAGGCTTTTGTTTTATAATTTTGGGGCAAAAAAGAGTTAGAAAGTAAATTTGAGGGACAGTTGTACATAGGGGAACTGGTTGCCTTGTACTGTGGAAATATGTGGGTTTGTCATGGTTTAACCCCAGCCAGCAACCAAACATCATGTGCTCTCTTGCTCACTTCTCCACCAGAGGAGTCAGGGAGAGAACTGGAATGGTAGAAGGTCAAAACCTCATGGGTTGAGATAAAGTCAGTTTAATAGAGAAAGCAAAAGCTGTGCACACAAGCAAAGTAAAACAAAGAATGAATTCACTGCTTCCCATGGGCAGGCAGGTGTTCAACCATCTCCTGCAGGAGAGCAGAGTCCCATCACACATAGCAGTGACTTGCGAAGACAAACACCATCACTCCAAATGTCCCTCCCTTCTTCTCTCCCCACTTTATATACTGAGCATGATGTCATATGGTCTGGAATATCCATTTAGTCACTTTGGGTCACCTGTCCTGGCTGTGCCTCCTCCCAGCCTCCTGAGCACCTCCAAATTCCTTGCTAGCATGGCAGTACAAAAACCAGAAAAGGCCTTGGCTTGGTGTAAGCCCTGCTCAGCAGGAACAGAAATATCTCTATATTATCAACCCTGTGTTCAGCACAAATCCAAAACATAGTGCCATACACTGTGAAGAAAATTAACGCCAGCCCAGCCAAAACCAGTACAGGGTTGTTGTGGTGGTTTTCTGAGTGTTTCAGCAAAAGTTCAGATTTTGCCTCTTCTGCTGCCCTTCCATCAGAAGGGAAGAACAGGCTAACACTATTGTTGTATTATTTTATTACCAATGAAGCCCTGTGTCTAATTTTTAGTTTCTTGACCATGTGCACAGTTAGAGTTTTGATTTTTTTTGTCCCATGTGACTCCATAAAATCTGTTGTCACAGAATTACATTATTGAAAAATTGTATTTATTTTATAAAGAATCTTAGATTAATTTTATAATACTGCATGCAAATGCAAAATGAGTAAATACAATTTCTCATTTAAAATCAGGTTCATACTTTGTCATACATGGAAAAAAATTCTTTCCTTAGACCATAGATTTGTGTTTCATACACTCTCAGTCATACGTCCATATGTACTTCCTCATGTTCATTCTCTTACGACTGTATTTGAATGCCTGTGGCAAAAACAAAAGCCAAACATTTTGGCATTCAAGAATATATTTAGTCTATATATGGACCAAAGTTCCTGGAAGAAAAAGCTGATAGGTTCAAGAATGAGTCCAGTAAAATGATAAATTTTTGCTCCCTATAGATTGCTTAGTGCTGACAGAAAAAATACCCTGGAATTCTGCTGACCTTTTTCCCAAAGGATCTGACCCCAGTTACTCCGAGTTACTGGCTCCATATAGTACTGTCAGTAAGAATAACTGCTCTTTATTCTTCGCAAAACTTGGTCATTTATCCAAAATACAGTGTTTGTGTGTGCATGAGATAGAAGCAGGTAGGAAGAGAGAGGGAGGAAAAAGGAGCGGCTGGACTTCTATTTCAAGAAATTGCTTATTTTTCTGTTTGGAAGTCACTTCTTCCCTTATTATTGTTCTAACATTTCTTTCCCCATAATCATTGTTGTTTCTTTATTTACTCTAAGAAGAGCAGTGTGTAAAACAGAAGATGGACCATGCAGTAGCCTAAGTGTGATTCTTGGAAAAAAGTTAAATATCTCTGAGAAAAATGCTTTTTGTTAGAAACTATCTTCGGTGCAGGCTTCATTCAGCTAAATGGGATGACAAGGAAGAAAAAAAAATGGAGAAAGCAGTTAATAAAACCTGTAATTCTTATTTTTTTATCTAGTGGAGTAAGGGCATACTTGTCTGATTCTTCAGAGATGGCTTGGGTGTGGTGGACATTTCTGGCTTCATTCTTGCTGGACGCAGCACTGGGTGTCAATAGCACTCAGAGCAGCACATCTGCATTTTCTGGCCCTGGATAGTTTATTTCATTTTTATATCCATTTGTAGGGAGTAGAGAGAGAGAGTGAATCTGTTCCTTAGGGAAGGAAGTCCAATGAAACGCTTTTGCCAGAGTTGTTCTGTGCTCAGTGCGCAAGCTATGTAACACTTCAACTGTATAATTGAGAGCTGACTGAAATTCTATTAATAATAATTTATGTAGGTTTTTTCATTAATATGTTTTAATTGCATTGTGTGAGATTGAGAAAGTAATATTTGGAGAAAAAGCAAAAGCATTCAGTAAAACCTGAGCATCTATGCAATGCTGCCACCCATGTCTGGGCAAAGAGCCTTCCAAGGACATAGCAGAAGGGGCTGCCAAGCACTTCCTGCAGAGTGGGAGAACTTGCCAGGTGATGATTCAGACCACCTGAATTAAGAACTTAGCTTCCTCCCAGGGCTGTCAGTAGCTCAGCTTCCTAGAGTAAGTGCTTGGTTTAGATGCTTTGTAAGAAGCATGGATTCCTCTACAATTTCTGAGCTGAAGGTTTGTTTCTGAAGCTGGTGAATCTGCACACGTCATAAATCAGCGTATCTCTGTTATCACGTGTGATTCTGGATGACATTCTCTCATGTGGAGTAAGCAGTTTAGCACCAAGGCTAAATTTATTGTTAGGCTCACGATGCATTGAAGTAAGCGGAAATCCTGACAGTGCTGAAGCTAAGGGCAAAATTATTTGGCTTCAGTCTATACTTCAGTTACACAAAGATGCATTTAGTCTCCTGTTAACTTCAAGGGGCTTGTGGTAGACATCCTCACAGGGCATTTACTTGCTCTTCCCTGCTGACTGCCAGTAACTGCTTTCTGATTTTTTAATTTTCTTCTTTCTAGCTTAACTTCTTTACTGTGCTGTCCCACGTTCAAACTCTCCCCGTAAAACTGTTGTCACCTGTGGTCTTATGTTCCTACCTTATGTTCCTGCTTGGGGCAGGAAGGGATTGCATGTTTTATCCAGGGAGTGAGATGTAAGAGATGTGAGATATAGTTTCATTTCTCTGCTCCTTTTAATTCTTGTTTCTTTGACTTTCCATGAAAATTCTCTAACCCCGTTAAGATCCAGTTAATGAGAGATGCCTCTGCCTGAATTAAAGTACAAATGAAACCATATGCAGAACTCAATAATACAGATTTTATTTAACAGTAAAGGTGATGTAGAGAGATAGAAAGAAATAGGAAAGGGGGTGGGGAGGGAAAGAGACAGCGAGAGAGAGAGTGACAGAGAGAGATCAAGCAGAAGATAGTCACCATCAGTGGATCTAGCAGGGTCCCGTTGGTCCTGGGCTTCTCAGTGGTGGGAGTCCCAAGGTCGTTCAAAACTTTCACTATGTGTACATTTTTGCAAATGAAGAAATTCATGCTCATTAACTACACAGTTCTCTTATTCTATTGGTTAAATTATTGCCTTGCTTCTAATGCTAATTAAACCCATGTTCAGTCTTTCTCTTCTTGTGAGTCACTGGTTTTCGTTCAGTGGGTGGGTTGTGAGTTGGTGGTCACAATTTCCCCCCGTCAGAATTAACTTTTACCCAGTCCAAGCTGATTTCAGCACAGTTGCTGAGCTGGCTTTCCTTGTGGTCCATAAATTCTGCCATTATCAGTGGTACATTCATCTCTCCTAGCTTTGTTTATCTCCCCCTAGGCCTGAGATAATACTCAGACAATAGTACCACCTTTCTCTTATCTCCAGTTCCTTCTGTGGTGGTTTAACTTACAGTCCGAGTTCCATGCATCCATGGAGGCATATTTGGGGTGGCGGAGCTTCAGTGCTTGTTGGTGGTCGCATATGCCATCTGTCCCATAATTGGGGTGATCTTTTTTTTAACCAGTGATATGCATATGAGCAGTTCCTTCTTTACATGATTTGCCACAGTGGGAATTTTTGTCTGGATGCATTACCAGGATGTGCTAGCCAGACCTCACTCTCACCATTCAGTCTCTCCATTCTGCGCTTATCTCATGGCAAAGTCCTTCTGTGGCCTAAACACCATTTGAGACAGGCAACTGTGATCTTAAATCCTTACAACTCCCAAGTGTTGAATCATTATAGTATATAAAGACATAACAGCCTAAGAAAGGATTGATTTCCATTGCAATCAAAGACAGTTTTTAGCATGTTGTATGGGCACAAGATCCAAGATTTTTATGATTTCTAATGTTTGTAATAATGACAGATGGTGTCAAAAATGCTACTTTGTTCTATATACCCTTTTTCTTGCTTTACAAGTGAGTGACAAAGATTATAACATTAAAAACAATATAGGCATAAAAATGAAAAAAAAAAAAAAAAGTATGCTCCTGTATAATTCCTTCACCTGTCTTACCCATTTGGGTAAGAGCCTTATACTTTATCATAAAGCAAAAAAGGAGATATTTGTAACATACAGCAGAAAATACATGATCTGTTACATCATTTGACCATGCAAATAGCTGTTTCTACTCTGTAAATTGGTCTTCTTTTATATGGTTGTTAGAAATGCATCTGCTTCCATTTTCACATACTAACTGGTTTTTTTGTTTGTTTGTTTGTTTGGGGGGGTTGTTTGTTTTGGTTTGTTTTTGTTTTTGTTTTTGTTTTTTAATGAAGACCCGTTAATGTCTACCAGAACTTGATTAGGTATTATATTGATGAAAACGGATCCATTTACATGCACTGAAGTCTCATAGCCACTTGTTGAGAACAAGGGTTTTTTATTATGATAAAGAGGGTGAGCAGGTAAACAAATAGGAGTGCAAGAGACTCTAAAACTTTGTTTTGGATATTTATTAAAATTTATGTCCTTTTAATTGTCTGTATTTTAACAGAGTTTATTAAACAATAACATATTTTACAATTTATGTAGTCTAAATGTGAGCACTATGAAGAGTAAAAAGCAGATCTTCAGTAAAAGTTAATACTGGCAAGCAAAGGGGCAAGTTAAAATGAAGAAAAACATCGTGTCTTGCACATATAAAAGTGAAGTGATATGGTATGATCAGAGAATATGAAGGACATCTTAGGAAAGAGCTGTTACCAAAAGAAAATTTCACCAAACCCCAATTGTGTCAAGCCTGAGAGTGACAGGAGAGCTGCAGATTGTCTTCAGATTTTCTCTGACTGTTGTCCTCTCATCATCTCCTGTCCTTCCCGCAATTGAAAATTCTCCCTGCCCAAGGGAGAAGCAACCTGACATTATTTAAAATGAAGAAGAAGGAAGCCTGAATGAATTAGCAGTGATGAGCTGAAGGCACAGTACTTGCAGATGAGTTTAACAGTTGGGCTACTTAACAGCATAGATGTGTATTTATAGCAACGCAGCTAGAGGCATGATCACCTGGGGATTTAGTGGACTCATGGAAGATTGCTCGGACTACAGGTCTGGACTGTTCTGCGGGTCATACAGACTGTTGCAGGTAACTCATTAGAGTGATAATGGCCAGGCTTACTAATTGGAGATAAAGTTCAGAATGTGGTGAAGTGTGAAGGCATGGGTCAGCCATCCTCCCATCTCAGGGTATCTATCTCCATGCTTTATGGTACCTCATTGCGCTCCATCTAATAGCCAGAAAACTGCTATTAGCTTATCATTATAACTACAATTAATATGGGATGAGATTAAACAATGCACTGTGGGACTCATTATTTGTCTTCCAGATGCAGGGGGTGAGGAAAATGTGGGAGTTTCTGTCTACCTTACAGTACTCATATTCTGATGGCCACAGTCCAGGCCCTGACTAATGGTTTTGAAATGCTGAGGACAGAAGTTAAACAGGCATCTACATCCCAGACCCCACTAGGGAACTCCTGATTAGTGTGTGGAGGGTGAGAATCAAGGGAAGCACTGAAACTTGAAGCCTGGCCAAGAGCATAAAACCCACAGGGCTTGTGGCTATTGCAGGTAATAACAAAGGGATGGTGTCCATAGGAGGGAAGGGCAAGTCAAGAAACCTGAAGTCTGAGGAGTCAGATGGTCTGCTGCACATTTCAGTCATGGCTTAGGGAAGGCACGGTGACCGAGTAATGGATCTGCACTGAGATGTGCCAATACAGGTGTCTCAGCCATTGCTGCGTAGGAACGTGTGGAAGAATGATGGTCACTGAAAATAGAAGCTCTGGAAAGCCGTAAGTGCCTGTTGAGAAAACTAATGGGTAAGAATGTAAGAAAACCTGGCAAACACTGCTAGAATTTTGTTTTATAGCTTTTTCAAAGGAACTTTCACAGGTTTCCAGAATCCTGTGCTTTTTTCATGCTGTCTAATTTTTCATTATGTTACAAGGTTTATCTGGATCTTGGTGTAATTATGCAGTTTAAAAACACTGTAGAAAAACAATATGCAGGAGTTTGTGGCAAATTCAAATCTGAGATGTGTTTTAATTTTTAGGCTTTTAAGAAACCAAGTATTGTAGCTGTATTATTTGAGTAGTGCAGAGAAATCTGAAGAGGAAACGCAGTAAACATCAGAAGTGGAAGCATTTTATTAGGCCATAAGCGAAGAATTATAACCTGTCTGGGAGTATAGACAGCTTTCCCATTTCAGTCTAAAGATATGAATTTTTTGCCTGGTGATGCAATGGTACTTTATGTTAGAGTTCAGCTTGAGAAAAATATCTTGCCACCATCAAAAGTCCTGGTGCGGAAGTTTCATAGATTTTCTTCTTGCAGAGTTTTTACCAGTTGTGTTATTTGTGTGGGACCAACCAAGGTCAGGTAGAGTTCTCTGGACAGTATACAAATGGCAGGGTAAGAGGCAATCTTCCTGTCTTGAAGATCAGTATATAAATAGACAAAGAGGGAAGGGAGAGTGGTAGTCCGTAGCTATCAATATTATGATGACAAATGACATGTTAATTCTCCCTTCGTGGCAGAAGGTATTAGAAAGACAAGAAAAAAGGGTAATTAGTAGGAAATAATAGGAGAAGAGAGGAAGATAAGAAGGGCAGCTGTGGAGCACTGCAGAGGTGAAGGGACTGAGATGAGAGTTGAATAAGCTCGGAGCAAATGTCAGCTGTACAGCTGAAGTCCAGACAGAATTAAAAAAAAAAGCCTTTCCAGTACAAGCAATTCCTTCTTTAGCTTTTCCTACATCTGCTCTGCTGGTGTCAGTGCCTGGTTGTTGACTCCATGCAGTTTCTTTTGCAGAGTTCATGTGGCTTGAGTCAGAGAAGGTCACTTCTGCAGAACACGCATTGCCTTTGACAGTGGGTGTCCAAGACCCCGGCATGGCATGCTGCAGGCTGGGGGGACAGGCTGTTGCAGCCAGGACTCCCACCCTCTCCTTTCCTCCAGACTAAGCCCTTGAGAAGCTGTCTTCCTAGTCTGAGTGAGAAAGACCAAAGCTTTTAAGCACATGGGGTGTATCTCGAACTTGAGTAAAAAGTGTGGCATGGTATGCAGGATTTATAACTGTTACAAAAGTAAATGGATGCTTTTTATATCCAGGTTACTAGAAGTTTATCAATAAGATTTAAATTCTATTCTATGTCTGCTAATGATATAACAGATGCAAGTGTTGCAACAGCAATGTCTCAATTACGGCAGTCATAAGAAAAAAATGTTTAATGAGAATTGTTGGAAAGTTCAACTTAAAAGCAGGAAAATTACTAAAAGTTGAATGTTCCTGAAAGTCTCATTTAATTTTACTTCATTAGACATCTTAGATAAATGACAAATCAAAATTGCCTCCCATTTCAGGACTGGCAGCTTAGGACTTCCTAATTTCCCTAAATTAAGTGTTTTGTCTCCGCCAAGAACTTATCATGTAGAAAAAAATACTGTGACATTTGTTTATTTTCCTAGAATTATTAATTCAAGTAAATCTTTATAACCATTTTAAATGTGATCTCATTCAAAAGCAAGAAGATTAGTTCAATTTATTGCATATACAGGAAAAAAATACAGTAGGAATCTAGCCCTTGACATTTGTTATATAAGATTAAACTAATTTAAATGTGCAAGCTTTTTGGATTAAGCTCAAAGTATAGATATTGGATTGAAAGGTCTGTGTTTTTAAACACTGGCTAGGAACATGCCTTGCTTTACAACAGCTAAGGAGCATAAAAAAAAAAAATCTTTCTTAATCCTGTTTAGTGCCCAGGAAATTCCAAAAACATTTTTACATATTATGTTAAAGTGAATGTCTTTCCCTTCACCAATCAAAACCAATTCCAAAATATTGCTTCACAATTTGTGTCACTAACTACAGATTTTTTCATTTTGTCGTTGATTTTCTTAGCTCAGATGCATTTGGAAAACAATGAAAAGGGCTCAGAGGTCCAAAACTAATATAAGTAGAATATATTTTATATACTATACTTTATTGTTTTTGTTGGAAATATGATGAAAATCTTTGGACATTTTCAAAAGAGGCTAAATATTTTTTAAATTATATAGAAACATGGTCTTTAAGGCTGCTTCCCACCTCCCCCCCCCCAGGGAAATGACCCTTTTAAAAACAATTAAAAAAGAAAATGTTTTTTAGGGTTTTTTTCAGTGGAAAGAGTGATATAAACAAACACATGATGGCACAGCTGATCAAAAAATAATAAAAATATCATGTGGGAATTAATTTTTTTGTCTTGAAAAAGTGGGTGAATTACCTCAGGATTTACAATGAACCAGATTTTGTCCCTTTAGTCCTTTTAGAATTGTTTGGAAGACAGTGAAGGTAATAGACTTACAGATTGCCTGCAAAGAGTAAGGGATGCTTATAGATAAACTCTGTTATGAGTCATTGACCTCATGTGCCTCTGATGCAGTAAATGCCAGAAGCAAAAAGATGTAGTCTTATTTCCTAGGAAATACCTGGAAGGTCCTTCCACCACAGCATTAACCTTCTCAGTTCACGTGTTTAAACACTCCTTTCCTTTCCAATGCAAAATCAATCAAAACAGAGAAAAAAAATGTCCTGAGGCAAAGCAACTTTCCAAAAACAAAAAATAATGAAGTTTAAGGAAAAAACTTCCATGAAACACACCCTGACCAGAAATCTTGTCCTTCAGGGGAAGGAGTGTTGTGATAGTTTGTTGAGACCTTCTGCAGTTTAATGTTTTGGTATTGGTTAGCAAAGGAAAGATTGATAGTGTTAGGCAGAAGGGAGGGCAGGAGGAGGTATGCTCCTCTACTTAGGAAAAAAAGCATGACAGTTGTATAAAAAAGAGGTTTCTATGTTTGACTTGCCTTTTTGAAGGCTGGCATCATTTTAGGGTCAAAATCTATGGTGTTCACTTTGTTTGTGGGTGACAAATGTTGTTTTCCTTTAAATCTCGTTCTAGTTCATATATTGCAATGAGTTCCTGTATTACAAAGCTTATTTAGAACTTATTTTCTCCTCCTGAGTTGGTGGAAGAATGGCTCTTCACAACCACATGAATGAGCCTGGCATGCTGGGCTCCAAACTGGTGTCATGACATTGACAGGTCCAGGGTGCCCAACCTTCATGGGCTCTTGAAGAATCACACCCTTATGGGTCTGCCAGTGTCAGAGTTGTGTCCCTTTGTCTGAGTAGGCAGACACATGCTCATAAGCTCTTCTACATGCAACAGACGCTTGTTCTTCTCTCCCAGGAGAAGTGAACAGTGTAGTGGACTGTACCACTCAGCTTATCTATCACATCTCTTTAAGGGCTGCCTGGCACAGGTTATGAGCAAAATCACTCTGCTAGTCCATGTGGGACAGACTGTGCTTCTGGGGGTCTAGTTGTTTTTTTATAAACCCACTGGTGCACATGGACTCTTCCATTCCTAAGGAGACCCCTCCTCATGTGCTGTGTGATGGCTTGGTTGTTTCCCCTTTCTTAGCTTGGTATGGCTTGAGCAAATGGCTCAACTCACATGGCCACACCAGTGTGAGAGCAGCTTCTTGGAGAAGAACTAGTCAGGAGGAAAGAAAGAATGCACCTCTCTAGGTTATTTCCACCTTGGGTCTCATTATAACAAAACTAAGATTGCCAGTTGGACCGAAGTTGGGAACTCTACTTCTCTGGGAATAGGTCCAAGACCACTGATCATCATGTGTGAGGGGCATTTTACCATCACATCATCAGTACAAGATAGAGTCCCCTTGGTCATGGTTGTACTCAGACCAGGGTGCTTCAGGTGAAGAGTTGTGGGTTTTGCAATTGGCCTGACACAGTGCCCTGTTCTTATCACCTTCCTAATTAGTGGTTCTGCCTAGACCCTTCCTTCTCACAATCAACTCCTCCACCTCCTTAGCTGGGCAAAGCTGGCACCTGTCCTCACAGCAGGCTGTTTTTAATTCACAGTCCCAAAGTATCCCTTCCATCAGTCCAGGGTAAAGTTGCTGCATTTTCCAGGCAATAGATAAAAAAAGTAGATTGACAAATGAGTTTAGCATATGACCATCATGCATCAGATATTTAAAAAAAAGAGTGACTGGAAGGTTCATCTACAACTTGTTTGTCTTGCCCATATGGGAAAAGGAATTTAAATCACCACATTGCTTCAGGAGCAGTTTGAAATCCCAGCATAGTGAAGTCCTGTTTTTTCAAGGGATGGAAACTGCAGATAGTAAGAGTTTCTGCAGTTAGTATAATATTGTGCAATGGCAAGATACACTCTAAAGTATTCTTAGTGTAGATGGAAATGTACAGACAGAGAAGCAGCAGTTCTACTTTCCCGGGAAAAGAAAATTAAGAACTTCCATCAGCTTGCTTGTGTTTGCAGTGTGTCTTCCCAGATATCTGCTGCTTGATTCATGTTCTCACCAAAAAGATGGAATAATATCTCAGAACCTGTAACTGAGTAAAGTAAGCCTGAGGCTTACTTTTATAAAGAGTATGAGGTTTTCACTTGGTTTTTGGTTTCGGGGTTTTTTACAGCACTTTTCTGGCCTTTTTGATTTGAAAACTTCTAATTTTTTTCCAACTTACTGCCATGCTTCCTTGTTTAAGGTTTCTGAACATGGGGGTTTCATGGACCACAATTTGAAAACTATTGTAATGTGAGGCCGGACAGTGCTGTGTATTCATTTTGTTTTAGGAATTGTTAGTAGAATAATCCCATCTGAAAGTTATGTTTCCAATCGTATATGGTAGTAAAAATAGAAAAGATAACAGATCTTTATCTGTGAACTAAGATGCTCTTGTTCTAAGTGCTGTACAAATACAGAAGAAAAGGTCAGTCCCAGCATCAAGGAGTTTAGACTTCAGAGAGGCGGCTGCAGACAGTCTCACTGTCTGAGCAGTTATGGCCATATTGTTTTCTTTTCCTCACTCCTCCACCAAAGACATTGCCCAAATAATTTTGAGGTGGATTTTTCTAAAGCTTTGGGTGTTCATTGGATTCATTAATTTGATGCATTACAAAATTCATGGCAAATTTCTTCTAGAACTGCATCATTCATTACTTTTAATGGAACACTTACAATTATACAGAATTATACATAGTTTCACTAATAGTTGATTTAAAAAAAAAAAGTTTGCAAGCATTTTGAGTGAATATTTTTGAATAATATACTCTGAAAGAAATAGCTTATGAGCAGTAGAAAATGGGAACACACATGCCATAGCAGCCACGGTGCTCCACATTTCTCATGTGTTGACTGCTCTCTGGCCGTCTTTAATAATAGCAGTGGAGAATTACAGTACAAGTTTCTCCAACAACCTGAAGACTACAATTTGTGTCAACAAATCTTTGTGTGTTAAGAATATTCTCTTCTCTTTTTCTAAATATTTTTTTCCTAAAAATGAAAAAAAAAAAAAAAAAGCGCCTGTGCTTCTTAAAATCTTGATTTCCTTTACAAGATTATTTCCTCTGCTTCAGGAAGTTGACAGGCAGCAAATCACTTCTAAATCAAGCTTCAAGCCAGTACTGCAAAAAAAGAAGAGTTTATTGGTACCAGACATTTGTAAATATGTAATTGACACTCATGCTATAACAATAAGCAATTCCAAAAAAACCTAGAGAGCTGCCAGAATAAACAAGCTTGCAGTGAGCTCTATCCAATGGATTTATATCCATCAGGGTCAGTCCCCTCAGTGGTGGTCAAAATAACAGCTCTGGGGCCAGCTGGAGTTCTGTACTGCAGCAATCTCCTGTTTTTGCCTCTTCCTTCCTACTGTGTAGACTTCCAGTGGGATCCCTAGGCATGGGCAGGTAATGAGCTATAGCAATGTTGTCCAAACAATATGCCTGAGGGCTGGTGACAATTCCAAAGCCTGTGGAATTACTGGGATTTGGATGCACAGAGAACCAAGGTGAGAGCCATGCTGCTTCCAGGGGACATAGACTCAACACTTTAGGGTTTGAGGGATGAGAATCACTCAAACAGGCCTCCCATCTTTGTGTCATTATTGTGAGGTTGTGGCTCAGGTCGTGGCTCAGGTTGTGGCCCTTCCTCTGCTCTCAATAATTGAGTGGGATACCATTAAGGTTCATGGGTTTTGTAATAACATCTAATTACATTTTAAGGCAGCTCTCACCCTGCACCCACCGTTTCAAGCTTTGGGCTGGCTCCCACCCTTGCCACCTCCATCTTTTTCTGTGCTTTCCCTTCATTTCCTGCACTGTAGCCTTAAGCAGGTCTATATGAAGCAGACAGAGCAGTAAGAGGTGGCTGCAGCCAACATTTGCTGCACATCAGCAACTGATAGCAGTCAAAGCTGAAGCAGAAACAAAAGGTAAGAATGGGTATGGGGTCTGTGTCATATTGCAAGCACTCTTTGGTAGTGGTGAGCATGTGGAAAACTGTGTTAGTTAATAAGGCACTTGAGCTGAAAGTTTCTGTTCTTCTCGGTGAAATGTTAGGATTTAAATGAGAGAACACAGAGCTTGAGACTAACTCTGTTCCTTCACTCCTGTCTAATGCAGCAACAGAAATGAACCATACCTCTGACGGATGAGCTAGGTAAGAACCCATAACTTTATTATTACTATGATTTAAAACCAAAATTAATACCTTTGTGTGCAGTGAAACTATGCCTAGTGCAAAAAAAAAATCCAAACCAATAGCATTCCCTTTGTCAGGAACTACAGGTCATGTTGCTGGAGAGAGGAGGAAGAGTTTGTTTTTTCTTCCCCGCTATGGATAGTTATTTTCAGCACACATGACTGACAACCCAAAGAACTAGGTTTCTTTGATTTTTTGTAAATATGGTCTTGATATTACGTAACGCTCTTAGCATTTAAGTTTTTGAAATTTAGAGGATTGATCTTAAGACTCCTAAAAGCCTTAGCTTAGAGGCTCTGTTATATGAGTTTCTGTTGGCTTTGGCCTTCAGGATATCTTTTTAAATGGGTTTCCTAGAAGGAAAGGAAACTGGAAGGGATGAAAAATACAAATTTTCTTTGATAGCATTTACTTTTCCAAGTGGGGGAGATGATGCAAATCTCTCAAGCAAAAGCAGAGAGGCTGGTGACAAGGAACTGTTTAGGAATGTCTTTTCTCAGCCTCTGCCCAAGATATTTTATGGTGTTTGATGGGGGTTTTCTTGCTGTTTTTGAGACAATGAGCAGGAAAGTCAGAATATGCAGAAGATGTCTTGAATTCTGGTGAACTGTGGTTTAGGTATCAGATGCTATCAGATGTTAGATGTTAAAAGTATTGTATAGAAGTAAGTAGATAAATCTATTTTAATTGTTTTCATTTAAAAATGTTAAAAATCATAAATAGTATAGGTCGCAAGCGACATAAGACAAAGCAAATAGAACAGTAATAGATAAATACCCGCTTTATACTGTAAATTGAATATACACTGTTATAGAGTAGAAATACACTATTTTTAGGAAAGCTAATAAGTATTTCCAAGGAGATGTTGCATTGCAGAGGCTATTCTAGGGTAATAGGAAAAATATTTGAATTGTTCAGCAATAATAACTTCTGTACTTGTGACATGACAGCAGATTTCTGAAATGTTACTAAGCCAAAGTCATTCTTAATTCCTGTGATGAGTGACATACTGAGTGAGAGCAATTACCCCCAAATTTAGTTGCTCTTTTATTCTCAAACTGATGTATATTTTCACAAAACAGTAACTGAATGGCTTCTAAGTAATCAAACTTAAGTCTTATAAAACTGCTTGCATGCTACTCAGTTCAGCTATGTGGCTCGGTATTTGTGGTGTGCAAGGAACTGCCTGTGCCTATTGTTTTTGTTCCAAGATTAAACCTCTGAAGGCTTTTGCAGTCTCTGTTGAAGTCATTGGGCTTTAAAAATGCTCACAACTTTATTATGCTGATGCTAAAGGTGTTAGAATTTTCTAAGGTCTACCCACCAAATATTGCAAATAACAGTAGCTAAACCTTTTCATTTTATAGAAACACCAGTGTGATTAGAAGACCATTCTATCCTCCACATGAACATCTGTTTGAGCAAAGGGTTACCAGAAATAAGTAACAAAGATATCAAGACAATTGCTCAATAACCACAACCATTATTTTGCAATATTTATTGCGCTCTGCAGGAGTTTTCCTGGGATCAAAACTTGGATGGTTTTAGTAACAGTATTTTCAGTTGTGTCACATGGATTGTTTCATGTTATTAGAGCTGAATGCTGTAATTTGCCATTTCTGAATTGACAGTTATAAATTTTGCAGAAGTACATTTGTATGCTGTAGCCTACAGCAAAATGTTGTGTAACTTGAATATCATCTTTATCCATCATGAGTCCCTGTGTATCACTATCATGGAAACACATATCACTATCAAGGAAACATGTCCGGATATCTTTCCTATTTAACCTGCTTGATTTTACATTATGTAACCAGGTGCATTATTTTCAAAACATATTCTTGAGTGTTTGGGTGTAAACCGATCCACGAGAAGTATATAGATAGTTGTCACTTAAGCCAGTTTTGTAGAAATTATGCACAAAGATTTTTAAGATGACCTTCATGTGTTTTGCCGAAACTCAGGCCACACAGTGTTCTGAGGCAAAAGTACTTTTACTTGTATAGCTAAAATATATGTGTTTGATTTTTTGGGTTTTTTTTCCCAACTGACTTGCCTGTTTTTCCAGAAAGAACTATTCTTTTTAAGCAGCAGGAAAGGAAAAGAACAAGGGTAAAATATTTGGGGAGGAATGGGAAAGAACATTTAATATATTTAATCTTATTATACATTTTTCTACATTAAAGTCAACAGGCTGCAAATATATTCTGCTACAAAGCTTTGTGTAAGAAATATCTCTATAAGAAAATACATCTCATTAAACATTTCCTGTAAATAAATTATCCCAAATAACTATGTTTTGCAAGAGAAAAATAGGGGGTAGGCCAATGATAGGAAGAGCTAAAAATTTCCGAGACCCCATTTCTGCAACCCCCCTGCTCCGGCTGGGTTTCATTTTCTTCTGTATGTAGTGACAATAAGAGCAATAAAGTTCCTCTGCTGATTATGTGCTGCGTCAGTGTAAATAAAACTTGCAAAATTGGTTCCTGGACTTTTTTAGTATCTTGAAATTTCTGAGCTTTATTCTGGTTCCAGTTACATAGAAAAAGCTCCAAAATAAGCAGAGTTGCAATGACAGATAAAGATAAAGCTCTGACTGAGACTTAAAAAATGGAAGCCTCTGTCTCTGAGCATCCCTCTAGGTCAATAAAAGCTAACTCCAGTAGGGAAAGAAGTGTGTGAAATAACTCTTCTTATTCAGACTCTTATGAAAGATAAGAGCAATGTAGCTGAGGTCTGTTTTCTAATTAGGAAGGCTGAGTCTGGTGGTGTAGCTAAGCTATAGCTTTAAAGCATCCCCCTGGTGCAAAAAGATATCAGGTAATGATGACATGGTTTTCAAAGTTAAACTGCATACTGGTCTACCCAAATTGTTCAGAAATGAATAAACAGAAAAGTCCATTGTATTACAGAACATGAAAATGGATAATTATAAATGGGTAATTACAACTTTGCAGTAGGTCAGTTACAGAATCAGACTCCTTTAAAGCAACATTGTTCTCTTAACCAAAGTCTATACAAAGGAATACTTGAAAATAAGTAAAATAAAAAGGGTTTGAAAAGACCTGGGAGACAAGGCAAGGGACAGAGGCTGTCCTTTTTTAAGCAGTATACAAACAATGTAGGGTTGGCAGCTGTTTCTACAGTCTATGTACTTCCTTCATTCCTGGCAGAACACTCCAGAACGAGAGGACATCAAGTTCAGGCTGAATACATAATGGAGGCTGGTAGGTTGTGACATCACATGATGTTTAGCAAGTCATTTGTGATCATAACATCTTCTTACTTCCTTTTCTGCAGGAGAGGAGGTGCTCACAAGACCCAGCTCCTTTTTCTTTGCTGTCTCTAATAACAAATCCATTATACTGCTGCTGAGGACCATCAGTAGCCTGTTGCTACTAATAAAAAGCAAAAATTTGAGTTTGTAGCAGTATGCTCTGAACACTTCAACAAATGTCTATATCATCTATTATGACACCAACAGAGAAACAACTTCATAGCTCTTCATATTAGGCACTTCAACACTCTGCTATTTCCTTTGGAAATGTCTATAATGCAAGAATGCTTAGGCAAGAAAAGTATATTTAGGACTAATGAGGAACTGCCTATATATAATTCTGAATTCAGCATGCACACATATTTGCTTCATCTCTTCAACCCACTGTATATTAGCAGTAAACTGAGGCAAATACAAGTGATTACGTGCCATACTATGACATTGAACTACATAAAGATTTTCAATTTACCCATGTATAGAAAACAAAACCCTGTTTAAATGCCTCCTCTTAGACAAACTGCTGCTTTCTTGAAATTTTGAGATGGTAAGTTTTTACCTCCTTCATAAGGGCCTGCAAAACATAGCACTCTTGTCCTGCAGGAGTGCTTTCTCTGCTGAAGTGTCAGCCCTGAATGACAAGGGCATGTGGACATTCACAGTAACTTTATTTCAATTTCTTACACCTGCAATGTGCCCAATCATGTTGACATTGTGCCCAATCGTGTTGACAGATGAGTCTTCCTGGCATGCACTGCTTCCCATAGGAGTACAATGTATACAATTTATTTAGCAGTCATTACCACAGTGGAAGCCCACTCTAGCCCTAACACTGAACCCCTGAAACATCACGGGACAATACAGCAAGGTAAGTGACATTCATTTCCACTCTACTTGTTTGCATACTAGCATTGCCCACAAATTGTAGAAGTTATTTACAGAAGAACTGGACAGTAGATGAACTCCTGCGACACTTGTGTTTACCACCAGCTCAAAAAGAAATGCATTTGGTGTGACTTCTACTCCTACTCTAACTGTTACTTTAGCCATTCCACTTCCATTTGCAGTCCTCTTTTTCCACCATGCCATAATGCATTAAACACATAAAGCCATAGTCACTTATTACTGTCTTCTCAATCCTCATTCAGATTTTCTGGCACACATGAAGTCTTGATTTAGAAGAGGAGGTCGCATCTTTCCATACTTTACATGACAGCCCCTTGGCACAGTCACATCGTTGGAAAATCTCCAGTCCATGGGACCCTTTCTTGCGCTGTTTGGTGCACACCTCCCCCTGATGCAACACAGGCTTGCAAATTTTGGTCCAGAAATGGCGAGCACAGCAGTGTCCCTCTATACAGTCTGATGACCGTAGGCAGGGATCGCCTTCGTGTCCTAAAAAGAGCAATCAAACTAATTTACTATTTCACAGGAAAACAGGAAAGTACAGATGGAGTGCAGACTGATGCAAACGAAACTCAGAAAAAGGAGAGGTGTTATTTCCATCTGTGGCTATTTGAAGGATGTAAGCACAAGAGAAGATATTAATTAGGAAGGTTCCAGGGAGGAATTACTGAGACCTACCATAACACTTAGTAAGAAGAAGTGCAGCTGCAAGATTGTAAGCAGAACTACAAGTGTTCAATTACATGGCTGTTACAAGAGGAGGATGTGTGCAGTCTTGCACAACTGATAAAGTAGACTGTCAGTCCACATCTGATACCGAGAAGAAAGCAGATGCTGTTCCAATCACAGGAACTGTTGGTTGATGTTACATCACTTTCCGAGTCATGTTGTGAATTCTCACAACAGACATTCACTCCCTGCGAAATTACTGCCTATTTTTGGTTTACACTGCTGTATCTTAGGAGCAATAGGGTGATTCTTGACATGAAGAAACAAAGCAGTGTAGTCCAAATGTGATCTTACCTTTTATGTGCGACAGCTTGGAGCGCGGCCTCCCTAGGTTGTGCCATCCTAAATCCTTGCTAGCATAATGACCATTCTTCTTGTTGCGTGGCCCTTCTAGAGCAGGGATGTGGGGTGTAAGAATGCTTTCAGTTACTGGTATGCAAATACCTGCAAGGAAAAGGTGATCACTCAAAGATCTGAATCAGGACCATGAAAGGACTAGGACTTGGCCTTAGTGATGCTCAGCTCTAATCACACCTTCATCTCTGATTCCCGGCGCTTAACTTCACCACAGCCCCACTTCATTCACTGTCAGATAGTCTTGCTGCCACTCCAGCTTTATGGTCTGAGCACCTGGAGACTTCCTTGTAGAGACCTCTCTCCAGTCTCCAGAGGAGAGTACAAATGCAAACAGTATGGTTATAACCCTCCCCAGGGAGAGTAGAACAGGGACTCATCAAGTCTCCTTTTATTCCTTAAAACATGACTTCTGTGCAGACTTCCAATGAATCAAACCACATTGAATGTAGAACTGTGATTTTAGATAGCAGTAGCATTTTTGGGTTTTCCCACCACAAAATGTGAAAAAGTCTAGTAGTACATAAGCCCTAAACACAGAAATACTATTAAAGAAAATTAGGTACTGTGGAATTAAGTAGAAAATTAAGTTTTCTTGGTTTAGAAAAAGAAGTGAAGTCACCCAGAAAAGAAAAAAATACTGTTGCTGGCAATACATAAAGAGATACTATCAAAACGTTGCTTTTACAAAGGAAACCCAAGAAATGAGTGATATACCGTTGTTGCAGCGGTTCCCAGGGCAGCACATGCCATCTCTGTGGCAGCGCTTCTTCTTCCTCCGGCACACCATGCATGCAGACGTTGCTTGATGAGGACTGTGACAGTATCTCCCAACTTCACATTCCTTGTCATTAGTACAAGGATAGACCTGGTGGTAAAAGAAAGGTTTACAGTGAAGCAGTCCTTTGAGCAATGAATGTATACAGCCCATAAAAAACCAAGCAACCTACCAAACAAAAAACCAAGAAAACAAAACAAAACAAAAACAAGTGAGCAGACAAAAAACAAGAAAACAAACTACCTCCAAACAAATAAAGAAACTGATAGTTGAGATAGCAATTCATGGGAGCTGGGAGACACAGATAAGGATGCTTCTCTGCATCCATAGAGCAATCTTTAAACTCACACTAGTGCCGGTTAACAGCTTAAAGAATAAGGGAAACACAACCAGCTCAGTTGTGGTTTCATCTTTCCTTGCCTCAAACATATGTTGGCACAAAAGGTCTCATATTTTTGTGGATTCGGGCCTCTAATTCATGGACAAGAGCTTTAAACTCCACAAAGAAGAATCAATAGAGCCATTAAAGTCAGTAAAAATACTCCAATAGGGAACATTTTGTTTTAAACTCCAAGGAGGCATTTTTCCTTTGACAGTTCTCAAACACACCGGTTGATAATAAGTTCACTGTTGTTGCAGTGAATATCTGTGTCACATTGGAACAAATGTCTTTGCAACTGCACAATTCCCCACTGGCCTACAGCAGTGGGGCTACTTGGAAGTGAACAAACATCACTGGTCAGCCTTTCTCTATGATAACCTTTACTTTGCGTATGGTCTTAGTATAGTCCTTGCCACCTGCTACACAAAACTCTATAGTATGCAGCATGGAATATATTATAGAGCACAAAATGCCTTGTATGTATAATTCCCTGCAAGCAGATACATGCGTATACAATTCTTCCCTATTCACCAAAACCATCATTAACCTACAGGAAAACTGACTTAAAATAAATAAACAAGCAAAAGAAAAAAACCACAAACACACAGACACATAGACCCAAAAAAACCCCCATAAAAACAAAAATAACCCCAAAGATATGAAAGCAGGTCTTTTTATTCTTCCATAAAAACAGAGAAAGAAAAGTTTGTTCCTACAGAAGAAAAAGACATGACGCTTGAAGGAGATGTAACAACACAAACTGCCACATTCCAGAATCCCTTCTGCTGACTCCCACACAGCTACAACTATGCTGTCTGAATCTAATTTGAATGCTTATTAAATTCATCATAGATTTTTTTTTTCCATTCCTCAAAATTATACTTAAGGAATTTGTTTGGGTAAAAAAGATGACAATAAATTTTGAGCACTTCCTGGAAAATTATGTTTTTCAACTAATTTTATCCAGTATTTTAAATAAATCAAACTATTGCTTTTACTGTTTCCAAAATGATTCTTACAATTAATTGTTCACCCCAAACAAAAAGCTCAACTAATTTTCATTGTAGGATGATTACTTTTCTAATAATAATATTTTAAATCAAGGTTTGATTTTATTGTTCTCAGAAAAGAAAAACTTTAAGGTCATTGAGAATTTGCTTTGAAAATTGTTCTTTCAGATGGAGAAACTCTCGTTTCTCTATCTTCATGCCATTCAGTTGAGAATCACAGAAGAAATGAGAGGTTTGAGAAGAAAACCAAACAACTTTCTCTAGTGTAAGTAGTGGAAGGGCAAACCAAGCCATCTCCCATGTGACTTCATGAGCTGCTTTCTTTGTCAGAATTTACTTTACACTACCAAAACTCCTGTCTACCGTCTGAATATGTGTCTTTGAGAATTATTCCAGGGTGCAAATGTTTGGAGTGATCTGAAGTATACGTAAATCTTTCTCCCTTAAGAACAAACATCCTCAAGAGGATGAACATCAAAGAAGGCCAGGTATTGTAAGCTAAGAGTATCAATAAAAGCAAAGCTCTTGCCTTTTTGGTACTCTTAAGGCATAAGCAGATTCTACCCATTCTAGCAAAGTTGAACTAAAGCACTCTCCCCTCAATCTCATCACTCCTTTCCCTTATTTTTCCAGAAAGAAATAAATAAAACTGACTCACAATTTATAATACAGTTACCATAAAAGTATGACTTCCCTTACTTAAAAGATGCCTTAAAAATGTAAGGATCTTACAATGTAAAAAACCCGATTTTATATAAACTTGTGCATGGTTATACTGAGTTTGGAAAATACTAACTCTGCTAGCTGGGGAAAATGCAAACAAAAAACAGATGGACTAGCTAAAACCTGGAGATGAAGGCATTTTAGACCCTTGTCTGTCATCAAGACCTTCATAACCACATCTTTTTTCCAATATGGGCATGTGGTATACACCTGCAACTTGTCAGCAAAAAGCCTACTTGCAGTTTTATTTTGGTTCCTCAAATAGTTTTTTTTAAAAAGAGTTCCCTGATCCTGAATGGTGCTAATGAATACTCTCACATACCGTATCTAGCAATTGTTTTACTTTTGGCTTTTAAGCTGAGTGACGTGTAAAAGATATTTTAAGATATTCATCTAATTGTCAACTCTAAGATCTGTCTTTAAGAATGGTAAAAGTAACAAAAGACAACTTGATATTAAAAATTGCTAAAAAAAGCAACACAACCCAACCTTTATTCCAAATCTATAGCCCATTCCTAAATAAAGATGATACCTTTCAAGTTAAAAAATAAGCCAAAATGCTGACCTACCTAAGGCAAATGACCACAGTACATAAAACAAACAAAAAAATTGTCTTACATGTAGTTCAGCCAGCAACCAGCAAGTCCATTCAAAACCCCAAAAGATCAGGTACCAGCTAGCTACCTGAAAAACCCTCTTGCAAATGCCTGATGCCATCCACTCCCTTGATCTGCCAAACCCACCATCCATTGGTAGCCTAGCTATCAATCACAGTGAGCTTGAAACAAAAATACCTACATAGACTTGTGTCTCTTTCCTACTCACTAGACATTCATTGGAATAATTTCTTCTCCCAGCAAAGTAAATTCTGTTGCTGTGTAGCATTCATTATTAAAACACAAAAATAAAATAATATAGTGTGTCCATTGGCCTGACTAAGAGGAGGGAAAATACATCCATAATTGTCCCATAATTGTCCCACTGTTGGCAGTTGCTGAGCCAATCTAGGTATACTTATTTTTTAAAAATAAAGATAAAGAAAACATAAAAATGTACATGTCAACAATTGTCTACACATAAGTCAAGGTTTTCAAAACCTCCTACACAGTGCCTGGAACACAGGCTTTACGTTTAGAGAATTGCAGAGAACATTTCCTATATAGAGCAAAAAGACACAGATCAGTCCCAGATGGAGAGGGAAAAAGCAAGCTGTAAACCAGTTCTACTTCCCCAGCAATGATAACTAATTTTATAAGGCACATCAACTCTTCGCATTCTTCAGCTATACATATCATTTTCTGGTTGTAAATCTCTATCCACTAAACACAGCTTTGATATCATGGGAAACCAGATGAAACTGAGATAAAATATGTAGCACTCTCTGAAGTTGCATTTAAACAATCTTAATTAATTTTTTTTATCCCAGAGTACAGGCAATCAAGTCACCCGTAGCATGACATAAACTAGATTTGCCTGTGATAATGAATCACATTTTCAGAATGTGTTGTCTGATCAAGAGCATTGTTTATTGACATGTTTTTTCCTCAGTTGTTCCAATTACTTCTGTATCCTTGTATAAGAGATACCATTGAATGCCTGCCCAAAAAACATACAGCAAAGATGTACTGAGCTTTTTTCAATGGAGGATTTCAATTGGAGGATTCAAACTAGGTATTTGAATGGGTGCTGCTCATGCTGTGCCAAGATGCTGCCTGTATCAGCCCACCAAGACTAATCTTCGTCAGTCAGGTCACAGTAAAATGGAAATGTTAAACTTTTCTCTTTGAGAGAGAGAACATAAATCTCCCTTCCTTCCCTTCCTGAATTTATGTTCAAAGATAGAATTACTCAAGGAAAATGATGTAGAGGACAGAGGAGAAAAGTTGAGGATTTTTATAAGTGAACAAGCCCTTCCAGGCTTCTGAAGATCTTCTTTTTAACTTCTCATTTAGCACTTTTTCTCAGTGCAATGAGGTTTTCTTGATATTTTTGCTGGAGTCATTTGCTATCACACATATGAACCACAGAGTTTCACTGAAAGCTGTAGCAATACTAAGTGGTGAGACTGTTGTGCTAAGAAGTCAAACAGTTTGAGACTCTCTGTCTGGCACTATAAAATACAGTGAAGAAGCACTTGACTGGGAGAGTAAGACAGACATTGTTAATGTGCTGAAGGGTGAGGAGACTGATGGTAGACATACTTCATTGAGCTTTGGGAGATAAGGCCTTGAATTTCAGCATGGCCTCCAGCATTTCACGACAGCATTCCTGGCCAGTGTCTTAGTCACCAGGCTCTCATTTGTTCAAATTATGCTGTCTCACTTCTTTTTATGCTGAAGCTACTCCATGCTGTACTAGCAAACTATGTCATTGAAAGGCAGGAAAAGCCACTGGCACTTTTACCTAGGCTGTGTTATCACTTACCTATCACATGTAGTCCTAGACACTACTAGCTTCAGAACCACCTTCAACGCTGAGAGGAAGGAGCTGTGCCTATACAAGTGTTTTGGTGGAACAAATATCAGAACTGACTCCACCAGAAGCATTTAACTTGGGTTTTTTTAAACGTATCATACAGTCCAACTGCAGATCCTGTCCTGGCAGGAGATCATGGCTACTACAACTCCCAGCAGAAGAAATAGCATGGAGTTTGTGCATTAGCCTTTTACTGGGGATACAGAGCAGCACTCAGTAAGACAGATGAAGTCTCATGTACCACAAAATGACAGTTTTACTGCACTTAGTCTATTGGACACTCCATCAGCTTTGGTCCATACAATCATCCCATGATGATACTGGGGACTGAGCTGAAGAACAGGAGAAAAGCCACAACCAGTTGTATAGCCAGAGAGTAAGAGCTCTACAGAGGTACCAGGTCAATCCATCATCCTCTCTCACTTGGCAAAGAGGCAGTAGCTATAATGCAAAGGTGGGACAAATGATTCAAGAAAATGGACACATACATTATTCCAGGAATGGTCTTGCTACCTAGGTACCAGTGAGTTAGAAATTTAATTTAGGCTACTACTCAGTCTTGTACATACTATCCCCTGTGTAAATACCTGTGTCACTAGGTTATGCTACCACATGCAACAAAAACGCATTTTTCTACTGTCAAAATCTCTTATATCACATCTACATAATCTTTTATATTCACACCATGCCTGTGAGACAGCTTACCACAAATGCAACTGCAATTCAATCTATTACTCACTTGTTACTCAAGGAAAAAAGGTTTCAATTAATTATACTTCTGTGAATTTTAAATTATGGACTGTAAAGGAGGAGGAGGCTGACGCCTCTACAGCCAGTGTGTTAGCTAGGTGATCAAAACTGTCCTGAACTATAGGCAAGAGGACAGAGTTTCCAACCTCCACTTCAGAGATGAACAATAGGTCTTGTTTGTCCTTTCGTCCTGGGCATATTGCTTAATATTCCACAGCCATCAGGCACAATGAAGCAACCAGTCAGCTCAGTCACGGCGAAAGTCTCTCCTTCCTGTCCTGCTTTGGACAGAATTATCTTTCTGAGGAAGGACTTTGTCCCCCTAGAGAAAACATATGAAGTAGCCACAGGGGTGCCATGTTTTCTTTTGCTTTCCTCTCTCTCTAAAGAATTAGTAATCCAAAATAAAAGCATGCCAATAAATTAGGAAATGCGAACATATGCTATAACTAAATAGCCTGCTGTCAAAACTAACTACAAAGAATGCAAGTAATTGTTTGGCTTCCCAGTTGGGCCTGATTCTGAGTTGAAATCTCAAATTTGTTTTGGCTTTTAACAAATCAACATTGGTAGGACAGTTGCATGCAACATGTGGCCTATAGAGCTAAATGAATACATCACGTGAGATTTGTCCCACTCGCCTCTTTGGAGACAGAGTGAAGATCCTGCCTATGAAAGTCAAAGAGAAAACCTAACGTGATCTCAAAGGACACAAACCCATGTAAAAATGGACATAAGAGCCTTTCATTCAGAACCACATAAATGTGATAAAGCAAATTGGAGGGGGTAAGAGGGGAATTCAAAGCTTTTTAATAAATGAGCAAATGAAACAAACAAACTCGCAACTCTTCATGGTTTGTGGGGTTTTTTTCCTTCCCTGCAAAACAATTAAACTACTTACTGATAGCTTCTTAGGTATCCAGACAAATTCACATCTAACTGACAAACTTCAATCTAACTTTCTCTTAGTTGCTTAGTAAACATGTAGGTTAAGGCGGGGATGAGAAGTGACTGTTATTTACTACTATTTTATTATTAATCCCAAATGAGAAAAGAGTTTATCAGCAGCCATCTGGAGCAATGTAGTTTTCCCACAGCACTGCTGATGTTGCTTTTTTCTATTCTTAGCTCAACATCGGCAAAGATGATAGTGAGGGATCTCACTGTGTGCAAGCAGAAAGCCATGGTTAATTTATCCCACAAAGGAAATCATGCTGTGCTCTCAGACAGCTCCAGACATGGATCCTGTCTCAGACCGAGAAACCAGAAACTCTCAACTCTCAGTGACTGCTGTGGCACAGACCATTCCTGAAAGCAAAACTCACAGTAGTTGCAAAGAAACAGATTTACTTCTTTCATAACAAGTTTAAGGATTCAATTTTTCTCACCAAACCTTCTTCTTCTTAAAATAATACATCTATGGTCCACTTCTCTGCCAGATCCAGAGAGAAGAGCACCATCCTCAGCCTCTGGATTAAGCACAGGTGCTTTCTTCTAGAGATAATTTATTTTTAACTCTTCAACTTAATACAACACTGATGTTCCATGAGGTCTGATTCCCAGAGTGCTACATCATGGATACATATACCACAGCTTCCAAAGATCATTCTTTAACCTGTGTGGATAATGGCCCCAAAAGCCTGCATTATTAAACAATAAATATGCATATTTCAAAGTAATTCCCAATCCACTGCTAGACCACCAGGGGAAGAACATTTCTAAAACATGCAGCAGTCCAGCTCTCATGATTTGCTAGAGCCAAAGAAAACTCAGATCTTAATAACCAGAAAACAAACTTCACTGAGGTCCCTCTGAACAAACAGGCTACAGGGCTCCCATGGGTCCTGTCTCAGGTTTTCCTTGTCCCAGTAATAATGGCCTGGAAAAACAACATCTAGCTAGGCAGTGGTGCAGCAAACTGTGCTCAGTGGGAGTGTGTAGCTGCATCTGGTGGAAAGAGAGTCAAACACTTTAAAATAAACCGGGGAGCTCTATTGACCTGTTTCATGTAGTGTTAGTCAGTGTGAGCGGCAACTCTTTCAGTGCAACAGAAAAAAAACCTTCAAAGAGTTTTCCTGAATTAAATCTTACTCCCACTGTGGCCCTATGTGATCTCCAAGCCCACATGACAGATTTCAACAAACATTTTAGGTCTAGAGCAGAACTTCTTATTCAATAGTTTTTACACCTTTCCTTACAGAATTACCTACATTTTGTGTCCTACTGGGAGGAGGTAGTGTCTTTTTAAAGCTGGCCTTGGATTCAGAAAGACACATGGAGGAAGGTAATGTGAAAGACTGCAAGTGGATCAAGTAAATTCCTGGGTTGATACTATTATCTAAATTAAATTTGTCTTAATGTAGTGCATTTCACATGTGATATGAAAGTATAAACATTTTAAGTAATTCACCTTACCAGTTTATTCAACTTAATTTACCCTCAATTCACCTTCAGTTCCTTATCTGTGTAAAACCTGAATTGAGTTATATTTCCAAATAATTTAAAGGCCAGCACACTATGCCCAAAATATGCACAGAGGTATGTTATTTATATCACAGAACAGCATCAAACTGTCTCCAGAACACAGCATATACATTGTTGTCCCCAAAGCAGCACAGTTACGAATCTTCCTCTTCTACTCCATCTGTAAGGCAAATGATCAACTTTAGATCCATACTGGCATCACTCTTCTAAATCCTACCATCTCAAAGGAAGCATATTATGTTTCCTGCCCCATGCACAGTGTACACACACAGATGCTAAGGTTTTACTTCTCTACCTCATATCATGACCATGACATTACATAGCAATGTTTTCTTCTCAACATTTGGAGAGACCATGAACCACCTATACTGGTTGATTTTGAAGGCGGCTTCCTGTTCCATAGAATTGGTGCCTTACAGAAGACATAATTAAAGAAGGTACAAAAATTCAGGGAACAATCAGTTTGACCCCAAATTGGCAGACTTTGTCTCAATGTGTATGATTCATATCGTCTGGTGAACCACCAGCAGCGGACTGTCAAAACAATGTTAGGTGATCTTTGAAATCCACAATGTAGTACTAAATCAATGTGACAGGAAGCCTCTAGATCTTGATTTTACATCATTTTCCAATGCATCACCAAAGGCTGCTCAAAGAATAAAGGTTTGCTAACATGCACTCTGTTTTATGTCCAGCCTTTTCAGCAGACTGTTCTTGCTGTTTTATGTCTGCCTTTTCCCCACCCCTTTTCTGATGATTTTTCTTTTTAGTTCTGTCTCTAATTGGCTATTTATCATCTGTTTTGGAGTGAGGTTCTTCTGGCTTTTTGATCAACATGTTTACTGCAATAGATGAACAGTGGGTTGCCAAGAAGAGTTTTCTTTATGGATTTATTAACTCTAGAGTATGGAGTTTTTTATTAATCTAAGAACACTATTCAGATGAAAACATCTAGCAGAACCTATGGCTCCTAAAGTACCAGGTATTAAACTAGAGGTAGATACTTAGATTTTGTGGTTGGAAGTGGAATAACACTGCTGGCAACTGGCAGTAGAATAACACTGCTGGCAACTGGCACTAGGTTACTGTTTAACATCTGGGTCTTAACATCCCCAAACCCTGACACACATTCAAAGTGGAGCTTTTATTGAGAACCATCTCTACAAGCATGTATTCACAACCAGAAAAATGAGATGACAGCTTTACCTTCTTTACTACTAAGCAAGCAAACTGCCTTTGCTTTTAAACATTCATAAAATATATAAAAATGAGGGAGAAAATCTGTCTTATTGAACTCTGCAAAAACTCTCCTTTGTCTTCTACAGTACATGGAGAGAGAATGCTCTCAGATTATAAACATTTGTGCAGCATCTGCAATCCTTACCCTGGAAATGCCTCTTACGTATTCCTTGAAGAATACAGTTTGCACTGCAGAATACAAAGCATTTAAGACACCATTTTTCAAAATGCACTTTCTCTGGTCCTCATATGCAAAAGGACAGCCCTGAAAACATGAGTTCATGTCAGCCAAAGAGACAGCCAGACACCGTATGTCTGAGAAGGATGAACTGCAGTTTCCACCTCAGCAGACTGCCAACTGCAATCCAACATTGTTACCGAATGTCAGCATTATTGTATCCTTCCTGATGGTCATTTATGTGAGAACACCTGGCTCATATGCATCTTTCAATCCCAGTTCTTTATGCATCAGAAGCCACCACTGTCATCTAATATTCCAAACATCTTCCCTGTTTTCCTACTCTGCATGATCTCCTCTGCAACATGACAGCTATGACTGCTCCATTGTGAGGGGAACTGAGAGGGCCCAAGTCCTTTGAACTCCCAAGCACCTCAGATACCAAAAATCAGTCACTCGAGATTTAACATCGGAACAAACAAACAACTTTGGGGCACCTGCACCACTCCCACTCTCCAGTCTCATGCAGCTCAGAGGATTCAGAGACGTGGCCACAGAAGTCTATGAGTTTTAAGGAAAAAGAGAGAAAACAAATGTTAATGGTTCTTCAGTTTTTACAATTGTTCTGCATGAGTGAGACTGAGAAACAGGGCAAGTCAATAATGTAACTTGGGGCTTTGCTTTTTGTAGTAACAGGAAGAATTACAGTATGAGAGCGCGGCTCCTCATCCTGACTTATTCTAGGACCAGTTATGCTTGTACGAGGAGCCAGCACTGCTTATGCAGTGGGACTACCTGGACAAACACAGTTATCCTGGAAAACCACTTGTTCACAGCCTCCTGAGGGCACAGGCAAGCTCTGTGAAGTGCTTAGACTCATACTGCTGATCAGTTGAGTCCTCAATAAGAGTAAAATAAAAAATTTTAATACTAGGTTCTGAAGGCAAATTATCACAGTTTGCTCAAAGGACAAAAATGACAGAAAGGGAAAGGACCCCTAACAGCTTCATTAAAAATGTCATTGTACTCTTATTATATGATTAAGTTGGAGCTGCCTACCAAACTTCAGCCTGTGGTAAATAACGCAGCAATCAAGGTTTCAACACTATTTACCCTTTTTTCCCTTTTCTTTTAAAATGCTCCTGGTTAATTTTGCACAAACAAGAAAAGAGGAACAGCACAGCAAGGCAAGAATAACTTGTGAGTAAAACCAGATGAACGCTAGCGTATTTACATAGTGTAATGACTTCACTATTAATTCAAACAAACCCAGACCCCAATTCTCAGAAGAGAGAGCTGAGCACATGCAATCCAGGAGGCAAGAACAGGGTGGCTTCAGACTACATTTATGTCTGCAGCCCCTGAGTTAGTAGAGACTGCTCTTAGTTTCAGTCTGCAATAGTCACTGAGGGACCATCTTTCATTCCAGACATTGTACTCCTACTATACCCTCTTCTCGATCTTATGGGCCCCTTTCCATTTTCAAGCAAGACTTCCTTCAGTGGTATTGACCATAACACAGAAGAGACAGAACAGTAGGATTTCAGAAAAAAAGTTGTAGAAAAAGCCATGTAATGTCACAAAATTGAAAGAAAAAAGAGAGGGGAAAAATTTTCAGACACACTATAGGGGACGGTCACTTCTTGATAAAGGCACCCAAAAAATCCCCCAAAACTTCAAAGAAGAATAATCATATGCGTTCATTCAGAAACCTGAATTAAGACAAAATGGACATTGTTCTATTCTAGTCACTGTCAGCACGCAATTACCTTGAATGCCTGCATTTAACACTGAATTAACTGTAAATCTGTTCTCCACCCTCAAAATAAGCTATTCTTCAGCTAAGACTTGCCTTTATGCTCTTCACTGCTACATTTTATCCTATCTTCTCAACTTATGTTTTTAAGCACTCTTTTCTTGTCTGAAAATAATATTCTTTATGTGGAATTATGGAATCTCTTCTTTGTTTCTAGATGTCTTGGATGTTGGTCAACAAAAAGTCATTAAGAAGTTTAATTCTGTATGTTTGGCACTACATCAGACTGAGAGCAATTTCTTTGTAACAGCTTTTGGAATAAATATCCATTAAAGGGGTTTTTTTCCTTATACTGGTCACCCACACTTTATAGTGGGTGGCCCTTTCATTTTTCAATTACTATATTTCCACTTCTAAAGCTAAGCCAGATGCAGCAACCTGATACTACTTTTCAGTTCACGCAACTTTATTGTAATGAAAACTTTTGTGTGTATCTGATACTTGTTAGGAAAGGCAAAGAAACAGGAACCATGGTAATATTGCACCACCTTCTTGACAATTTTTATTCTGAGTGAGTTGGAGTCTCATGCAGAATTATCATGAGACTTGATGCTTCATTAGCAAGCATTTTTATGTTTAGATGCCTCAGAGTGCAAACATAGAGTCAAGCTGTATCTGAACTCCTCTTGTTGGTATTACTTGCACTATAACCTTGCCCAGAGGCAGTCTCTAGGTGTTATGATTTCTTAAAATTCTACATGATTGGTTCTTTAATTGCTTGATAGCCTGCATAAGCAAGACCGACAAGAGCAGAAAAGATTTTAAGGGTTTTATTTAATTGTTTTTTTCTGCCTTCTCTTTTTTCTTTATTCCTTCCTTTAAACAGATGGACAAAAGGCAGTGGAGTTTAAACAGCTTGGCTATGACAAGGCTACATAAGAAGTACACAAGTAATTTTCTTGAGCCCTCATACATTTATCTGTATGATTCTTTCTTTTTTTTTTCTGAATTTGTACCCTTCCTTTCAGGTGCACTAATTACAAGTGACTGTGACTGTAACAATTATCTCCTCTACACAGAGATACAAACACAAATCAAGGTGGCCATGTTTACCAGCCAAGTAGGAAAAATTGTAGTCTTACTTTCAAGAAATACCCATGAAAGCATATTTTACATAAATAACTTGATTTCCTAAAGCACATTTTACAGACAAACTTAGTCTAATCAACAACTGCCAAAAATCTCCCAGAGCACAGGTGTTTGCAGAGCACTCCTCAAACTTCATGCTGAAACCAACCATTGACCATGGCTATGTGATTATGGCAAAGGAAGATTTCATTCCTTAGCTTTTTGCTGGAGCGTTTGCTGAAAGATGTGAAGGAAATGCGATTTATTATTTTCTCTATACTTCACATGACACTCCACAGGGAAACAAAAAAGGAAAAAAAAAGAAAAGAAAAGAAAAGAAAAGAAAAGAAAAGAAAAGAAAAGAAAAGAAAAGAAAAGAAAAGAAAATTTGAATTAGACAGATAAAAATATTTAGAACTAAGTCTTGGGTAGTTCAACTAGCAGCAGTGGAGTTATTCAGATGATTTATGTTATTCATATGTTTATGCTTCTGATAACATAAGCGCATCTTTTATAGTTTACTGTACACAAGGCATGATTCACCTCTTAGGCAACAGATTATTTTCCTAGTTACAGGGCAAATAGGCAGAAAAGCGGAGTGGACTGATATGAATTAAAAGTACTTCATCACAGAAAAGTAATGAAGTAACATGAGATGGTTTTCCTCAATCATGAGAAGGGTATTTCCCAAGTCAACCAATTCCCTTTCAGTTTTCTGCTCTTCTAATTCTCTGGGAGACAGGACTACTCAGAATACTTTGCAGTGGAAACAACGAGACAGCACATTTCCCTGGCAAGGTGCCCTTTGTGCCACGTCTTTAGCACTGTGCTCTGACGAGCACTTGGACTTGAGGATTTCTCTCCACCTGTGCTGAACCAACAGTTATATATGTGGTGGTTACACACCTGCTCTGCTGAAAGAGCTGCAAAATCCACCAGACAGCTCTTGCATATCCAAGTATCCAAATTCCCCTGAGTTTTTGCATGTTTTGTGAAGACACACAGGGAAAAAAACCACAACAAAACAGAAAATAACCCCTTTCCCACAGACCGCTCAGTCTCAAAAAAGGCACAATTCCCATTGTCTTCAGAAATTTCTCCCAAGTAGGAAAATCAGCCCATAAAGTAACTAAGTATCACTGTTTAAATGTTAAAGTGTTTCCTAAATTTGGTGCATTTTCCTTGAAATGCACCAAATTGGTGCATTGGTATGGGATTGGAGCAAACAGCACTTTGCCTACTAAGAGGAGCTCTCTAAAATGAGGCACTGGGGCACAGCCTTGTTGCTATTTGCTGCCTCATTAATTCAGCAATTTAGCTTCCTGGGAGTCATGCAAAATGATCACCAGAATACAGTGGAGAGGGGTGAAACATTAGCTTTTGCCATAATTTCTGAAGCCAGTCTCTTGCTGGCCTTCCTACATGCACAGGGAGGGAAAAGAGGAGAGAGTATATGACCTTTGTAGTGCTTTGCTGCTACAACTTCACATTCTGATCCCTGTCCAGGGAAGAACTGCCCCTCCCTTGAAATGCTGAAATACCATTTTCATTGGTATTCATTTTCCCTGATATCAGTGGCACAGAGGCTATCAGCTTCTACTGCAGCCTGCTTTACAGGTGTTAGTGCTCCATACACTGAGTCTGGCAAAGCCTAAAAGAAGGAGAATGAGTCCCTCCACTCTCAATGCCTGCAGGAGAAGGAATAGCTGCTCCGGAGTCCCAGTTCCCACTGTGGAAACTGCTGCTCTGAACACTCCCATAAAGGCTGCTGGAAAGCCTGGACTTTCTGAGGCTGTGCTAGAGTTAACGCTGTTACAAATTAGAATCATAGAATCATAGAATTAACTGGGTTGGAAGAGACCTCTGAGATCATCAAGTCCAACCCTTGATCCAACCCCACTGTGATTACTAGATTATGGCACTCAGTGCCACATGAATCCACCACCTCTCTGGGCAGGACATTCCAATGCCTGACCACTCTCTCTGTAAAGAACTTCTTTCTAATATTCAGGTTAAAGCTCCCCCGGCAGAGCTTAAGCCTGTGCCCCCTTGTCCTATTGCCGACTGCCTGGGAGAAGAGACCAATCCCCACCTGGCTACAACCTCCTCTCAGGTAATTGTAGAGAGTGATGAAGTCACCCCTGAGCCTCCTCTTCTCCAGACTAAACAAATCCCTTAGCCTCTCCTCACAGGATAATTAATCTACTTTGGACAGACATAGGTATGGTGCATAGCAAACAGTGGTTTTATTCCTGAAAACCCATAATTGGTCTTTTGGGTGAACTATTCTCATTGTAATCAGTAAAATCTCATTTAAACATGACACTCCAGGACATGGCCTGAAGGCAAGACAGTGCTCTCCCTTAAAGGGTTAACAGCTAGGATATATATATATATTGTAGAGAGGCAAGATTTGTCAAAAAGGAAAAACATACATTTACATCAGTATAATTAAAATGATCAGTCCAAATTCTTGGTTTGAGCGTGTCAGACTATCTTGAGCTGCATCAATGGGGTATATGAATTACTTAATACTTCACTCAAGTTTTAGATAGCACACAGTGTACTTACAAAGATTTCTTCTAATATATTTATCAAGGTTTATTCAATAGAAGAGTTTTTTTTCTCAATTAAATCAATATAATCATGCTGAAGCCTACAGGCTGACTGTGTGAAGGAGTATGAGCAGGAATACTGAGAAGTCCCTCAGTACACTCTAACACAAGTGTATTGTCCATCAGTTAGGCCTGTGTATACTTCAGAATATTTTTTGAACATGAAATACAACTGTATTTCTATTTCAACATTTTTGTAGCACATTCTGAGAGAACCTAATAATTCTGGTCTAAAACATCCCTTTCCAAATCTTTTCATATTTTATTTCATCTTGGATTAATAAGACTTTCATGCTTGATCATGAGCCCTGGAAAAATAAAGGAAGAAGCACATGCTAGTACCCTCAGTCCATTTTTCTTTAAACAGATGACAAAGTTGGTCTACACACACCTTACAATCATTGACCTATTTCCCCTCTGTACTTTTAAGTCCTCACTATAAAACTCAGGGAAGGGAGATCGAAGGTACTGACAAATATTAGCAGCAGTGCAACAATCTGTCACATCACTTAAACCCAGCTGTTTGTAGAGTGATGGCCAGTAGGGACTGCATGCTAGGAGCAAAATACAAATGCCTGGATCCTCCCCAGCACCTCTTCCAGCTATTTATACAAAACTTTGCTGACCTTATTTCCTTGTTTCTTTTCAGTGTCAGCTGCTTTTTACTCATGGCTAAGCCACAGTTGTTTACAATACACCAAAAGTCCAAGTTAATGATCTTAGAGTCTTCAAGTCTAAGCACATCTGTTCTGGAACTTAGACTCTGTCCTAGGCCCTTCTTTTACAGAAACACACACACATCTAAATGGAAAAACACCCTGTGTGTTACAGATTTGCTAAGGAACATGCGGCAGTACCCTTATCATTTCTATCGAGTGTAACTCAAGAAAGACTTGAAAAGTTCAAAAGAAAAGCAGCAAACTGCTGTTTAAATAAGACTCCATTAGGCAGAACTCTGTTCATGACTCTCCCAGATCATTGTTTTTATTAGCAAGCTACATGAATAACAGCAAAGCTATTTGTACAGTGTTCATCGGGTTGGGTGCAGGCTCTCACCCTGCCAGAGAACTGTTTTAGATGTTCAATCCAACACTGCTGTTATCTGCTCTGTGAGTACAAAACCTGATGAAAATGAATGGAAATTCTGTGTCTGGCCAACAAAGGGGCTTTCCCAGACAAAATCAGAATGAAGATTTAAAGTTACATGGTAAATCAAAAGGCTAAAAAGCCATGATCTTTTGTAATCTCTCTCTAATGTGAGTAGTCCTCACAGTGATACCATGGTTTAACTGGGCTTCAAAAAATTTGCTCATTACAGACTTAGAACATGAGTCAAGATTTCAAGAGCAGCTCATCAATACATGACAGGATAAAACTATTGAAATTTAAATTTTGTGTTAGTTGCGAGCATTCACTTCCAGTTATTTTAGAGGAACTTGGACAAACTTTTGGAAAGAGGGATGGAAATGGTCAGGTTTATTCACAGAAAAGCTAAGACCATGTCTGTCAATTTTTCTGAAGCACCACATCCACTCATCTATACACCTAATAATGTCATGATCTAATAATATCCTCAAAAATCCATTTTATATGACTGAAATGAAACACTTTCAAAGCTTAAATAATCTGATTTTGCAGACAAACCAAGTCTATGAATATATAAGTCATTAGACCATTACTGCATTTGGAAAAAGCAGCTGTAGAGCACTCCATAAATCTAATTCTGTTTCCTCTGAGCAAAACTTGTTCCAATTTTAGAGTTAAGACTCCGGTTCAATACTACAGACCAAACACATCTGAGAGAATAAACCAGACCATTTTTTGATCCTAAGCCTTTCTCCATTGGTAGGTATGGCTGAGACAGTGCTTAGGTTTAGGCTGCTCCATACAGCCACCAAACTTTTACTCCAGAAAATGACTTTAAGTAGGTAAAGAGTTCCTTCACAGGTGACCCCATTGATCCTGATGGGACTATTGATTGAAGGTTTTGTCCTAAAGGAAGGAGCTTTGTATTTTAAATATCAGGCTGCTTGTAGAAAACACAGGTTTGTAGTCAAGCCTCACCTGAGAAGAGTGCCAGAGCTCTACTACCTACTGTCAGATCTAACCTCAGTACAGACTGTTGCTCCTCCACAGGTCCCTGCTGGATGCCTTCCCATGGATAACACAAGAACTAACATGCTTCAGAAAACATATGTTATCTCGAAACCCCGACCACTTTTTATTGAAGAGTTTGGAGACTGCTGAAAGGCTACCAGCAGTCTGACATGGATTCTCAAAGAACCTTCAAGCATCACAAGCACGAAAAAGCTTCTTTAAAAAAAAAAATCTGCTTTTTTAGAATGGTCTTGGGAATAAGACACCCGCAAAAGGAAAAACAACAACAAAAAGTACTAAGAAGCAGATATAGAGGTACATTCTATGTGAATGCTGACATGATCAGGATTTCAAGAGAAAGAGACATAAATATACTTACATGCTTGAAAAAGGTACTACCTATACTCATTGATGAGTTCATTTTAAATATTTATTCCCTTATCTAGATGAATATACATGAATATATAGGAGAGATATAATATAGGACCATGCTGGTGTATGGCAAATGATAACAGAATATAACAGCAACTACATAATTTGCCAGTATCATTATAACCATGTTATATCTGCTTATATTTTTTTTTTCTACTGAGAGGTAGCACAGAAACTTTGGTTAGAGACAAGACCTGTGTTGTTCTAAGCGAAGTAGAAATAGGAGTCTAGTGCAAACGTCAGAAAGGTTCAACTGCAGCTCTGTAGTAGATTTACAAAGAGCTGAATGAGGTCTAAAGCCTTTTAGGATATATCAACAAATCAAATTTAAACACAGCTATTCCAAAAAGCAACACTATATGTACTTACATATTGCCTTTTGGTATACCTGCCATGTAAGAATTTAGTTTAGTTAACCTAGTTAGGAAACTCTTAATTTAAGTTTTATTTGCTTCTCCCTTTTGAAAACAGCTTACCATTTTCCTTTTTTTCCTTTACGGGCCACCAAATTACATGTGACCAAATGTACCTATTTAGTGAAAATGGGTTCCATTAGTATGTAATCTTACACTTGCATTGTTTTCTTCTGAAGGAAAATAATGGAGAACAGGTGGTGATACTTAGCATCAGGCTCCTGTTTCTAGAATTACAATCTACTGGGAGCCACCAGCAATCTCTGAAAGCTGTCGTAAGTGCTCAAAACTAGTATGATCCAGAGCACACTCAATACATTAAAGCTTCCTTTTGAAAATTTAAGTAGGTGTGACAGGAGAAAACTGGCTGAATGGTGCAGGGATTCTAACATGTCCCTGCAAAGGGTCATGATTTCCTTCTGCATCCCACAATAAATAACTCAAGCTGGCCTCCATTTCCACAGCAGAAATTAGACATTTAAAAAATTCAAATAGGTACCATATGCACTATAAACCTTTCTGGTTTAGCATTCAATTGCATGCTCATTCACGTTGTTGGAAAATATGGGATTTAAATTCTCCTAGAAGAACTTAAAGCAGCTTTTCCTTTACACTATTTATTCTTTACTCCATGCCACAAAAACAGCAGTGCCAATAAATATCTCCTTGATGTAGTCTGAAAACCTACTGATGTCACACGACATGAACAGTTTTACCCAGTGAGACACAAAACCACATGTCAAATGGATATTTCTTTATTTTAGCAACCACACCTTTACCTTACCAAGTAGGAAGTGTTTTAGAAATAATTCTATATAACCAACTGTATTTCCCAATGAGTTCTCATGATAAACACGAGACAGAAACATCATCTATGAGATCTGTCTAGACAAGGAAGCAAGCATTATAGCCAAGTTTCAAAATTTGGCTCCAAAGCTCAGGACCAGGACAAAGACAACACATACTTATAAGGCACATTCAACTGACATACAATTTTACAAAAACAGACCTGGAAGGCTGGCTGGCAGCCCTAGCTACTGCTATGTATCAGATATGCCAAGATGCATACTTGTAGGAGGAAATAATTAATGCAGTTTTGGTTTGTGCTCTTTTAGTTTGGGAATGATAAGAGTTAAAAGAATATAAAGTTATTTGCAGGGCCAGATTTTCTGTTGGTGTAAATTGGCAATTTCCCACCACTTTCCACAGGAGTTTGTCAAGTAGTACCAAATAGTTAGATTGTATTTAACAATATAGATTTCTTGCACAGCTATACAAGATCAATATTGTTTTTATTATTACTGTGGTTATTTCTTTTTGGGGACCCTAGTCAAAGTCAAAGGTGTCCCTGCAACGAGAAATTAGTTTATGCCAGGCTATCTTCAACAGGCCTTGGGGCAGAATATATGTATCTTCGCCATCTTTAGTGCCACCTGTGTTAGTTTTCCCCTAAAATAGAGGCAGTGTGATGAACCACAACTCTATAGGAATCATATTCTGATTCAAAAGTGCTCAGAAAATTCTTTCTTTGCTTCTGGTTTTCCTCAAAGTGTTGATGGAGTGACTGTCAGAAATAGCAAAAGGCAACAGTGCTAGGGGACAGAGGATGGCAAATACTTTTTTTTTTTTTTGACATTGTGCTAAAAACCCAAGGTTTTTCTCTCCATCTGAAATCAGCTTCCAGAAGTAAGGGATTGTGTTATACTGTCCATCAGATTAATCTAAAATCACCTGCTTTCTGAATTTCCTTAATACAGGAAATATTTCCACTCATTTCTCATTCCTGTTAACCTGAATCCATCTAAATGACTGAAATCTCCTCTAGCATGTACATCAAAAGCAAAACTCTTGACCAAAAGACAATCACAAAAAAATTATTATTGAACGAGAAAAAGTGTACAGCCTGATCCCAGGGAAGATTTTATCTCCAAAAGACAGAATAAATCTCATTATGTTTTTAAACTGACTAAATTTAAGCTTTGGAAAACAATATGTATGAAAGCACATGATGCCGTTTTTAGAGAAAACTTGGTTTTAATAATTTTACTTTAATTCCAAACTGCAAACTTACCTTCAAAAACTATTTAGAAAAAGAAATTTGCTATGCTTTTGAGCAGTGAATAGGACTGAAAAATGAAACTTAAAATCATGAATAATTTAGTTTTCAAGAGATCTAATTTCTTGAAGTTTTTTCCCAAAGAAGAACTGAAGGTTTTGTGTCTTTATCAAAACTTCTTGAACTTTTTCATGTTTTCCCCTTTCTTGATACTAGAGATTGCAAAAGCAGTTCTAATAGCAATAGTATTAGTAAAAACAAGAGAAAATAAATTAAAACCTTTCTGCTTAATCCAAATAACATAAATTTTAGTATATATATGCATGTATTTACAGATATATGTCAGACATAATGTAAAAAATTACATCAAATTAGGATATGCTATTACAGTAGCAAAATCAGAGACATTCTTCTTACTATACCATCCCTAAAATTATATCCTTGGTTAAAATTCTGAAAGTATTTTAAAGGTAGTATTTTACTTACCTTCTTAAAATCTTTTTCCACAGCCTGACTGATTAGTTGCTAAGTCCATTTAAGCACAAATTCATCTTAGCCTGGAGCACAAAGATACTGGATTTAGCTTTTGCAAATACTACAAACTTAAAAACTTTGTATTGCTGAAATTTCCTTCCAATTCAGAGAACTCGCATAGGTGGAAAAAAATCAGTGCAACTTAGGAAATATGAGGTTTTCCAAGTTATAATAGCTTACAGTGATTTTTCTTTTCAGAAAAAGAACCTTGGATTTCAAATTGACATAGCTGTTTGAAGAGGCAGCAGTTATAACACTGCATTTTAATAGGATCACTGGCCATTAAGTCCTTACACTCCTACACTCTTTCCTCCATCCTTGATAAGATACTACTACTACTAAAGTTAGCTTCATGGTAAAAGTGAATTCTTTTCCTCATGAAAAGAGAAAATAAAAGCAGTAATCATGAATTTAACCAAGGAACTACTATAAGACAAACAATCTTTTTGGAACAAAAGATAAATACGGACCTGAGTATCTGATCATCTTTGATCAGTAGTTTGATCAAAAGACTCATTTTTGTTGCCTTGCAGACACAATAGTCTTACTACCTTTCTTTAAAGAATAGAAATCTTAATTTCAAAACAAAGCATTGAAAGATGAATCTGTGCTGAATTGTATCTTTCTGAACTAGTTGGTAGATGGTACATATACATTAATTGTATCTAATTCATGAGGGGTAACATGAATGGTACCATAATTTCAACATTTTGTTCACAAACTGTTTAATTTTTGCTCAGATTGCACTTCTCCATAAGCAGAACATCAGTACCTTGTGGCAGCATACTTTGCAGACAAACTGCATTGCACTGTGTATGACAGAGTTGTTCACCCCTCTCAGTTTGTAGAATCTGGATCCAATTTTCAAATGAAAGATCACTTTGCTGAACATTTATTTTTCCTGTGGAATTACTGTTTGGTGAATATGCTGTTTTCGGCTTTGGGGGTTATTTATTTGGATTTTTGTTATCTTAAAAATATT
This sequence comes from Pachyramphus minor, assembly GCA_013397135.1. NCBI lineage: Eukaryota > Metazoa > Chordata > Aves > Passeriformes > Tyrannidae > Pachyramphus > Pachyramphus minor. The sequence continues at coordinate 903,846 of VYXB01009668.1, forward strand.
GGTGGAAAATGTTTGTCTGCTTGAGGGGTACCACGTGCTTCTGATTTGAATATTGACTGACTTCTGCAGCCTAAAAAGTAAGTGAGCAAGTAGAAATACAGATGGGAGATTAAATGATCATTAAGTATCTAAATGAACTGGGAATTACAGTTCCAGTTTCAAAAGTCTGTCAGATGAATTGAGTTCCAATCTAATTCAGAGTTCAGGGAACTTAAAGTTCTTTACACTTAAAAGTTTAATATAATATCTAAAAGAGATGACAGAACATGAAAGCTGAGAAGAATAGAAAATGAAAGCAGCAGTAACCTGCTGGTTCAAGAGCAAATGAAGGTTCCCAAAACAAACACTCTTTCTATCTGCAATAAATTCTGATATTCTCCTGCTTAGACTCTGTACAAATTATGAAAGCACCACTTTTTTTTCCCCCATAGAACAATTAAAAAGAAAATAGCAGCTTTTATTCCAAGAATTTTTATATGAAAATGGAGCAGTCTCAATGAAGTACTGCAGTTTCCATTACATTTTTTTCCCGTTGCCTCTTAAGCACTAAAAGCACTCTCTAAGTTCTGACGTTTCCAGGAATTCTGGAAGCAGAATATTTTGTCAAAAAAGAGGTCCAAAAGCAGAAAATATGTCAAGTATGCATCTTTTAAAAACAAATATTTGCAAGTCAAGTTTAGAGAAACTGCTGTTTAAACGAACATTGATTTAAACAGTATCATTTTCAACCTGTGTACTTCCTACTAAGCTTCATGGCATTTAACTTCTTCTGTTTGTCTTCTCTGAAAATACTCCCCACTGTGTAAATGTTTGGATTGGTTGTCTATGTTTTCATCTTCCAAATGTTTTGAATTCCTTAAAATATCATATATTTGTTTCAGAGAAGAGCATTTTGCCTAATGGGGAAATTCAGATAGCATATGATGACAAGTTTTTGGAATCAATGCCATAGAAGTTCAGCATAACTGATGACTGAGCCAACCAAACATTATGCTTAATTCACCCACGAGTGGAACCTATGACTTTAAATGCTCCCTTTATGCTTCTGAATAAGATAGTCATCCATTAAATACAGCTCCTGAAGCAAGCTTCATTATATTCAGGTAAATTTATGCTCACAAAACAGTGGACTATCTTGGGAAGGCAATTCCACTCTTTCTCTGATACTTTGTGCACTTAGGACTGTTTGAAAGACTCAGCTTTCCATTTCAGTTTAACTTGTGCTTCTGCATCCTTTATTATTAAAAATACATGAGGGTAATATGACACTGAATTTAAAATATTTCTTTTTTGCATATGTAGAAAGTCTTTCTGAATCACATAGATCTGGCTAGCTGTCTGTTGTAAAAAGAGAGGTGGAATTCTGCTCCAAATCCAGTGAATTTTAGTGTCTACTTCTTATTTCTAATTAGGTCTCACAAAAACATTTTCTAAATTATCTTTTTTTTTTTTTCCCCAAGAAAAATAGCATTGCAAAATCAAAACCAACCTTCACAAACCAAATCCGTGTTGTTCTCACCAGTACATTTCTATCAGCAACAGCAATGCTGTGGTATCACGATGAAAGTTGCAAAGTAATGTTTTTATTGCCAGGTAATGCAGAACAGAATTGGCTCGGGCAGCTGACAGTGCACAGGCTGAAAAGGCCTTGGGAACTTCTCCATTCATGATCCCATCAATATAGAAGAGATACATTATTTTTTTATTGGAAGTTTTTTATTAATTTGTGAAAATGCTGAAATGAGAACTGACCCAGACAACTAAACGGAGCGGTGACCCAGGCTTTCCCTAGACATCTAGAGGAATGAGTTGACTTTCAAAAGCAACTAAGCAACCAGTGCCTTGCAGCTACAAACTCTAAGTATTCCTGGAAGCTCAATTTAAAAATATCAGACTATGTACCTAAAACTGTGAAAGGGACCTGACAGCCCCACATTAGTCTGAAAAAAACCTCAACCAACCAACAATGCATTTGTCACCCTTGTAAATACTATATTACCTGCCATTAAAAGCAGTGTGCTCTGTCTGATACCCAATATGCTATATGCACAAAAACAGCAGAATGAAAAAACACATACCATTAGTTGGTGGGGTTTTTTCCCAGCAAAAATGGAGCCAAAATCAGAGATTTCAACAAGCAGAGGAGTTCAGGAACATGTTCTTTATAAAAAGGAGCAGACTGGACTTAGTCACATACTCCAAAAATCATGTACTGCATTAGTGATAAATGCGACAAATCTCTTTCCTTGTAACTCAGTCATCAAGTCATAAGACATCACATCTTGCTCTCAGGTCTGGTGGAGAGGCTGTGGCTCTGCCAAGTTTTGTACTGAACCTGGATGGTTGGAATTCAGGTCTGAATGCCAAGGTATTTTAAACGTGTGTTAACCATGGCTTTTGGAGTTTGCAGGTGGAAGAGGAGATCAAAGGAAAGGTTTAAATGTTTTTCTTAAATACTGTTGATATTCACTTAGTGAGAAATGGTAACAAGAGGCTGCTGCTAAGGGAAAGCAGTGGAGGAAACAATATTTTTTACACTCAGCAAACTGCCAGTTTTGCCTGATGCAGAGGAAGATCTGGTGAAAGTAGGGAAAGACACACACATGCCAGCACTTATAACATTGTGACTCTTATTTAGACTTCTAGAATCACTGGCCAAATAGACTCGAAAGATAAAATAGGAGATTCTTGGGTTATTTGACTGTAATCCTAAGTTATTCTTTGTCCTCAGCTTTCTGTATCTATTTGTAGACAGAGCCCACTGACTCTATACTTCCCTGACATGAGAGCAGTTTCCATCAAAACCATAACAACTTTGGAAACATTGGACTTTTCAAACATTTGAAGATAATCAGCCTTGTATGTAATGAGAATTTGTGAGGCCGGAATTTACCCATGAGCAAAGAAAACGCTCAGGGAAGTAACAAAGGAAAGCAAAAAGACCTCCCAAAACCCTAAACGTTCATTCTGAATGATAAATTACTTGAAAATAAGACACTTTTTTCTAAAAATTTAAGGTATTTACTTCTGTAGCTGACTAAATGGTTGTAAAAATCTTTGAAAAGTCTCCCTGACTTGTGTGCCCTACATACTTTGTAATCTGTTCTAAGCCTCTTTGTCTATATCTTCATTTTTCTATTTCCTTTCCAATATAGTCATGTTTTCCATTTGCTGCAACAATCTCTTGGAACTATTTAACATTTTGACTAAAAGTCTTACTGGATAACAAAGCCTCACTGGAGTTCACGGGGTATTAACATTGATGTCCACGGGCATTGGAGAGGATATAAAAATCAGTGTTCACTGTTATAGACCCAAGGGTTGAGTTCAGTTAAGTAGTTAAATTTTTGCCTGACTAATATTTGTGTATGCACATCCTAACTGAGGTAAACAAGACAACACAAGTGCTTACATTGAACCAAACATGCTTAAGTTTCACAATCAGCTGAGTTAACAAGCTGGGCTATTTATGATACTTAAAAAATATAAACTGTTAATGATTTTTATGTCAATAAAAATGATAAACTAAATAAGTACATAAAAGTCTCCATAATGTATGAGAGCAAAGTGAATACAACAGCATTCTGCTAGTTGCAAATACCCAAAGAAGTAAGATCACAGGCAATTACAGAAGGATTTCTCCCAGATGCATTCTCCTAGCTTCAGTCAACAGCAGTTCAGACACATCTGAAGTTGGCTGGTTTATCACTGTGTTTAGTTTAGATGCATCTGAAGCTGGAAGTTTAGTACCTACCAGTGCAATCTCCCGTCTCTGTGTCTGTCTCTGTTTGAGGAGTTAAATATGGCTTCCACAGCATCATGTGGCAATGAGCTATACAACATGAAGAAATAGTTCCTGGCTGTCCGATAATTTCACACCGTCTGCTCTTGGTTCTTCTTCTACAGCAAATACTGAGTGATTGCTCCCTATTCACCTTTTCCTGACTCTTAATTGCTTCGTATCTCTCTGTCCTGTTCTCCTGTTGGGTATCCCTTTTACAAGATAAGTCTTTGCGTCCTATTTACTTTCTCCCATGTTAAAGTAGTTCGGCTGTTCTGATCATCCATGCTGTCCTTCTCCATTTAATCCTGACTGCCTTTACATCTTTTAATAGTTATTCAGCACCATGAAATTAGAACTAGCTTAAAAATGCCCTCTGTTTTGTTTTCAATTCCTGGTATTCCACTTTAATTTTACTTTTTTCATATAATTTTAATTTTAAGTTTTTGTCTCTCTGTTGGTTCTTCACCATTAAAGATAGCTAAATTGACTCTAAATTTCAGGTTGTCACTGCATGTGCTTAACTGCCATCGTATTATGCCATGCACTGCTTTATACTTCTAGAAATGAAATTTTGCACATGGGATTTATTTCTCAGATGCTCAGTATCCTGGCATGTACTGTAACTCTTTGTGGACCATTTAAGTTCTTAAGTTCTGAATACATTTTGGTAGAAACTTCTGTGCCTCATTAATCCCCCATTTTCCAGAACATTTGACAATAAGCTGAACAGCATCAATCCTGAAAGATTTATGTGAAACTTTGCTGACAGCTTCCCTGCCAGCGAAACCTGGCAGGATTTTTGATCAGTTACTAGTTATTCTAATCAGTTATGAAATGGGTTATCCCTTGGCAATTCAGTTTCTTTAAAGTTTTTGTACTGGAGCTATAGCTCCACTGGAAAAAGTATTTGAAGAGCAGAAATGCTATAATTTGATTTTGATCTGTCATTAGCCTGGTAGGAGTGTGTTGTTTTGAAACCTTCATTTTAATATTGTACTTCTGTATATGATTAAAGACTGAGTATTGAGAGGGTGTTTTTTGAGGGGGGCTGGCAGGAAGAGAGAAGCCTCAGCCTCGTGCGTTTGATCAGGACAGAAAAGTGTCAGAGATTTTTTTTTTGTTCTGAAAAATATTCAGGAGAAACATACTGTTAAAATGAACTTCAGAAGAAGCAAATGTTCACAAAATGTCTTCTAGTAGCTACTTTTTCAACTAACTCCATGTCAATAGGGTCATTTAGGACAGAAGAGGACAAAAAGTAAAAGCAGTGTGATATTTTACTAACAAATGGTCAAAGCATACAAGTACAAAGACTTCAGTTAAGTCAACAGTATCAGGAACAGTCGAGCTCCTGGTACCACAGTAACACACATAGGCATTGTACCACTGACAGCACATGAACTGTGTTCATGGCCAGCCTTATCTGCTCATACTATTTCAGCAGTGTGGATCACCCTGGCTGAATTTCAGTCCTGCACCACCCAAGCAGCCCTTCAAACTCTACAGATGCTGTCTCACAGAAACTGGTTTGCCCTTTGGCCGCGGGGTAAAATTGGAATTTAAAAGGCTAAATTGTAAAAGTAAAACAAGAACCCCCAAATAAACCCCCCATACACCCACACTCAGTCTACCAGTTGAGAACCAAATACTAACCAACAGACGGAGCACTGGAGGTCAAACCAAGGAAAGAGAGAATCAAATCCAGAAACTGAGTGTCAGTCTCTGTTGTGCAATCTGTTTTCACAGAATCAGTTAAATCTGACCTAGTGAATTCCACTTCAGCTTTTGCTCCTAGCACCACTATATCCACACTATCTGGGAAATGAGTTAAACACAGCTCTGGAGAACAGCATGGGACCGGTGCTTCCAAAAGGCCAAAGTCAAAACGTTCATATATCAGATACATGTGCCAGGGTAGCCGTCCCAGCTGCACAACACATGATGTGTCAACTGCTTTACATAGGGTGGATCAGGAAGAGGCTCATTAAAGACAAGCACTACAGCTCTGCTTGCAACATCTCTGCATCCTTGTCCAGTTTTACACCAAAAAAAAAAAAAAAAAAAGAAAAAAAATAATACTGGCTTAAGGAAAGGGTTACTCTTCATGAAGATTGAAACCCATACAGAAAGACCAGAGTAACTGTGTTTGGTACATTAGACACAGATCCATCCCTGATCTTTCATATAATTATTTCATCATGGATAGAACAACATAAATTATTCTGATCTAAGTTTTCTGTAATAATAATTATAACAAATTATTCTGATGACAAAACTCAGACTATCTTATACAGGTGTTGAAAGAGAAGTCCTTGTCCCTGAGAGTGCATTGCACTGTAGGAGTCTCAGACAGACAATTTCCTCTGAGCTGAATTTCTCTCCTGCATGAAAAAGGCCATGACCCCACTCCCTAAACGCATGCAGAACCTAATTCCCACTGAAAACATTCAGGGACCTAGGTACATAAATACACTTCAAATTCATCCTATCTATAAACAGGGCCAAACCTTTCTGTGCAGAAGTGTGTGGCACTTCTTGGATAAGAAGGGCAATGAAACAGCACATTTTACAAAGTAAGGAGCTGAAGTGTAGAATTTCACAGCATGAACTTGTGTGTTGGAGGGGAGTTATTTACATCATTTTTTGGGGGGTACTGAATTGTCATGACCATTATGGATGTTACCCTCAATGTACCTGAAAGACATCATTACATGGCTGTTATAGAAGATAATGTGTTTTCTCTCATTTTAGCCATCCTTGCCCCTTCTGTTGTGACCCTTTAGCTGTAAAATAGACTTCAGTCTCACCAAACTTAAGAGTGACAAGTGCACTCCAGACCTAGGACTCATACTCCACTATCATAACTATTCATACAATGTATACCCTGACTTCTAGTCATCTCAAACCTTTAAAACAGAGTGAAGACAGTGCTATCGTACTCATCTGTTTGTTTGTATTGGAGGAGGATGTTGTGGGTAACTCTCTGTGACAAGAGCCCGAAAGCAGATACCCCCTCCATTGCTGAGTGGTATCTTGGCTAACTGCGACTGTTGTATATATTTGTTCAGAAAAATGGAAGATTTTCAGAGTGCTAATCCCTGTTACACACACAATCTGCAGCACATTTGCTATTAGTGCTTTTTGGCTTTATTTTTTAACAGGGTCTTAAAACATATTTTTCCTTAAAATGACAACATTTTTTTCTGCCCTCTTTGTTCGTGGGGCTTTGTGCACTCATAAACAGTTTAAGAGTTCCCTTCACACCTGCAATGCACATGTGTGCCTGTAATAAAGATTCTCTTATCTATCCTTCACTAATAACTTAAGAGGACAGTGTTAAAGAGAAGACATCACCCCTGCAACTGTAATGGACAAAACCAAACCCAAATCCCAAACATACAGCAATGACAGTGAGGCCAGCATGCCTAGAGAAGGAGGGAACCTCCCTAATGGACTCAAAGTTAGAGCAGAGAGGCTGAGGGGAACCAAGCAGACCGCAACTCCTTTCCAGCTGGCATATCCTGCTGAAAGACACAAGGAAGCAGCCTGTACCATCCCAAGGTTTTGCTGCGTCTTTTATTGATTCTCCTGGACTCTGTGTTGCTTTTTTGGAAAATCATCTCCAAAATGCTTCCCAATTAGTATAATCTGAGCTATGCTGAAGCTATGCTGCTACTCAAAAACATCTTGCTCAGAAAATGCCCCCCGTAGTCTTGTTTACACAGCGGGGGAGCGGATCAGCACGCATTAGATTGCAGTGCCGTGACTCCTCTTCTCGGCTGCCTCGTGCTGGTTATAACTCTGCTGGCGCTGGCATCACTGACCAGGCACCAGCACGAAGGCCTCAGCGGAAGGAAAACCCTAAGTCAGCCTAACCACAGAATAGTTTGGGATTGGCAAGACTTTCCCAGACTCTTTCAGCTTAAGCAGTGGTACAAAGTCTGAAAGAAGTTTCCCTCCACAGAGAAAACCTTAATCTTTTGGTTAGACAACATCACACACCACAATTTGATACTTAATAAATTGTCATGAAGCTATAATACAAGTATTCACTTGGTCACTTATCCTTTTAGCAATAAAAAACAATTGGGACTGAAATTCAGTTGCAATTTGTTGCAGCTGCTGTGGCCAGGACCCCCTCAGAAAGTAATTTTCAGAGGATTCTTCTTGTTAAAAAGCTATTTCCTTGGCGAGGAATGGGATGTCTGGAAGATAGCAATGGGGACAAAACCAAGCACAGACGTTTACAAGCATTCCTAAAGAGCATTTTAAAAACTCTGTATTTATTTAAACAATTACAAAAACATTTTATGCAGCTAAGTAGTTCAGTTCTACCACCAAAATATAAAGTAGACTTTTCAGCCTAGGTAGTTTTCCTCTTTATCTGTAAGATGACACATGAGGCACCATCAAAATTTAGCTCCACCCTGGAGAAAGTGTGGAGAAAGGATGACAACCTCCGGGTTTCCCATTCCTTCCTTAGTTCCCAAAATTTCCATTTTTCAGTTCTGACCTACACTCACTCCCTCTCCCTAGCACAGGAGTTGATTATGAACAATATACATTGTAAATTTAGTTTTTTGGGGAGTAATGGGAACTGAAAGGGTCTGGAAGCACAACTTTCAGTCTCTCTGGGCAACGCCATAGTGTTCGGCTCACACATAATGATTGGTTACGTGACTCAGATGGTATCACTATTGCTACCTGAGTGAATGACAAACTGAAATTTAAGAATGATAGGTCTGGTAAAACATGACCACTTGACATCTCCTCTCTCCTTTCCCTCCTTTCTGAAGAATGACAGGGGAGTCGATGTTTGAAAAAGAAAGTATCCAGCCAGTACACACAGTAAAAGGCACAGCCCAGTCTCTGTGCCCTGGGCAACCTAGAGCCCCAAAGGATAGAGAGAAACACAAACCTTTGTTTTTTTAAGATAGAAAACAGCAACCTAAGTCTCCCAGGAATTTCACAATGATATGGATAGGAGGCAGGCTCTGCTCTCTCATTTTCAAGCCTAAAGAAAAGAATCAAAGAAATATGGCAAGCTCTGTAGTCTGTGCCAGCCCTGAGAGGTCAGGTCAGGCCAACAAAAGCTTCATTTGGCCTTTTTTCACTCAGCTGTTACTGAAGAGACAATCTGCAAAGACAAATGGTATGCCAGCCCATGGCTCTTGACACTGGCCATCCGGAGTACTGTGGCTATACTTCATGAAACACTAGAGTTTTGCAGTTAAAAAAACAAACAAACCCAAAACCAACAACCAAAACAAAATCAAGTCAAATGAAAGCAAAAGGGTCAAATACAAGATGGCAATACATCTGTTGGTACCCTTTTTTTAAATTTTTGACACAGTCTAAATCTTTCTGATACTTCCGAAAATGAATTGAACTAGTTAATGCCAATTACACTATTTAGGTTTAACATTTTGCATTTCTGCTAGTGGTTTTACATACAGTTCTCTCCCCTGCTTCCACAGAACTTGTCTTATAGCAAAATGTCCAGTTTAGTATCTTTTCACAGTGTCAAGAAGAGATGCACCATTTTCTGTAGCAGCATACAGGACAAAAAAACAAAAAAGCAATCCAATTCTGGAAACTACCTTGCTTTGTGCAAAAGGAAAATAAAGGAGCTGTTTCGCCATCAGATCCGTTACTTTCCCTGATGCTGTTCTAGTTAAGAATGAGATTCCAGGAATAAAAGTTTCCTGCTATAACATAAATGTATTGTGTTTCCAATTTCTTTAGGAGATCTCCACTATAGTCATTTCAGACTTGCAGAGAAGAGATCATGCTGACAGCAAGTCACTGCTTTACTCAAGGCAAGCTGCCAAAACACGTAGAACTGAACCCTGTCCTCTCGTTCAGTGGACCGATAAATATGCTTTTAAAAGCATGCACAGCCTGGTTCACACTTACATGATGCACAGAGAATGAGGCAGAGGGCTTGCAGAGTGAAGCAACACCTCATTCCCGAGCATGTGCAGAACAGTCTGTCTTTGCTTACTGTTGAAAAATCTAAACCAGTTCCATTTGCACTACATATGTGCAACATGCATGTCTCAAAGATTCATTACTATGCATATGAAAATTCAATCATATCAAAGCTAAGCTTTAAGAAAGTCCCAAGGGGCTGAACCGTGTGCTTATGTGCTTTGAGGGAGAAAACCCAACAACTTTTAAGTTTTTTTTTTCTTTTTGTAGCACTGCCCTGCTCTTTCCATTAGTAAGAACAAAATACCTGCTGAATGAGTGGACTCCATGTTCCAGCTGTGTGTTTATATCCATTTATTTTCATAATTCAAGTTTTGTTTCTGTGAACACAAATGTATAAATCATAGATGAATTCAAGGCCTATCCCAAGAAAATTGTAACTAAGATGAACAAAACTCACTATTTCATAAAGATTGCTGTGCTTTGGTCATTTAGTCATTTTAAGCCACCTCACTCTCCCTCTAACACTACTTTATGTAGCTCATTCCAGAGCAAAGGAGTCTGCAATTAGCTTGGAAGTATAATAAATTCACCTATTTTCACGTTCCATTGCAATTTGAAAACTGCTTTGCATTCATGAAATTTTCCATTGAAATAAATCTGCATTTCAACCTAAAAGGGAAAAATTCCACTGAAGAAAAGTGATGGTTTGGGGCATATACTGTCATTGCATATCCTATAGTTGATGAAAAAAGGAGAGCTGAATGTTCATGTTCTCGAACGAAAATTAAGACTTTTGCAGGCAAAATTCATTTTAAAAGAAAAAGAAACAAACCTCCTGCTCTTCTTGGCTTTTCTATTGACCTCTCATACCCATGGATATGAAGCCCAAAAAAAGCTGGTTTCAACCTAAAGGTACTAGAAGCACAGCCTAAAACACAGTAGTGGAAGACAAAGATTTTAAAAGAATTATCCTCAGTCACTAAAAAAAACCCCAAACCCTAAAATTCTTAATACGCCTGGAGTTTTACAAATGCAGGAATAGCAAAATGGTGGTTTCTAGCTTTCTTCATTATTTCTGCAGTGTCATATAAAATTCAGCTCCTCAAATGTATCATAAATATTTCATGACTGCAGTGCTAAAACTGACATGAAGCTCCACAGGATCGGGACATGGTGACAAGCCACGTGGCAATGGTGGGCCACGCAGGGGCTGCTGAATCCAAGTCTAGTGCACCACCCCCTGACTCTTGCCAGCCATGACCAGTGTGTTCATTTTGGGGGGTAGCAGAGCTTGGTAGGGACTGGGGAAGGGGAGCTCTCTGCTTTGAAGGTGTTCTCCAAATTAATATTTTTACAGCTATATAATACGTGTTTGAATATAATCAAAAAATTAACAGATATACAAAACCTGGAGAGGAAAGCAGTGCTCGAAAAGCAAACAGAAGCAGAAGTTTCACGGGACTCCTCCTTTGCAGAGTTAAATTCCTCCTAAACGACATTCCCAGGGTGAGGCATTTTGTAAGTACAACTGTAAAAGGACCAAAGGCTCAACTGACAAACCATGAGATATGAAGTGCTTGCAAGATACATCCGGTGCTGAGACAATTAAAATCAAAATTAAACTTGTGCTATATTTGCATCTGCAAAGCATCAGTTAATCAAACATAATGAGTTAATCAGACTCACTTTTCTGAGGGCAAAATGTAATCACGCTTCATCATCTTTTGTGTTGTCCTTAAACTCTCACAGACTTTCCAGACAGAAACTGACTCTTCCTAAGTACATGCACATCCAGCAGCATCACAGAGTTGTAGAAGATTTCTAGGCATTGTTGCAAAGTTAATAGGAAATAGTTGTAGTAAAGTTACTTTAAAGGGAGCCTTTGCTCTATGCTAAGAAGTCGATTAATAATAACGATTTGAAGGAGACACCAAGCATGACCCAGGAAGGAAATAATAATCTGCATCCCATTTTTGCAATTAAGAGACCAGCCACTCGGTTATTTAGCAAGACTGCTGCCAGTAAACTAGTATGTCGCCCAGATTCCTAACAGCAAACAGCAAGAGCAAAGAATAGATTCTCTGATGACCTCTGCAGATTTAGCGATTCTGTATTTATTTTTTTAATTAAAGAAAAAAAAAGGCAGCTATTGCTGGATGTAATTTCTAGGTATTGTAATTAATTTATTTTTAATGTCATGGAGAAATAATTTATACTGTCTTGGTTGCTAGCTATTTAAGATATTGTGGTTACATTTTTTGTGTCTTTGGTACATTTTATTGTAACAATGTCAGGACACTGCATTCAATTACTACATCTCATGCTGTTTTACTTGCTAAAAGCATCATCCAAACATTTTCTAGCAAGTCCTTGTGGGTAACTACATCCTGTCCAAGAAACACATGTATGTCCATGCGTTAATAGGTATGAGATCAGTATCAAATTAGTCATTTGAATTAATGCCTCTTTAGTTTGGCTTCTGTGGTCTCAAACCTCTTAGCTCGAGCTGCAATTGAGTTTAAAAAAATAGAAATAAACTTTTAACATTAAACCAAGTATATTTGGAATACTAAGGCTTATCTGATAGCCATCTTTTGCACCTCCACCATGTTAAAACTTGACCCAGTTTTTCACTCCTCTCTCTCTTTTCCAGACCACATTATCTCTTAGTTGGCCCACAGTTGTGCTGGTCCCTTCTCCTGGCTGTCCCGGTTCTTCCCTTTATTGCTGCTGCTCCCATCATGTGGACGGAGGGAGGGACAGTTCCAATGAGAAGCACAAACTAAACAGCTATGCAGCAGCAAAGGGAGTAAGAGAAACATCTTGCTGGGGAAAGAGCTGAAACGATGGCTTGTCGCCAGGATGTGGAAAGGGCAGAAGATAATAGCACCCATGGATTGAAGAAGGGGAACAGTTGAAAATAAAGTTTGGTAGGTCACAGCCTACTAGATCGTTAAAGGTGGTTGAGCATGAAGGAGCACAAACCCCAGCACTGGCAGAGGGAACAAGCCTCAGAGGAGAGAGAGGACTATAACCCAGAGGCAAGAAGTCAAAAAGACGATGAAGCGAATTAAAGAAGCTACAGAGCCATTAACTAGGAATCTATGGAATGGTTATTCTTTTCAGTCACAGCTATGATATGTGTGATTTTCGCTGTCAAGTTGCATCTCTATAGTTGAACTAGAGCACTCGTGTGCTTGCCCAAACACAGTGGAAGCTATAGCTAACACACAGAAAAAGTAGTCCACCTTCATTGCCAATTATGACCCTATTTATTGTATCATAATTATCTAGAGAGATGATATATCCAGAACAATTTCCCAGAGGGGCTACAGTACTGTGTTAGATGTCCCTAGAAGCCATTTCTCTAAGTCAAGTTTTGAAAGGAAATTCATGGCAGACAGGATATAATACTGACCCCCCCCCAGAGTAACCTAGACTAAAGTCCTGTTTCTGAGCATATTTTTCCCTTGTGCAAATGCTGTAGATACTTTCTGATTCTCTGTGAAATGGGAAAACATTAACAGTTTGCAGAAAGGGAAAAACAGGAGAGACAGTGAAGAACGGTGAAGAGAGTGAAATCTCACCGATTTAGCACATCAGTGGTTCTCATTCATTGCTGATCCAAGGCAATAAAGGGAATAAGAACAGAAAATAAATAATATTCCTTAGCAAGACATAAAAGTGTCTTACTAAAATCCACATTTGCCCTGTTAGTCTCTCTGCAAGCTGGATCAGCTTGCTTTGCTCATGTATTTTCATTAATTTGAACTGGAACTTTGCCTGACAAAGGAGTGCTGGATCTTCGCTTTCTGGGCAGAAGCACTGTAACTACCAGCTGAAATACATCAACACTCTAGATAAGCCATGAACTATTGTATCTGTTGATTTATTGCTGATTAAAGACTCCCAAGTTGGTCCTAGTCCTGAGAATTAACATAACTGAAAAGCAAATATGTTACAGGCTGATGGTCCTTTCATCAGCCTTAGTGAGAGTCCTCTGATTTTCAGTAAGTGTATGTGCAGATTTGAAAGCACAGCCCAGAGCTGTCACAACAGCAAGTAATTTTCCTTCAATTTGCATATCCTTAGTTCTTCCTAAAACTATTTCCTAGTTTGTAAGCAAGACACTCAACTCCCCACTTAGTGTTGCCAAGTTATAAAATGTATTCTTACTTTTGAGAAATTATAAATTCCAGTAATTCAACAGATTGTTTTAGAAAGAAAAGCATATGCTTGTTCTTTTGCAAGTGGCATGATAAACTTTAGTGTGAAGTCCCATAATCTAAACAAATCAAGCACTACTGTAATAAGAGAGTACTTTAAAAAATATTATGAAAATGTCATGTCTCAATTGGTTGATATATGTGACACCATCGTTAAAAAATGCAGGGGCTTACTAACCCTCCAACTGGAAGTATCACCAAAGAGAAAACATTATCACAAAAGATACTTCTTTTTTTTTTCTTCTCTTTTTTCTTTTTTTTCTTTTCTTTTTTCTTCTTTTCTCTTCCTCTTCTTTCCTTTCATTTTGTTTTCTTGTGTTTACTTTACTTGTCTTTTCTCCTTTTTATTGCAATTTTGTGTTAACTGTGTAGCTTCAGATGGATGGCCAAAAGTAGCATCTACAATTATTGGGACCAAATCTGTGCCATTTTCACATACATCTATATGAGGCCATGCAGGATCTGGGGACGGAGTCTCAGAGAGAGGGGTTGAAATGAGCGTTGACAGTCCTTGATGAGAGGTCAGGCCTCGCTCCCTGAGAGTCAAAGCCACCAATTCTCTGGGAGTCTTTGGTTGTGCTACAAACACGACATGTTAACATGCATGACATCTCTTCTACCACTAGAGATACTTACAGTGCTGTCTCTCACTTGAAGTGCGCCTTGTGAGTTCAAACCAGTAACCAGAAGTTCCCAGCAAAGTCCAGGTTGGCCAGTTAGGGGCAAATCTCGCAAATGCCACTGGTGGGCAGTACAACTTGTTTTCCAGGGACTGGTGAATTATACTCAATTACTTTCAACATTGCACTGAATACACATTGAAGTGCTGAGGATGATATACATAGGGGAAGGTGGCAAGATTTCCGGAAAAGGCAAAAGGTTGTACAGCACAGCACAGCCTCGCACAACTCATGAGACTGATAGTACTCAGTGGGAAACCAGGACTTGCACATTAATGTTTTGTGTATACATAGAAATCAAAAAAAAAAAAAATCCAAGGAGAACATATAAGAAGGTGTATTGGGCTTCTCTATTTCCTGAAGGTGATTCAGCATAGTAATTGTTACAATGTGAAGCAGAAAAGAGCACAGTATTTTAGTAATATGAAACTTCATCGCAGCATCTGTTGCTAAACTTTGCTGAGAGGTAAGGAGAGGCAACCAAATTCTGGGTAAATTATAGAACAATTGAGTGGCTAGGGAAAGAAAGCTTGGAGGATTTTGAAAAACAAATTTCTCACACACAAAAACCAAAAGTACTACTTACTGTTATTACGCCTGCACATAAAACAAAATGATAACATTCAATTATTAGGAAACTGATGTGAAACATTTTAGCAAATTCAGTGGATTACTTGAATTTTCAGCTTCTCTGCTGCTTTAAGGAAAATGTAAGCAAGATACAGACCCTTCAGGCATTGAGTATTTTGCCTTTTTAGTGCTGAATGTTGGCAGCTCCCTTGCTGCTACACTGTTGCTTATGAAAAGCAGCTGTATTTAGAGATACTAATAATACCCAATAGTACAAAATCTATATTTTCTGAAGAAGTCTACCTCCCTGAACATCACAATATACAACATGCATACCATCCAAGTTGAGACTTGAGAGGGAAGCAGAGGACTGCTGGCTCAAAATACTGCTTTACAGTTTACCACAAAGATAGCTGAATGAAGACTATTTTCTATTAGACTTCCAAGTTTCCAGGCAGGGCAGAGAGGACAGAAGACGGCACAAGCAAGTCAGGGTCTTTTTTTTTCCCCATAAAGTTTCTATAACCTTTTCTCTCTTCTTTACACTCGAATTCTCATAACCAAACAAAACTCCCACAGCCAACGGAGCATATTCTGGACAAAACCCCCAGAATTTGTTTTCTGTCATATTAAACAAATTACTGTACCTTTAATCACTGGGGCAGCATGCTTTTTTATTCTCACCAAGGAGTAACATACCAAAGATGAATTTGCTAGGTGTGATTTTTAAAACCAATTTTGTTTCATTCCTGTGAAGTTTTTACTTCATTTTCAAATTTTCCTCACCTATTCAAATTCTACTCATTTACTGTTTGAGAGTTAACAAGAAATTTCCTCTTTTACTTCTAGCAGCCCTTTGAAGGAGTCAAACAAAGAAATGCTGAAGATAACAGTTTTTTAGATTGCTCTTTCTTCCATTAGTTATGGAAAAAGATGAATGGTTTAAAACCCCCCACCTCCCACTTGCACAGTTCTTAACATCAATTACGAGATGATATGGTCCCAGAGAACCCTGATGAAGTAAATTAGTTAATTTAACACATTAAAGCTCTGAAAACAATGTGAGGGAAAGACCAGTAATTATTTGCATATAGCACGCAGAGGGACAGACACTTGAGCAATGAAGCGATGTCCTACCTCTCCTTGCCGGTGATAGTGCTTGGGAGTTTTTCCCATCTGCTCTAGCATTTTGCCCTTCTTACTGCTAGCAAGCATCAGTCCCTGGTGGATGCCTGCAGATCTGTTGGTTGCCTGAGTTGGAGCCTCCCCCATCAGGGTGGACTTGATGGAGTTCACCTTGGAGCTGGAGCTGTCTAGCTGGGAGCTCTCCACGATCAGGACCGCGGCTAGTAAGAGGAGACAGCAGGAGCACTTATTCCACATCAGCACGATCATCTCCCCTCCCCCAAAATGATTATCCTTTTTTTTTCCTTTTTTTTTTTTTTTTGGCAAAGAAAACAGAAGAGAGGAGGGGAAAAGTTTTGAAAAATATCTCCCAAAGTTGTTAACAAAACAATGGATTTCAATGCCACACACTCAAGGAACTGCTGTTCTGAAAAACAGAGGAGAAAAATAATCTTAAAAAATGATCCTCTAGGAAAAAACCAAAAATATGTCAAGTCTATAGGCACTGAGCAACTATCAGGTCTGTGAAGTGATGTCTTTTTCCTCCAGGTCCTCGAGAAGTCCAGGCAGTTCTTTAGTAACTGAGAGCAATAAGTTGCGAGGCAACTGCACCCAGGGCAGCTCCCCGCCAGCGCAGGCAGCAGCACATTTGCTTAAGCTTCAGAGGAAGACTGAGGAGTTACTTCCCCCCACTCCTCCTCTCTTGCTGCACAAGCCAGCAGAGAGGAAACTCAAACCAGATCCAATCCAAGCAGCACCGGCAAAAGCTGGGCTTAGTTTTCTTTCACTCTCTCCCCCCTCTTTACTTTTTATTCCCCTCCTCCTTTTTCTGTCTTTTGCCTCAGCCTCTGCAGTCAGCAGGAGTGAAAGCGCCCGGTCTCCTCCTCCTCCTCCAGCCCGGTCGGTGTGAGGCGAGGGGTTCTGAGCATCGACGATGTGGGGGAGCCCCGAAACTGGCCCCCACTCGTGGCGGGACCCGATCAGAGAGGCAGACCCCCGTCGGGCTTCTTGCGCTACTGCCCTCTCGCACCCGGTGGTCTCTCCTTGGTCCCCTTATTACAGCCGCCCGCAGCGAGTGCCCCTCCCCAGCCCCGAGGAGCAACACGCCGTGCAGCGACTTGCCTCTCCTCCGTGCCCCCTTCTCCCCGCAGCCTGGCAGGCTCCCCCTCTCCCCTGCGGGGTCTCCCCGAGGCGGAGGTCCGGTTCCCGGCCGCAGCTCGCTCCGCTCCGCTGCGGTGCCTTGCCCCAGGGAGAGGGCTCAGCCCCTCAGGGCGGACGGGCTTCCCCGCCGTGCCTGTCCCCACGGGCTCCCTCCCCGGCGTTGGGCTGCCAGACTGACACGTTTGTCGAGGTGCTCCAGCTCCCCGACACGCTGGGAAGTGCAAAGCCCGTTATTCCCGCGGAGGTGTGAAGGCATAGGGATGGCAGGCAAATCCCCCCAGCTCTGGTGCCCGAGCCAGCAGAGTCCGCACACCCAGCACTGCTCCCACACCTGACCCTTCCCAGTGCCACCCGGGCCACCATCAATCCGAGATACTTACTTTGTATTCATCTTCTCAATTTCCTTGGCATGAGCACACATCCGATTGCTGTAAAAGCCCCAAGTGCTAAGAACTATGCCCACATGGCTCAAGGCATCTCCTTGCTACAGCACCAACATAGTGTGTTTCAGAAAAAGGAAGGTAAACAGGGACACAGAGCACGAAATTAGCAGAACAGCTCTTAACTTTTCCCTATTACCTGCAAAAGATCTAGTGCAGAGCAGAGAACATCACCATGAGGCACTTGGTTACTGCAGTGCAGCAGCTACAAGTCCTCATCTTTCCCCTGGACATATGAAAGGGGTGTGGAGAGAACAAAAGATGATGAGGGAAGCAGCATTCCTGCTGTCCTACATGTCGTGTACAAACATTACCTTGCCTGGGAACAACACAGAGAATTTTCAGGTTTTCCCCCTCTTATGAAGGGTCCTCCTTCTAAATCTATCAGTGCTTTCCAGTTACTCTACAGTTTCACACAGCAGAAGGGGTGGAAGAAGAAATGTGCACCTGAAATTTCATTTACTCTCAATTAACTGCACTGCAAAAGGCAGTTGCTAAGGCAAGAAAAGCCAGGAAGGAGTTTCGGCCTCCAGTGTTGCTGCTCCCTCGCAGTGAGCAGAAGCCCTCCTGGAGGCTTAGGAGTTGCAAGGAATGCTCCAGGAAGCACACAACCTTGGGTAAGTTTTCTCCTTCTTCACAACATTTCCTTTTTTTCCTTTGCACAGCCTTAAATAAATTAAAATTAGCTTTCTGACTTCATCCCAAATAATTCCTGAAGACATTTGTAAGAAAATGTTACTAAAAGATCAGAAAGAAATTTGCAATTTCACAGGAAAGTGATATAAGCTAGTCTTTTTTGATTGTTTTTTTACTTGGCTTTTAACACTCAGCCTTGATGGTGTTTCAGCTCTCCCAAACCCCAAATCAAACAGCTACAAGGAAAAGCTCTAACAGGAGCTTTTTCATGGAAAAAGCTGGCAGAGAGCCATACAAACACCACCCCCACCCAAAAAATGGGTAAAATAACAGTCACAAAGAAACATGCAAACCGCTCAAACATCCATACGTGGTGTATATACACACATGTGCATAGGCAGCGTTTGCACAGGAGGGCTGATTTCCACCCACCCATTCACATAGGATCAAGCTGAGGTAGAGAAACACAAACCAGTAACAGCTCTCTGGTTTCTAATAACAAGTCAATCCTGCATTTTGTATTTCTATTCCTGTGGACTGCCCTAGTCATATTTTGTTTTCTTGCTGGGGATAAATACACTGCAGAGATCACTCAAGGGACAATTCACATCTCTCTTCCTGGCGTTCTCTATATATGCCACCATAGAGCCACCACCTTAGCCCTGGTCTGTCCCACTTCATGGATGGTACCAAATCTGTAAAAATATCAAGTTGGCAGATTTGGAAGATTGCTGCAGAAAGTGGACAAGCAAAATGTCCTAAACATTTGACAAAATTATAGGTGGTTCTGGAATATTGATGAATATATGGGATGGTGTGCTAATTCACACTTCAAATATCTCAATTTTCCAAAATGCTTTATAAAATTCAGAATTTATGGCATGTCTAACGGGGCTCTGAGTCTATTCACTGACATGTTGTTAACTTTGGTGACAGCAATAACAACCTTCCTCAAATTATAATTTTTTGGATATTATCTCACCCGTGTTTCTTTTACCCAGGAAGGAACACAATTTTTTAGGTCAGTGATGGAGTATTCTTTACCAGAATTTCTTGGAGTAATGGAAGATTACAAAGCTAACAAAATAAATCAATGAGACATGCAAAGAGAATTCATGACAATAAATATGCAATATGATGACCTCATGTGAATATCATTCAGCTCTTCTTGAAATAAATGGACATCTGTGGTGTTAAAAGAGGCACACAGCACCTATGGGATCAGATAGCAAGTAGACTCTGTCTAAATTAATTAAATATATATCTATTAATATCTTATTAAAATTAGTACTTAAATTGATAAATGAAAAATGCAAGCCACATTCCAAGTCCCTAGATGCAAATAACAAAGTCCCTGTATATTCATAACCTCTAGAAATTTGAAGAAAACTGGGGAGGAATGATCAAAGCTTTTCAGATATCTAAGAACAAGTGCCCCAAACTTGTTTTTTCAATCAGTCCAGATTCTTCTAAGTATGAAGTTCATGAGTCAGTTGTATTCAACTAGGTTGCCAGGCATTAATTTAAATCTAGTGGGAATGAAAATGGGCATCTTTCCAACAGGTCAAGACCTATCTTGTAACTCGCTGCTCTGAAGGGAAGATAGTTTGCAGCATCCCTGAGGAAATCAAAACAGGTTTTGCTTTATTAGCATGACAGACATTTCCCTCCAGAGGAAGCAACAACCCACTTCACTGCAGGGCACTTGCTGCCAGACCAACATGCTGCTCAAGACCACAAAAATCAGAAGTAAATGGGCAGGGCACTAAATCTGTATTGGGGAGGAGGTTCCTCTCCCCTACCCCTCCTTAACAAAAACATGATATATAAGCATTCTATGCTATGTAAGCAAGCTATTTAGCAGTTCGGTGGTGGGAATTTTATTTTGGGGTTTTTTACCCCACTTTTAACTAACATTCAACCCATGCCACGTCTACTTCAAATTGGTCAAATACAGACTTTCACACCAAGGTGTAATAAATTTCCTATGCTCCTCCTTGCAGCAACTCTGATGTCCTTCAAGGAAACAGACTTATTTCACAATATCTACTCAAATAAGACGGTAAGGAGACAAAAATACCAAGAAGCATCTATGCTTTTCAGATTTATGACTGTGACCTTACAAGATAGATTTTGAGAGGCACCAAGAACTTCTAAAACTTTTAAGTGCCATGGGGTGTCTACCAGAGGCACCAGCTACAAAAAGCAGTAGTCAAGAGCATGGAGTGCACTAAGCAAAGGCTGTAACACTATAGATCAGGCAGGAAGACAGTCTCCACCAAGTTTGGATGCCTGTTCTGGAGAAGCTAAGGCCCACACACTTCATGTGCGGTTAATCAAACATTTCAAAGCCACACTGTCTTTTGCACCCAAAACCGGTTTTTGCAGCTAACCATACGGAATAATGGAAGAAGCATTACTCTGAAAAAACACAGTCCATGGCAAATGCTGCATAACATGTGGGATGGTCACAAGGAATCTCTCACCAAGTACCACATTGCAGAGACTGAGTCTGCTCCTGACCACCAGACACGTAAACACAAATCTTCCCAGGATCCGCAAGAGCTTGGACTTATACCCTAACTCAGGAAGCAGATTGTTCAAAGACCTCCATGTTCACCATTAACTGTTAATTCTTCTGGAAGATCTCCAGTAGGCAGGAGGAGAGGCTATGCTCGTTACAACCCATGCATGGAAGTTTGACAGTCAAGAGGGCCATGCTCATTAAACGCTAGTGAGACCTCCAGTGCAAACACTGAGAACTACATCGGTGGGCCACAAGCAGTCAGTTCTCCTTTAACAATAAAACTCATATTTATTCAAGAGAGAAATGTGCATTTTTGTCTCTTTTGGGCTAAAATAGCATGCTTTCTTTAAGAAAAACAGGTTTTCATTTTGTCTTGTTTGCACCCATGAAGAGAAGACACACCACAGAGTAATGACTGTCTTTATTTTTAAATCAGGTACTCATACCCTGAACAAATGTTGCAGGTTTAAATGTTTCAAACACATATTTCTGTTTTACAAATGCTTTGGTGTTTCTTTTAATTACACTTGTTTATAAAGTTAATGAGAAAATTGATTGGCCTAAACTAACCGAGGCTGTGCAGAATTTTTCCCGTTGCACAACTTATCCTTGACAAAAAAAGAAAAAGGCATAAAATTCATTTAAATTTGTGGTATTTTCATGGAAAAATACCAAAATATTAATTGGTTTTCTCTATCTCTTTATTTCGCTTTGCCAGGGAGTTCTATTATGTTAATTGTAGGGCTTTTTTAATTTTTCTTGGGAGGAGAAGAGGATTTAGGGTGGGGGGACAAGAAAGACATGGAAAAGAAAAGTAACCTTTTTTCCTCTTCCTTTCCCCCGTTTGACTCTGAAAGTTTTAAAACAGAAAATATTTGGAAAAGGCAGAATCTAACAGAAGTCAAGAAATGAAGAAACACAAGAAATTAATATACTTAATTTAGGAACAAAAAGGAAACAGAATGATAATGAAGAGATACTTTACCTGACCTCCTCCAAAGGGTCAAAATTACACACCATAAATGTAAAATATTACGGGCCAGAATAAAATTCTGCTTCATTTATAGCATCTATATTTTAAGCTACGTGACTTTAGTTGAACCCATTTTGATTTACACCAGCTTTAGTTCAGCCTAGTGTCCTATGTTTTTCTTTCCCTAAAACAAACAAAATTACCTGTTCTTCAAATTAAATCTGTTTTTAATTCTATATAAAGCATTGAGGAATACTTGTCATATGAAATACATTCTATTACACAGAGGTGTATTGTTTTTTGTTATTATTTTTTAGGTTGACCAGCTGCACTGAATTTCCATTGCCCCCTATAGCAACTCTCACAATTTGGATACGGTCAAATCTCTCTTAGTATTCCTCCTGAGGTCTACTCTGTCTTTTATTTAATTTCTGACTAAAAAATCGAATCAGGACCATCAAACAATATCTAAGTTTTGCTAAGGCTACAGCTCAACAACAAAAGATTTTCTTTAAGAAAAGCACATTTAAGGAGTTCCTTCTTCCCTTTTGTCCTCCAACTCTCCATGGAGATGAGTTTTGGGTTCATTTCTTTCCTTTTTCACCATTTTTATGTTCAGCTCACAACCAAACCCTCTCAATTGAAAAGGCTTTGCATGGCAGTAGAACAGCAAGAGCATGCAGACACTGTTGGCAGGATGGGGACCAAGGGCAAGGGGATACCCTCACTCCAGTATTTCTACCAGATGCCTCAGGTCCTGGGACTTTGGCCCCAGCAAAGCATCTGGAGGACGAGTTGGGGCCTGAAGGCATGGCAGGTGGATGTCAGCTCCAGAAATCCACACTAATGCAGCCTTGTGGCTACCACGAAACTCTCCTCCAGAGATAATATCTCTTTATTATTATCAGGGGAATCACTCATTAGAGCTTACGCCATGTTTCTTCCAGCACTGAAGTCCATAGTGGACCCACACCCCAAGAACAGTCCCTCTCCTCCTCCTCTTTATCTCTTGGCAGATGACATGTGAAAGGCATAGCCATAACCCTGTGAACCAAAAGTGTCATGGAGACCCTTCTGCAGGTGCTGGGACAGACTGCCAGCCGAGTACAATGCTTCCTCCTCCTTAGCATTCATCCCTTACCACACTGTGCTGTGAGACATGCTGTCAGCGCTGGACAGGGATGGCATAGGGAGGTGCTCGCAGCAGTGGCAGAATTTCGCTCCTTGGGTCTGCCAGCATGCCTAAGGAGGAGAGACAGCCAGCCAGTGCTGGCTGGACTGTCGCCACAAACAACCCCTGGCAGGGGTTTGACACCGGCTGCAGAGCCTGTTGACGTCGCACTGGCCACATCAAGAGGTCCCAGCTCACCTCTTCCTCTCCAAAGCTCACCCTCTCCCCAAAACTGTCAGCGAGCACAGCCACTGGTGTAATTGCCGCCTGGCCCAGCTGAGCCACAACGGGTGGCCCCTGCTGCAGCCAGAGCGAGAGGCACAACTGCAGCCTGGAGAGAGGCAGGATCACAGTGTGCAATCCTGGGAATGGAAACAGAAGAAATATCACATCCTTTGATTTCTGTATTTTTGGGTCTAATTCCTAATGCCATGCTCCTCATGAGCAGGAAGGCAAATGATGCAATAAAACTGTTTTGAAACCCTTATTTATAATTTTTTTCCTGCCTTTTTTTTTTTTTTTTAAGATGAGTACTGGATGTTACTGTTATTTCTCATAAATAACTCCTCTTCCTGATTTAAACAGTCCAGGCCAGTGTCAGAGTTAATTCAGAACACAGAGCATTGTGACTAGCTTGGTTGCTCACAGTTCAGGATTTCAATCAGCCTCCCTGACAACAATTACCCCTTTGGAGTGGGAATAATCAACTTCTTAGGAGGATGACGAAGCAAACAGAAACACTTTCAGCCAGCAAAATTAATAACCATTGATAAACATTGCTTCAAAAGCCAATGCAATTATCAGTCAATTTAAATTATTTTAAGTAATTTCATTATTTTCCTCAAAACATCTCCACCATGTCACTGAACTAATGGCTGCCTGACCATGCTCCCAAAGCCGTGTATTTTTAACACTGATTAGAGAAAGAAGTACTTTCCAAAATGAAAAGTTTCAGCAAAACACAGTGAAGGTGCAGGCCCTGCACCTGGGAGGCCACAAGTGAAACTCTCCAGTCTCCCTGACAGGAGCCAGCCACACCTGCAGAGTGAGAGGAGCAGCAATGGCCAGGCTGTATTTTCTCATCCTCCTCCCATATCTGCATGTGAGACTCCTACTTGTCCCACCAGAGCACTTCCCAGCACAAAGTGCTGTGAGGAAGATATACGTGAGCTATGCTGTGGATGCTCAGCACATGATTTTCCAGAGGATCACAATGCACAAACCAAAACACGGATTCACAGTAGCCCAGAAAGACGACTGATTTGGTACGGAAATAACTGAAATTTCAGCCTCCCTCCCTCCCACAGCTGCATATGTTGAAGAGTTGTTAAAACAAGAAAAATATCTATAATTAGCAAGTCTACATACGCCCATTTTCTTTGCAATATCTTTGGCAATATTGGAGCCAAGTTACTCAAACTTTCCAAAGAAAAATAACTGTAAGGAAAATTCCCTTCTCAGGAATGAAAGCAGCAGAAAACTATGAGGTTGAAAAGGGTTAGAATGGAAACCATTGTGCAACCTTAGCTATAATAAGGACTGACAAAGTTGATTATTGTTTATTGCATTTATCTCATGTTTTCTGATGAATGCAATCACAGCAGAAGACTGTATAAAAGAGCAAATGTGTAAATATTTTCAGTAAATAAATACCCTAAAGAAATGGCTTTGGAGCTAGGATGGTTTATCTAGAGGTTGTCATAAATATCCCACTCTCAGAGTAAGACTTCTTTTGCTTTGCAAAAAAGTGAAGCTGCTTCCTTCCTTGTATGATTCTTCAATTTTATTCCCCGTCCTTATCAAAGAAAATAACTAACAGATAGAGACAAATATTTTAGAACATAAATTGCTCTAACCACCACCCCCCCCCAATGTACTCAAAATCTGTCCTACTAACGGGTTAATACAACTATATTTTATAAAATAAGAAACTGGTATTGATCACTTATGAACTGCCTCTGTAGTTGGGTTGTGTTCTAAAAAAAGAGTAGACTTTATAAGGGTTTTTCAAAAAAAGGGACATGTCATTTCTTTTCTTAATGAAATACGGTTTTAAATATCATTCCTGATCAACTTAGTCCTTTTATTCCAAAATACTTGCACTAACTGGCAATACTTAAATATAGTAAATGCTGAAATAAAAAGTAATTTTGAAGAGAAATTAGAACATTTTGTTTTGCTGATGGATTTAATTTCTAGGGTTTGGTTTTGTTTTTTGGGTTTTTTTTTTAAATTCTGATTTGTTTCTATTGAAACAGTTTTTTCACTGCAATGACAACTTCTGACCACATAGGTGTGCTTTTCAGGGGATATGATATTTATTGTGGAAAAAAAAAAAAGATGAAATTGCACACACAATTTTCACAAAAATAGAAAAAAGAACAAATTATTATCCCAATCTCGCATCGTAGAGACAAAAGAAGCTCAAGGTAGCACTAAAGATACCCCATTTCTTTGCTCTAAGTGTGGGCAGAAAAAAATTAGGAGTTTAGTCGATATTGTTTTAAAGATGCTGTCTATATAGCTGTTAAATAAAATAGGAGCAAAATCTAGAATGATTTTATATATAAATATATATATATATAAAAAATTCAATGAACTATGCAGGCTGCATTCCTGGACAATTGCACTGCTGATGGAGAGCAACTGAGAAATTCAATAGTTGCAGGTCAGAACAACATGTTGCAATTTTACTCTTACCAATATATGCTTACACTCAGTTCCCTGGCTGCAGTTGTTTCCCTATTTTTCTCTCAGTGTAGGAAAATGCCAAAAAAGGATGAGAAGCGGAAGGAAGAGGAACCTCTCCTTTTTGATGTGCAGGCCAGTTCGATAGGGAGAAGGGAGCTTGCTTCACTGCTCAAAGCACAAATACTCCTGGGAACATCTAAATTTACTTCCATTTCAGCATTTGGTAACCCAGCCCCACTCTGGCCCTTGGTAATTCAAAGACAATGATTATGTAAACCTCAGCCTTAGATTCCTTCCCAAAGCTTGGCTCTTCCTAGCACTGGGCTCCAGGGCCTGCCCTGTCCCAGAGCTGAAAGAGTTAACCGAATCTTTTTGCCAGACTTACTCAACATAACGGAGTCTTAGAAGAAGTTAGCACTTGAACCGCAAGTTAACATTCCCTTGAACCTCAGGAGACCCTGCTAAATGAATTCCTGGTTAAAGTCCATTGACACTGATGGAGTTATAAGAGGAACAGAAATGGTCCTTTGCCTTTTTTGCTGTTATCCACAATAGGCAGCTCTATTTTTCTGCATAACAAGTACCAGAATACTGAATACACTGGCTGCCAAGAAACTCAGAACAAACAGATTTACATGTTTTTCCCTTTATTTCCATCATCTGACCTTTGCTTTTTATGTCTTAAGAGCAAGCTGCAACTTTATTTACATGTATAATCTAGATGAAATACTAGTTTGTGTGTAGAAAGCTATGTGGACTTTGATCTTTGAACCTGATTTTCCTTTTTTTTTTCAAGACAAAACATAATGAATTAATGGAAACATTCGGTTTTAGAATGATTCCCATTTCATGGTTCTGATTCTTTCAGCCCAAGGCTAGATTCTTTATGCTTCCCTAGAGGCTTGAAGCATTAGCTCATAGTCTAAAATATCGTGTCCTGACATAGTAGGTACTAAAATCACTCATATTGCCCACTTCAATAACGATAGCTTTGGAATCCCCACAGAAATACTGGACTGCAATGAAAGGCACTACTAGTCATCTCAAATTTGTAGGAAGTATCAGTAGTGAGAAAATTAGCGATTAAATTATGAAAACAGTGGAATTCAAATTATTAGGAACAGAGCAAAAACTAATAGAGAAAGGGAAAAAGTACTACAAGAGTCAACAAGAAGTAGTAAATCAGATAATAACCTAGGCATGGCTTATGATGGGGGAGAGGAGTTTAAAAAGAATCATAGAATCACAGAATGGCTTGGGTTGGAAGAGACCTTAAAAATCATCTTCTTCTAACTGCCCTGCCACGGACAGGAACTTCCACAAGACCAGTTTGCTAATCTGGTCTTGAACACTTCCAGGAAAGGGGCATCCACAACTTCTCTGAGCAACCGGATCCAGTGCCTCACCACCCTCGCAGTAAAGAATTTCTTCCTAATAGCCAGTCTAAATCTACTGTCTTTTAGTTTGAAACCATTCTCCCTTGTAAATACGAGTATAATGGCCAGACTTCGTGAACGAAGATCTGTGGAAGGTCTTTGTACGCCTTCCAGCCTGCGCATTGGATTTATTTTAGGTGGGACACAGTGCGCGCAGAACTGAGCCCACCCTTTAATCCTGAGGTTCATCTGCCGGGGCCAAGCGAGCTTGGACAGTGGCAGCGAGGTCCTCAGGACGTAGGTGGATCGCCTTACAGGGCTAACGGGCTCCACCTACCCGGGGAGTTTCCCTGACCGGGAATCGAACCCGGGCCTCGGCAGTTACAGTGCCGTGTCCTTAACCACTAGACCACCAGGGGCTCCCAAATAAATACGAGTATATGCCCTTGTAAATAACCTCTCCGTCTTTATTGCAGGCTTCCCTCATGTACAGACAGGAAGCCCACAATGAGGTCATCTCGAAGCCTTCTCTTCTCCAGGTTGAACAAACCCAGTTCTCTCAGCCTTTCCTCATAGGAGGGGTAATCCAGCCCTCTAATCATCTTGATGGCTGTCCTCTGGATTCACCCCAATAGGTCCATGTCCTTCCTGTGCTGGGGACCCCAGGGATGGACACAGCACTCCAGGCAGGGTCCCCAAGGTCTCAAATCTGCAACTTAGTACATTGACTCTTTTTGTTCACTAGTCTGATCAATTTTGGATGTTTCATTTATATTTTCAAAATCTTGATTTTTTTAGTTCTGTGTATGTGCCTAGACTTGGATGTGATTGCTAGTGTACAAAAAATACCTCATTTCCACCCCATACTTTATGTCTGGGCTATGCAATCTTCCCAAATTTATATCCCAAATGAAAATAATATGGTACTGATACGTGCTTAGTCTTAGTCTTTCTTGGTCAGGAATTTTTTACAAAACAACAGTAAATAGCCCACAGTATTGAAATGGAGGAGATGATGAAGAAAGAAAAATAGAGTGCTAACTTCTACATATAGTTCTTACTAAAGTCGGGCATCAATTCTAACACGAATTTTTAAATTCTGTATAAATTTACTGAAAAAATCTTTTATATTGATGTCTCCATACATCACAAGAAAAGGAAGAAGAATCCCAAACAATACTTTATCTAAATCTGAACATCAGAAGGTTCTTCACAGGGATTCTATAAGTAATCAAAATAAAAATAATATGGGTTTACTGATATATCTGTTTTATTATTCTTTTTTTAACATTCAGATGGTTTTACTAAATATCTTTTTTGTTACCTCTGTCTCTACTCCTTTACAGATGATCATCAACTTAGTATCTCTGGGGCAAGAAGAAGGAGCATCTTTGTGGAAATAGTCCCCTTCCAAATTGCATGATAGTATTTTGTGCTTCAGTTAATGGGCAGTAACAAATCATCAAAGCAACCCAGGTGGTTACATTCAAAGAAGGTATTTTTTTAAAGGGATTTAAAAAACACAAACAAAAAAAAAAAAAAGGAAGAAGAATCCATGACACTTTTCAGAGGACACCATATACAACTCAAGAGCAATGACATTAACTATGAGATAACAGCTCAGCACAAAGTGTGTGGGCAGCGGAGCTCTGCTGCTTCTGTGAAAGCCACTGCATGTTACCATGCAGTCATTATCAAAGAGAGAAAATTCCCTCAAAAAACAAACAAACAGAATAAACCAACAAACAAAAACCAAAACACCAAAAAAACCCAAACAAAAAACCAACCCCCCCCAAAAAAGGCAAACCACCAGAGAGCTTACTTATATGCTTACTTACTTTGCTCTAACTTCAATATTATAAAAATTACCTCTCAGTTCCTAAACATTGAATTTACAGGTGACCAGCTAATCACATCATTTTGATAGCTTTTTCATTATCCAGCAACAATACCTACCCTGGTTTTGACTTGGAGGTTGTATTATTTTTTGATTGCGTAGATTAAACTGAAAACATACTTAATCTACTCTATTACATGATCTTAGAAAACAGGACAGCTCTGTCAATACTATATTTAAAATTAGCTCTAGAGTACATAAGTTCTTATTAGTCCGTTGTTTTCCTCAAGGTGGGAAAGATGAGCAATGCAAGCACAGTAGCTAGGGATGTTATACAGCAAACTCGGTTAAATTCAGTTAAACTCTGCTGTTCAGAAAATCATTTCTCAAAATGCTCCTGGAGTGAGTAAAGCAGCTTCAAAAAGCAGCTCCCAATCAAAACTGAAGGAGAGGAGAGTATCTCCCTACATCTTTTAAAGTCTCTTGGAATTGTTGAGTAAACCTCCCGTCAGTCTGTCAGATGCCAAACTTCCCAAGACAAATGAAACTATCTCAGTTTTGCAGGACTTGTAAAGCAAGAACGTATGTGACTTGCTTTTTCAAAACACACATGCTGCAGATAGAGATATCATGTGTACTGACATTTCTCCATTACAGCTTGAAGACACATCCTGTGTGATGCCCATGTGCTGTGCTGTTAGCTCAGTTTTGGATTTTCTGAACACTGGGTTTGCTTTCAAAGAATAACACTCTGGTTCCCATACAATACATAAGAATCTACTGGCTCTTTAGCTGGGAAACAAAGTTAAGAATGTGTGGGCTTTGGCTTCAAAATTAACCATGTTTTAGTAATCTAGTATACTAAACTGTTTCTTATTAATGTATCATGCAAATACTCTCCAGTCCTCCCGCAAGTCTGACACTTTCCCAACATATCAATAGCAAATGTTCTGTGAAATGCAACTTTTCTGATGTAGGCCACCCTGAATTTCAGTGTGATCTCAACCCACCATCCAAATCTTCATGGCAGATGCAGAATGGGGTTCTTCTTTAATAAGGGAAACGATATTGAAAAAAGGTTTCTTGCTGCTTTGATTCCTTCAGCAAAAGGAATCAGCAAAGTTTGTTTTCTTCAGCTAAGAGACCGCTGGGGTTTTTTTACCTTTTTTTTTTTTTCATAATTATGGCTGAATAGAATCAAGTTTGTTGTGTTTACACAATGAGAATGTAAGGTTATGTAGGGGGATCCCCCATATCAGCTAGGTTGGTAACAAGCTGATTTCAGATACAATTTTGAAGTGCATCAGCTTAACACCAGCTGATTTCTGTCTTAAGGCAGATGAGATGGAGAATGTACTAAGGGAACTCTTGTTACATGACAAATAAGCTTTGCAGAGGCTCTGCAACAACTGCCCCCATCTCCAAGAGCAGATTTTTATTTAATGTTGCTGTTGCCAAGCCATCCAGCTTCACATCCCTTCTCTGGATGGCGAATGTGCCTGTGTGAACACATGGCAGTGTCTTATTGAGTTACAAGAGTATGTGTAAGCAGGCTGACTGGATGCTGGCTGCAGAAAGCAGGTCAACCTGCCCTGCTAGTCAAGAGGTTTTGTGGTTTGCCCTGGGCTAAGAGCTGCCCCACCTTGATTGCTACCAGCACCAGCGTGAAGTTCATGCCAAAGTCACCTCTGCACACTGTGCTGCAGCCTGCAGTCCAGGTGTGACCATAAGTTCTGGTCCAAACACAAGGCCATTTAAAATGGCATATGAAGGTTATGGGAGGAATATATAGCCACTGCTATTTAGTTTTCCTATACTTACGCTTTACATCTTTTTACACTATAAAGAAAGACATAGCATTATCTACTCTCCTCTGCCTCAACCATATAATCTCTCAGAGGCTTTCTGTAGGCACTATTGCTAAAGAAAACCTTGAGGAATTATTAAAGTGGGTAACATACTCTAATTTTTAGCTATTACATGTGGAATGTGCAGCTTTTTATTTCTCTTCTGGTTTTAACATTCTCTGTTTGGATGCACTATGGTTTTTCCCCCATGAAACATACAGTTATCACTTCACAAAGCCAATACTAACAGCACAGGAGAGAAAAGCCGTGTGAGTTGTGTGAAGGCAGATCCAGGGTGACTCAGTGGCTGAGCAGAGGAGTTTGCTCAGAGAAATAACAGTGCAGAGGTGTAAGGCAAATTAAAGAGCTTTGGAAGCTAAGGTGGGTTGGATGCTGACCAGACACTGGTACCTGGACCACACAAATGAAAAACAGAGAGCAATGCCATGATAGGTAATATGAGGCAGGGAGAAAAAATTAACAGATGTGTTTCAACTGAACTGCATGCCACAGAGGAGGTGACAGGTTCCAGAGGCCACTCATGGATCATACAAACATTTCACCTCTTGCCGCTTTAGATATGGGTGGGAGATGCAACAAATAACCTCAGCAAACAGTAGAGTCCCTCTGCAGTGCTCTTCACCACCATGTCTAAGAGAACTGATGGACTTTTTTTTATTTTGTTTGCTTCTTTTTAGATCTAGCTCTTGGAGTTAGGAGAGAGATGATGAGGAACAATGCTTTGGAAAAATACAAGCTACTGCTTAACAAAGTTCTGTTTGTACCAGTAAGAGTTTGAACTGTAACAAAACCCAAGTGAACTATTCTGTAATTTGGCCCAGGACTCCCAAAGCAATGTTCTCTGTCATATTTCATTCTGCATCCATTCTTAACTAATAGGCACTTATACCTGTGCCCTCTTACTTCAGCAAATACAAAGTTGCTACAGTCGTAAAGGACAAAGAGCTTTGCACTCAGGCATAATACAAGACAGAACAGAAAAATCAGGAGGAAACTGCCTTTGCTAGGCTTATTTGGATTATGCCTTTTTTACCCCCAAAATTGAAAGCAACTGGAAATACTTAGGAAATTCAGAAGATTTAGGGGTTGTTTTTACAGCAGATGAAAACAACTGACCCAAATGCCTTTATATTTTAAAGCTCCAAGGTAGGGGCATATTAAAAATAACCAGGTCCTCTACGTTCTATTGCCTACAGAAAACTTAAACCTAAAATAATTGTTTTCTAAAATTTATTTCCTTTAACATGTGTACAAGATTAAGTGGTTACAAATAGAAATGTTAGATATTCTGAAATATTTATGATGAATATCTGAGTTGTTTATTCTGGCAGCTTGTATAAGAAGGGATCAGTATGGTATCTACATTTTTTTTCCAGAGAAACAGTAAGAGAAAAGAATAGGATAAAATGAATTCAGAGTAAATTGCAGAGCAGACTTCTGTTTCCCTTCCCTGGTAAGGAAAAGACAGTATACACACACTACAGGACCAATATAAACTTTTCCGAACAATATACTCGAATGAGCAATTAAAAGAAGTGGGTGTAATTCTAACATTTTCTGTCTGCAATGCAGGTATGTCTGGTTCATTTCACCTTCCCTCCCTCTCCCCTATCCATTTAATAAGAATTTCTTTATCTTCTGGATTATAAAGTACAGTCACATGCCCTCTAGTGAGCTACACAACCACAGCATCTCAGTAGCTAGAGAATTGTCAGCTCATTGAAGCAATGCTTCTTTACACTACCAGGTGCTATTTTCGTCTCAAAGGTATACAGCATGTTTTAAACTCAAGCCTTCTGAATCATCTAGCTTTCTGAGAGTTCCTGTTTTGAGGCCAGGAAACAAAATGTTCTGAATTAAGGAAGACAAATACTTAGTCCAGTGGGTAGCATTTAAAGCAAAGCTAGACTTGGAATCTACTGAAGTCCTGTTGCTCTAGCTAAGTATCAAAGGCACAGTGTATCAATACACACAGTACCAGTGTGGCTTGGAACATCTCCTAGGATGAGGGCCTGGGCAAGATCTTTAGTATCATGTCCTGTTGGATGGGATCATCTGTCCCCTTTTAGGCAGTAGCTGTTTGGAAATGGAGCCCTGCTGGTGCTGAGGAAATAGGGCTTGCAGCAAGCAGGTTTGTACAATGCTAACACTTGACTGGAGGATACTCAGTCTTCCTTTTCCGTGGGTTCTCATTGAATACGTGGATATATTTCACAGGTTGCATATGCCTTCTATGACACAGACTGGCAGCTCCTGCTTTAAAGCAGTGCACTCATTCCAGTTAGATAATTCAGGTCTCAATCAGCAGCTTAACCATTCACATGAGTAAAATGTAACATGTACTTCAAAATTTACAGTATTGAATTAAAACGCTTATCACAGTTCTGTTTTAGTCTTTTGTGCCCCTGCAATGCGTTATTACCCACATCCTTAAAGAGTCTTACTCTGTCATAAGCCATAATATTTGGCCTGATGCTAGTAAAGCCTGATTCATATGAAAAGAATAAGAATTGATGTGGCTATTGCCAATGGTAATAACAAAGTATCCCATTCACATGAATCAAATTACAGATGCATGGAACATAGGATTCCTATTTTATGATAATTATTATCATTCTCCATAATTTAAAAAAATTTTGGTATAAATATTCCAAAAGCAGTAACAAATAAAGAAACAGAGGAAAATTCGGTATTAATCCTGTTTCTCTAGATATGCTCAGAAAATGACATAATACATCAGGAAAATTAACTTCTGACTTACACATTACATATTGCATTTGGAATGCCAGTCTCATCTGAAAAGTACAAAATGCCTTTTTGAAATGTTAATTGAATTTTTTTGTGACAAATGAGGAACTATTGTATCCAGTTATGCAACACAAGTAACTGTCACTCCCTACTTTGCCGTGTTACCAGCTTCATACCAAAAAGCAGCATAGCAAATTTATTTTCCAATTGTTGGACTTTGTCATATTTTCCAGCCATTAACTTGTGACCATACACTTCCATGAAGTCCTCCTTCAGCTACGTTAGGTTCAGCTGTGCACTTAGCTGGTGGTTTGAATGTATTTCAGCCTGAAACTATGGGCTCACCTACATAAAGAGATGCATCAGTCCTAAAATCCCCTTTCCACAGGGAATAGCTGAAGATTATAAATATGATTTTAAATAAGATATAAGTCTATATCCTCTATGTAGGAGTTTACATAGAAGTTACTACTGCTGTCTGAAAATCTTGTCAACCCAACTAGATTAGGAGTTGGAATTTCTCCGCACTGGGCAACAATAAGTATTATTCATGTGAAGATGGTTATCTGGACACAACAAGGCAGTTATTCCAGGGGAAATTATGGCTGACAGCATAAAAAAAGTCTGGTTAGTAATCCAAGTGACATCTTGGAATACGTAAAAGATTAAGTAACAATGTCTGGAATGGACTAGATCAAGACAAATCCAATGGGAATTTAAGTGGCTAAAAGAGCACTAAATAATTTCAGGAATCCATCTAAAGATTCAGGATGAAAACAACCCCATTCCTTTGCTTATATTCCATTGGTCTGGTTCACAGTTTTGTTGTTGATGGATGCCTATCTCTTTAGTCAATGTCTAGCCTGTCTCTTTAGCCAATATTTTATAGCAATAAAACACATTATTTATACGAATAAAATTTGCTAGCAACAAAGCCTGATCCTTACCAAATATGGTCTCCTTTCTTTGTGTAGCCCATCATGGTTCATAACCAAAGGGGAAAAAAAGACAAAGTTTTACTATTCACATTAGAAGGCTTCATAACAGATGAATGTTTATTTCCAAAGCTTTCACACAGAAGTAGAGATCAGAACGTGTTCAAGGGAAAGTATAACTCTGTTTATACTTGAGAGGAAAGAACTTCTTTCCTGTATAGAAACGGTCTGCTTAATTTTCCTACCTACCTTTTAATCCTACCAAACTGGAAAATTCATGATCCTGAGGTAACTCAGGGATTTGGAAATCTTCTCAAGACAGCCTTGACCTGGTGTATGTACACATCATTTTCACAAATACCTACTGATTTTTAGTATCAGTCCTGCTGCCTCACCTTTCCAGCTAAGAAGCAGAGTTTTGGAATTTGCCACTCCATGCTTATCAACTCTGTGTGAAAATGTTATTTTCACACTCTTAAATGTTATTTTCATATTATTAAAATTTCACCTAAACCTGCAGACAGGCAACATAATATGCCAAAATAATTAATTTATAAACTGCAAAATAAAACAGCACAGCAATTATCATCCATCTCTTCTCATCTGAAACCTTGTATCCCAGCCCTTCTCATTAATTCAATGTTTAGTAGTGGTCTAGAACCATCCCCCTACTGCTTTAAACATTTACAGGGATGATACTTAACAAAGCAACTTGAGCTCATTAAGCATAATCATCTTGGTAACTAAGATAATTCAGCTTCTGAAAAACCCAAGTTAGGCAGTTTTCTCTGAATGACTGTGGTATTTTTTTAATTCTCTTTTTGTCCATGCCCCAGCTTAAAGAACTGTGCATATAGGTTTCAGGGCTGCTGAGATCCTTCAGCTCACACTGCCTTCATGAAGGTCTTTCCACAGCTCTGACATAAACACATTGGAGGAGAGCAATAATAGTAGTTAACTTGAGGTATGCCTTTGAAGTCCCAGTAGAAGACACAACTTAACAGCTCACCCTCTCCTCTCAAGATGACTAAATTATGTTACCTGCTGTGTTCAAGTCTTTATATATTTTAACTGCTTGAAGATAAATAGGGATTTGGGGGTCTTACAAAACATCACCTGGCCCCTAAAAGAGACATTTTCTGGAAAGCTGTGAGCAAGGTTAGAGCATCTGTCTCCTCCATAAACTCTTTCAGGAATGGCTGAAGTGATTAGAGGTGATGCTGGCACAGGCTCATGTGCTGCCCTCTACATAAGAGTTATCATAAGAGCAGATCCCACGCCATTTCTGTGTTAGGTCTCAATAGCATTCCTGCATAAGTCTTGTGGTGCAAGACAGGAAAATCTCTGAAAACACCCTCACAGGCAATAAAGGATAATCAACTGCACTTCAAAAGAAGTTAAGCAGAGCTCTGAAGACGGAACAAAAAAACAGTCTACATACACAAAACTTGTACTGTGTCATAAATCTAAGTCTCTCATTCAGACTTAATTGCCATGCTCTTGCTCTAATGAAGTACAAGGCCAACATATTTTACCCACCTTCACCAAAAGCCAGTAATAAAGCTGTATGTGTCTCTGTGTAGCATCAAAACAGATTTCACATTATTGTTTTAAATAGCAAGAGGACTGCATGGAAAGATGTCTGTATTTTCTTAATAGCTGTAACCACACTACATAGCACATGTCAAAATTCTGAAAAGAGAACAGATTCACAATGCTTTGTACAATGTATATGGTTTCTTTACTTTGATGTCTTTGCTTCTTTATTGTATTAAATTATCTGGATTTTAAAAAGACAAAAGAGAGAAAAAAAAGGAAGGCTGTCTTTTGACTTATTACTGAACTGTCAAACATTATTTGAGCTAAGAGAACAGTCAGGGCCTCCATAAAAATTTTGGAGAATGGAGGAAGGAAGAAGGAAATTTGGTAAATATCCTATCTATTTGCACAGTTAGGTATTTCAGTCACAAAGATTGCAGTGGGACGACATTGTTCTAAGAGTCATTGTAAGTGACTTCTAAAATTCACACAAAAAGTGACCTACCCTATCACTCCTTAGGGAAGTCCTAC
This sequence comes from Pachyramphus minor, assembly GCA_013397135.1. Taxonomy (NCBI): domain Eukaryota; kingdom Metazoa; phylum Chordata; class Aves; order Passeriformes; family Tyrannidae; genus Pachyramphus; species Pachyramphus minor. The sequence goes on from VYXB01009668.1 coordinate 940,598, forward strand.
ATCCCTCACCCACTACCGTTTTCTGCAGTCTTCCTACCTCTCCTACATTCCCTAGAGGGACTGGATGAAGTGGTGTTAGCAAGTGTCTCTGGTAACTGTTTTGGTGTTTTTCTTCTAACAAAGAAGCACGACAGAGAGAAAAGATCCATTCCTCTGTTTTTAATATCTAGGGGAAAACGCAATCCAACAGGAATTATATTGCTCTGTTGATGTTTTCTCTTTACCTGGAGCATGCTTGAAGTCAGTACCAACTGTTGCAGAGAAAGGTTTTGGTGCCCCAAACAGAGATTTATGACTTCAGGAGAAGAAATATGTGAGAGGAGCATAGAAACCTCATAGAGAAAGGGTTCTGCTGCAACGGCAGAGAGCTGAACATCAAATAGACCTATCTCTGTAGAGGAGTTAAACAAGAGCTCCTTCAAATCACTCATACAAAAAGTGAATGAATATTCCCTTTTGTACAAATAGTTGCTAAAGTTCATATTAAAGGATCTGGAATATGCTGGCCGGGCTTGAGATCACATAGGCCCTGGACATGCATAAATCTGTGTCTATAACATCAGAAATGTCCAAATGCTAGGAGATTGGCATAAATTCCCATTTTTAGGTAGCAAGAGGGAGAATTAAGAGTTTAAATGGAAAAATGTTAGTGGAAGTGACGTAAACTTACATGTCTGTAATTGATCATATTTAATAAAGGTTGATCACATATTTTTTGATCTAGAGCCAATGGCTAATACAAGCAAGAAAAAAATGTAAGCTTTTCCACCCTCCATGTGCTGCTTCTGAGCCTGACGAAGAGTGGGAATGGAGAAGGTCACTATTTAGTCCTGTAGTACAAGCAAAGCATGGGTTGTAGGTAAGAGTGCAAATGTCTTGGGGCATTGCACAGTAAATGAGTTCCCAGAGGGCTCCATGCAGCAATGGTTAGACCACTTCTTATAGCTCAGGTATAGCCTGCTGCTCTCGTTAGCGCAGACAAAGCACACGTTTGTTTTCTAATTTCCTATGTAAAATCTTTGATATGTAAAATAAATAGAGCTAGAAAGATTATTGCTAGACACATAACATCGAGGAAGTTCTGTATTTTTCCCTTTGAATTTTAATACTCAGAACAGTTTCCTTTAAGACAACTCATATATAAAAACTCATAATGCAGACCAATTTCATGTGTTTTATATGCTCTATTTTAAAGTCTACAAGCACAATAACAAGGACATTACAAACACCAGGGAATTAGCTCAGATTGCACAAGATAGGGCAAGTCATTGAATGTTGGAGGGGTAAAGCAGGAACAAGGAAATTGGCTTTGCCAGGTAATCCAACATGCTATAGACCTATACACTGAAGCTCCCGTTCCAGCCTTTCAAGTGTTAGCATCAGAGCCAGCTTAGGCAACTCCTTCCTCATACTCCCTCCTTCCCATGCCTTCTCTCAGCTGAGCTGGTTCAGCTGTCCATGTGGAAAACCAGTAGAAATTAGTCATACATGAACAATCACGGATGTTTACAAAAATAGTCTTACACAAATGAAAGCAAAAAGGGGTTATTTTAATGCAGAGCTGTCCAACGATCTCATTTCCCATGCCACGTGACAGCAGCATCAGCAGTACTGTGGGCCAGCAAGGGAGCAGAGTCAGAAGGCCAAGTAATGGATAGTACAGGGAAGGCTGCCTGCAATCACAGGCTCTCAGCCAGGTTAACGCTTGTTTCCCATAGATAAATTAAGTCCCATGAGTACCATTGAAAGCAGATCTGGGAGTGCTGTGAAGGTCTGATGTTTAACACTGCTTAGGAAAAACTCAAGGTACCTTAAAAGATGAAAATTCATAGCTCTAGCTTTAAGGAGGTGATGGTCAGGGATGGTTTAAGACCTTGGTAGCAACTCTGACTACAGCCGACTACGTAGTTTGCTATATCAGCTCACAGTCATTGCTGCATGTACAAACCAATGCTACATTAAACACATTACAGGCAGAAAAAAAAAAAAAAAAAGAAAGAAAAGAGCACCAAAAAAGGTTTAAATGCATTTCTTAAGTGCTATCATTTGCTAGGTTGACATTATGAACCATTTTGGAGCCTGCTGTAGTGAAGGCTACTAAATTAGAATTGCTTGACTAGTCTTCCTTCTAGTGAAACCAAGAATTACATAAGCTCTCTTAGTAAGAAGCATATTTAAACAGAAACTTGAAAAAAAAGATGCAGGTGTCTTATAATATTCTTTAAAATGCTTTTACCTTCTGACTTGCAAGAATTTAACACTGAGGCCTCTACAAGTTAATGTACAAAAGTCTGTTTCTATGAGAAGACAAACACTTGAGAGGTCTTGACTTTATTCGTTGTTGGAATTCACATGAAGAAGTCATGTAAATACTGCCTTATAACTCCACGTGTAACTTCATCCTAACAGAGGCACTTGTGGAGCATTTTATTTGCCATGGAAAATTGAAGGATAGTGTATGGCAGCTCACACAGAGTGTTTTAGTCTCCTGAAGATAAATGTGACACAAAAACCTCTCATCAAAAGCCAACAAAGTAAGCAGTTATCACAGAACCATGGAATACTCTAAATTGGAAGGGACCCACAAGGGTCAGAGAGTCCAGCTCCTGGCTTTGCACAGGACAGCCCCAAAAATCACAATCTGTTTCTGAGAGCCTTGTCCAAATCTTTCTTGAATTCTGTCAGGCTTGGTGCTCAGCAGTCAAATTTCAATATCATGAAGCAGAGTTCACAGCAGCAGTGTTCACCATTTAAAATCAGCCCTTAACAAAAGCAAGTGCTGAGTTAAACGTTTTCCTGCTGCTATATTTAGAAGATGGACACAACAACCATGGGGAAATTCCAAGCTGCAAAATCACCCTTGGTGGTTTTGGCCTCAGCCATATCCTGCTCCAAGGTATAGGACAGTACCTCAGTGCTCTTGTAGTGAGGGGAAGAAGAGACAACTGGGGAACATACTACCTTTCCTAACAGGGAGGAAGAAGATCAGGTGACACCACATGGCGTGTTCTAGCCTGCACGTAGGTAAACTTCTGGGTTTGTAGTGTACAAACAGCAAAACAGCACATCAACTCCCTCTGTAATTTAAAATGTCAAAAAAGCAACAAACTGAATATTTGTGTCATGATTTATGAAATTGCAACACTTGCAATACCAACAATTTTGCCCAGAGCTTACCTCAAGCTTATGTAGGGATGTGGGAGCTCATCCCTTCAGGAATTAGAGATAAAATGCATGACCCATCTCTTTAACCAAACAGAGCAACACATGGCATGTTTTCTTCTTCCAATCCCTCCCCAAACTCAGTATCCTCAAAATCCCACACTCTATCATAATGGGGAGAGAAACAAGAAACACTGCTTTTACTCTCTGAAGCATCCTAGGTTTCAAGCCATTCCTTGTGTTTAATACCCGAGATGAGAACAACCATCACTGAGGCAAGATCATTTAAAGCCAACTTCTTACATCTGTTACTTGAAATGAGCTGGTGGTGTGTCCTTGTGGCCAGGAGGGCCAATAGAATCCTGAGGTGGATCAGGAAGACTGTGGCCAGCAGGTCGAGGGAGGTGATCCTGCCCCTCTACCTGGTCCTAGTGGGGCCACATCTGATTCTGGGCTCCTCAGTACAAGAAAAAAAAGGAGCTGCTTGAGAGGGTCCAGCGGAGGCCACAAAGATGGTTAGGGGTCCGGAGCATCTCTCTCATGAGGAGAGACTGAGGCAGTTGGGCCTGTTTAGTCTGGAGAGGGCAAAACTGAGAGGGGATCTCATTAATACCTATAAATAGCTCGAAGGTGGGTGCCAAAAGATGGTGCCAGACTCTTTTCAATGGTGCCCAGAGACAGGATGAGGAGCAATGGTCACAAACTGAAACACAAGAAGTTATACATCATCATGAGGAAGAACTTCTTTATGTTGAGGGTGGCAGAGCACTGGAACAAGGCTGCTCAGGGAGGTCATGGATTCTCCCTCTCTGAGACATTCAAACCCCATCTGGACTGGTTCTTATATAACCTGTTCTGGGTGACCCTGCTTTGGCAGGGGGGGTTGGACTGGATGATCTCTAGAGATGATCTCTATAGAGAGAGATCTCTATAATTTTTTTATAGAAAACACACACCCTACTTGAAAGCAAGGATCTCTGTATAGTAAATACCTGTCCTGTTACTGCTCAATCATTTCTACTCCCATTGTTCAGGTTCTGCTCCCCTCTTAAATAAACACCTCCATCACGTATGGATAGAAGGTATACATTCTTTTTTAAATGGAAATCAGAACAGAGATTATAGTATGAAGAGAGAATATTGAAGTCTTTCCTGCCTAATAAGACATTGCCAGCTTTGCTTTGTCTTTTCTTACCTATTTGATTCTTTCTATGGTTGTATTCTTTGATGTAGTGTTAATGTCCTGACTTGTTTGTGTTCCTTCTATTCTGTCACATCTCCACTGCAAAACATGTCTCTCTGGGATAGCTTAACTCTCATTTTGGGAACTCATAGAGCTACCTTACCTCCATCATTTTCCTCTATCTGGCTCTGAGCTTCCATCTCTTAGTGTGACTGTGCTTACATGCAGCACAATGGAGAACTATGACCTGAAACATGAATATCAGAGTGAGAAATTTTCCTTCAGAAAGAAATTATACTCTCCATTGAATCTTATCAATTAAAATTTAATTCTTGGGCTTGTGCACACATGTAATATCAAGATCTTTACACAGGAGCTACACAGGAGCCATGTTTCAAGAAGAGGTTATGCACTGCTAGCATCAACCGCTGGACTGTGTGGATTTCTCAGATTTGTATGGCAGGTTTCATTTGATCAAAAAATTAAAATGTACACCCTCAGGTTTACTTCAGCATACTTTCAGAACTGCCTGGGAATGTCACATTCTGAAACCAAGGTATTTCTATGAAGCTAGAACTTGACAGCTGAGTGTTTGTAGATATGTTTTCAATTATAGCATTAAGCCCAGCAGTTTAAAGCCAAGACTCCTAATTTACAACAGTGCTTGTTAATTTACAACACTGAGCTTGTATAACGTTTAAGTAAACACTGCACTTCTGGATGACAGAAAGCTAAACAATGAAATAAAACTTCAGAAACATATCTACTCCTGCAGTTTTCAAAGAGCTTCCACTTCTCCAAAAACAAACAGCTTCCAGATGCCCAGCATTTATACTCATGCATCTTGTACCCCTAAATATGTAGAGAGAAAGGGACCAACAACCTAAATCCTTTTCATTCAGAAGATCCATCAAACCAGATTTTAAGGTAAAAATTTGCTTTCATCCTCTGTATTTAATTTTGTTTTGTGAAGGGAGGGAAATGTGAAGAAGAAACTAAACACAAAGTATAAACATGAAATGTACTTCAATTTTACTACTGAAAAGTCAATTCTTTGTTTCAATTAAGCTAAATCCTAGTCTTTCTAACAAGCATTTGTGCTCAAGACAATTCCCTCATTCCACAGATGGCTGAAACAAGTCAAATTGCATGCTCTTCTTCTTAACCATCAATTGTCTCACCTCCTTTCCCACTACAATTTAAAAAAATGTTCACCTACCCAACCTCATTTTCCTCTGTAAAATGCCACTTTCCTCTTCTGACTCTTGCCAAGACCTCAATACTAGGGCTGATCAAATAAGTAGAGGCTGTTCAGAATATCAATTTTTCAGAAAAAGTATCTTCAAGGTATTTTTCTAAAAGCCCAAAATAAGATGGCAATGGAAACAGTCTATTTTTCAATGAGTTATTGGAATTGCTGCAAAAGGAATACATTTTATTTAAAACAACTGATTTAACTGAAAATCTATTTTTTTTACTCAACCATCCCAAAAGCTGATTGTTTGAAAAACTCTGCAGAGGATGATGCCCTTAAGGTCCAACTTGGTTTTCTCCTCAAGTCTATAAAATAGGAGCTTTCAGAACTTTTGGGCTTTATGCTCAAATAAAGCGGTTTGGGGAACATTTCAATATGGAAGCCCTTGAAGGGCTAAGAATGCAGAAAATGTGTTTCACAACAGTCTTCAATGGTACAGAGTATGAAGAAAGGACTCAGAGACTGGAAAAGCTGAGGCATGTTCAAAGAAGTTGTGAGCCTGAGGGCAGGTTTTGCAAAGCCTGAAAAATGACTTGAATAGCACTGGCGAGCCACGGAATAGGACCAAGAGCATCAAAAGCCTCTCAGGGAGAAATGGGATAGGACAGTGGCTTCACAACGGTTTTGTGAATATGCACTGCTCAGGATCTATAATACCATAACTAATTAAAAAGGGTTTAATAGACATTATTCTTTGGGATGGGTGGGAGGGTATTTCATGTTACCAACAATATTTTGTCCTTTGGGAATATTCTGCATATTTGTAAGCAGAACATTGAGTAACAACCCAGGAAAATGCCCTCCAGGCTCACTGTCAGGTCTCTGGAGCAATCCAGCTAGAAACATATACAGCCTAGTCCAGAAAAAGGCCAAGATTGACAACTCCCTCTCAAATTGATGGGATTTTTCAGCATTCAACATCCCACAGTTGGTTAAGCCCTTTAAGTACCAGTAATTGCAGACTGCTCTCTGACTTGGGCAGAGAGAAAAACTTGGAGTTGGCAACCTGAATAGTACACTGCCCAAATGGCCCATTCAGCTACTGTCTGAAGACAGAAATCCTTACAGTAATTATTCATTCATTTTTGAGGGCAAAATTTCCAGGGACACCAGTGGGATTCTGCCTATGTTAGTAAGGACTTCAGGCTCTAAATTATTACTGATTATGACTGACAGAGGCATTAAAAAAAATAACAGGGATCCTCTCCAACAAGATCAAATATCACATATACAGCTTTAAATTTTGAGAGTTTTATCTTTTTTAGGGTTTACAACACAGATGAAGACATATCTGATTGAGGTCATCTCAAAAAGAGCTGACACTCATATTCAAGTACAACACTGCAAGTAATAAATGTTTCCAACACAATAACATGCGACAAAGTCAATCCCTACCAAAAAACCCAACCAAACAAAAAACCTCACAACCCAGAAATACAATGGGTAGAATATTACCACATCACAACAGCTGAACAGGAATGAAAAGCAAGCACAAAAAGCTAAAATAACTACTGAGGGACAGGAAGCTTAAAGCAGAAGGCTTAACATGAACTCGAAAAAGGAGGAATGCAATGCTGCAAATGTAAATGTTAGTATTTTATCAAAATAGATCAAGTTAGACTAAAACATAAGTACTAGTCACATAAGCAAATCTGCTTTCTTATAACAGGGCATATGCCTAGAAGAGATGCAGTAGATGTCACAGTTTAAGTAGAGCAAGTTTTTTAACACTGTCTCCCTTTCATAAGCCACCAGGGGAGACAGAATAGAGGAAACACTGTGTTCAAGGAATTCTTATTAATGGCTCACTTACTGGAAATATGCACACATATATATACTTAGATATCTATGTATCCAGATAGATATATAGATATATATGTGTATATATAGGTGTAACCAAGGAGCCTGTCCTCAGCTATTTCCAGTGTTTTAAATAACAGCTTGAATTACAATATTATTCAGGGAATTAAAGAAATGCTCTGAGTGGAAAAGGACAAGGGCAATGAAGACTACAACTAGTTTTCATAACAAGACTGCTAATGGTGAGAAATAATCCATGTTTAAAAAAAGAAAAAAAAAAAACAAAACCAACAGCCACACAGCATTGTGACTAAAGAGTGCAAAATGCATCTTAATATGCTTTTTTTTTCATCTAGCAGAAATAGAAAGCACATGAAAGAACATACAGCTGATAAAGTCTACCCACAGTTAGACCACACAAAGCAAGGAGCCTAAAAAGAATTGCCAGAAAAAATAGATCATCTTCTTAATTAGTGAGAACTTGTAACAACCCATGGGGCTTCAAGCAATGCCAGAGAAACACAAATGAGAAAGTATAAATGACAGCTAAAATTAAAGAAATACAGAGGCATGAAACAAATATCTCTTCTTTTCTTGTCTCCTTGTTTTCAAGCTTGTTGTTATGTCTTGCAAGTTCGGGAAGAAACTGTACTATCCAGTTCATTTTATTTCACCCAGGGTTGACGCAAGGTCACACGAAAGAGGGTGGTGCTGGTGAAGGGTTGGAAACAGCTGATATAACATTGTGTAGGGATGCCACTAGCAAAACAGAAAAGAAGCTCAGTATGAAAGTGTGGCACAGCAAATTCCACCACTCCTACCTCCCATAGGGAAGAACATTTCCATTAGTCCAGCCTCTCTCCTCAGTTTTCCTCCCTTGGGCTCCAAACACCCTGTCAGTACGGATATTCCACATTCCTCTGGCCTATAAAAGAGATATTAATACATTCCTAGCATGGCATTCAGGGGGAAAAGTATGCCCAAGAGATGAAATTATACTCCCAACTCTCTCAAAGTGAACTATGGTTCATCGCTATCAGGAGATACAGACAACACTTTGGAAGAAACATATTCCCAGGGAATAATGGCGAGGTGTGGCTCATGAAACTCCAATTGAGCACAATTTGTTTGAATGGCTGTTTTTAATTTACACCTCCTGAAAGCACAAATAAGCTTTGGAGATATGCACCAGTGCTGAATCCCGTGGATGTCAATGGGACTGCAAGCGAGCATGAGGCTTGCCCAGGCTGCAAACTCAGAGATAAGAGCAGGCTTAAGTGTCTGGCTGAATCAAGCACCTATGGACCTTGAACTTATACTAATTGACAGAAGAATGTCCTCTTGCATTAAATCAAAATTGATTTGTATCACTTTGTGGATAACTTGGTTTTCAAACATTGGACAAAGGCCAAGCTGTTGGAATGAGAGGGAAGTAGTGTAAGCGTGTGTCATCACAGTTTTCAGTAAGGCTGTAAATCTGCTGAATTGCTCTGTGACTCTTATAACACCTGACTGAAGTGAACTGCATAGCCTAGCAAAATAAAACATTTAATATAGAATTACTTTTACAGTGTGTTGCCTCACTTTGCCATTTTCACAATAAATATCATATTTGGCTGTTTCACAGCCAAATACAAAGTTGTACAAGAAGGTTTGAGGTCACACAGAAATGCATAAAATCTGTTTTGAGGGAGAAGATTCATCTTCACGGGTTATGAAATAAGGCTCTGATAAGGGCCCTTCAAAATCTGCTATTGAACACAATACAAATAGGGTTTGGACTTAAATGAGGGGATTTTCTACAACACCTGTGGATGTTTTTAATTCCTGCAATACATGTTAGGTCCCCAAGAGTGCATCTGGCAGTGCTCAGAAGGATTCTTCCATTCCTGTCTCTCTAGTTTCTTTGGTAGTAACTCCTGGATCTCACTGCCTTTCCATTCGTATTTCCAGATAACAGAGTATGACAGAGATTCCTACATTAGACACCTCAAGCATCTTTCCCTTTTCATCTGAAAGAGGATTCTTCTAGACTGTAATAACAAACTTTTCTTAATAGAATGTAATCTGTTTCTTAGAAAACACAGCAAACAGAAAATTACTTGAAAAGCATAGTATTAAAAAAATTATAAGAATTAATAAATCTGATGTAACTACATGTTTCAATATTCCATTCATTAGTGATTGGAAAAGCCTGGACATTAACAACAGTTGTTTTGAAAACAACAGCTCTTTTGAAAACAACAGCATTTGTGAGTTACAAGCACTTGAGTAAAGGAACTAAAGATTTTTACAAGCCCACTTTTGACTTTGTAGATTCCTGAGAGGTTTTCCAATGTTTAAAAAACTAAATAAATAAAATAAAAAAAGGCAAACATAACAATAAGATCTACTGGGCACTTGTTAACTCTCTGAAGAAAAGTAATAGTATTCAAACCAAATAAGTACAATTTTCATCTCATCTATCAAAACATACTGCAGATATATTCCATATCAAAATATACCCCAGCATGTACACCACAATACACTGTATGAAGGCACATCTGCTTCTTGCAGTGAGAATTCTGATGAAATATAAAGAAGAAAATGGAAACGAGTAAAAAAGGTACAGACAGCCAATGGACAAAGTAGGCACATATGATATGACACTAGTTCACTCATTTCCCTAATGAGTCCCAGCCCATGTGAAAAAAAGCCTTCTGAGGCTTCACAATCAAAGCGCTGTGTGATTTCTCACTCAGAAAACCCTAGCACAACAAAATGAGCCTTGCAATGTGACCCTCAGGACAACAAAGAAAGTTCTTGGCAGAACGATAGAAGTTTCAATTTCCATAGCTATGGCCCTCTAACAGCGTATGTCCCTTTTTGATTAAACCAACTATGAGATCATCTCCAGCACAGAGCTAACAACTGCTATATTGTCATGCCAGGAGTATGTTGTTATTTGCACTAAGGCAGGAAGACTTTCTACTTAACACTTAATTTATTTTATTTAAACATTACATAGCTGAAACATAAAACAACAAAAATCTGATGCTGATGTGTGTGATGATCTCTGCACTTCTGCACTCCACATCCAAAATTATTTGGTCTTTTCAGACCATACCTAACAAACACAGTCACTACACCGAAGAAACGAGGTGATTTCTGAAGCAACATATTCCCATAATCCCAGTTGCTGATAAAATTTGCAGTTAGTTCAAATAATCCATTTTTTTTTTCATGCTTTTAGTTATTTTGATTTAAATTTCCCTCAGGACAGATATTTTTTAATAAAAGTGTCTTATTATCTTTAAAAAGGGTTTATATAGCATATTTTTATTAAAGTTCTCTTCCTTTCTACTAAGAGACTGACATAGGGGGTAGTGTAACAGTCATTGGAGATATTACTGACTAAAGTCAGTTTAATAGATGTAGAGAAGAATTTGCTTCCCAATTAAAAATATGGCTGAGTGAGTAGGGAAAAGCTAAACAAAATCTTGAAGTCTTAAACTAAATAGAAGATACAGTGTGAATGTACTCGGACTGAACTTATTCTCTTATAGTCTTCCAGTCATGTGTACAGATCAGCAAATCAGAGGTGGTATAATCTAAGAAATATAACTATCCTTTATCCTACTGTTTATTTCCAAGAAATAGTGCTACTGTTTCAGAAAATCATGCAGCAATAATCCAAAGAGATAGTTTTACATTTAAAACAAAACATTTTATAACTTAGTGTCTGATACTTGATAAAAATTTGGGAAAAGGGCTAGAGGATCTGTTTCATGCTAATGTTTTTTCATCTGTGAGGTTTTTTGCAAGAAATATTTCCAGCAGATATTATCAGAGTTGCTACAAACTAACACCATCAAATTTGCGTGGATGGAAATGGATTTAGCAAACAATGTGCACTAACAGATATCTGCACCCTTACTAAGAGGATGTGAAATGCATTTGTGTCCTTCCACAATGCTTTTTCTTAGACTTTCTGTAATCATTAGCTATTTCTTTCCTCTTCAAGAAATGCAGTTTTGACTAAAAATGAACTGCAAGTGAGAACCTGAAAGAGTATCCAAATCACTGAACCTTTATTACCTCAGCTTCTGCAAGATTTAAATTTGGAATCTTAAAGCCATGACACCCTTCACTTTGAAGAAGAATACACCAACATTAAGATTTTGTTCAGACACACAGTTTCCTACAGCTCTAAAAATTCAGTTCATGACCCAGTTATGGGAGGGGAATGAAAGATGCTGCAATTTGCCCAATGCCACAGACAGGAATGCAGCAGTATTGACATAGGTTCCTGGCTGTGACCAGGCACCATATCATAAGCAGTTAACGCCAGGTACCTGTGCCCTAAAGAAAGGTTTGATTCCCCAAGAGTGACTGACAGGGCTTTGGTGACTTGAAATATATCCTGCCTCATCAGCATTTCCAAATGATCAAGCAAAGGAGATTCAAAGCTGTCAGAGGAATTGAAAGGGACTGGTGATGATGTCAGTGTTGCTAACTGCAGTATCTATATTGGTTTTATTTGATCTCTTTCCCATAAGTCATCTGGACTGGCATAGAATAGCTTTGTGGTATTTCAAGTTGTGATACTTCAAAGCTCTGTGCAGTAGCAACCAAACAGCATAAAAAACAAACTTGGATGAGCAGCTCAGGATGACAAAGCCAGTCAGTAGCAACATGCATCAACAGGGACTGACCCTACTAAGTGCCTTCACAGTTGCATGAAAAGCCACTTCCCGGCGTCCAGACTGCCTGCAGAAGATTTATAAAGGATATCTCCACCAGGATGAAAATTGTTTCTAATTCTTGTTCTAATGGTGCTTTTCTCTGCAGGTTACCTGGTCTTTGTGAAAAGACATTAAGTATTCTACTTAACACCCTCGTGTGGACTGACCACTGCATTAATCACTTACAAATGTTAATTACCATTACTAAAGCAAAAAAACCCCAAAATATGAAAACCTTCAATTAAAGCCTCACAAACCAGTGAAAGCATTAAGAAAACAAAAAAGGTCAGCTGCAAATATCCGTCTTCCAAGTGTCAGTTGTAACTAATTTAGAAGTGCACATACAAAAGAAACGTATCATCTTGGTTACTAAGAGCTCAAAGGCCAGTGCAAACAAATGGCTCCTGAGAGGGTGATATTCAGGGATAGCCAGTAATTCCCAGTTTTAATCTGTCATAATCAGTGACAAAAAAATGTATCAGAATAGTCAGCTCTTCTTTTACTCGTTACTCTTCATTAAGTGGATTAAGCACCTTTAAAAAAAATTGTTCATATTAAAAAATTCAAAGCATATCTAAGAATGTTCTCTGTATAAGATTTTACAGCTAATTACAATTGATTCAATAACATATTTGGGAAGCATCTTTGGGGTTTGAAATTATGTCTGTTTTGCTTTCAGAAAGACTGTAAGACAATATGCCCTTAAGCCAAACCTATAAATCACTGAATAGGAATTTTGAGCTGGTTTTGAAAGCTTGGCCCTGTGGACATTTGTTCTGAAGGAGTGGGCGTCAGGAGATCACCTATGTAAAATTCCTGCATAATGCTCCCACATGGCTGCAGCTTCTAACTCCAAGCTGTGATTGCCATCCTATACCATTCCTACATGATCAACCTTGAAGAATCACAACGTGAAATAACACATAATATTTTAGAGCACCCTAGGTAGTTATAGGAAAGGAACTGAATAAAACTGACTCTTTGACAAATGGCCAGCCTATTTTCATAACCATTGGGTTATATCCTAATTTTCTGATCTATGTCATTTCAGTAACAATATTAGACAAAAAGACACTGATTTTGTTTGGGGATTTTTTTGTTGTTCTTTTGTGGTTATTGTTTATTTGTTGGTTTGGGGGTTTTTTTATAGTCCCAAGGCTTATTTGCAAAGAAGTTGTACAATTTTGCATCTAAGTTTGCATGGAATATGCCTTCCAAAAAGTAGGGAACGGATCAAGGGTTAAAACAAGGGTGTAAACCTTTGAGAAAAATGCATGCCCACAGGTTACTATAATTCAAAGGCAAAACTTATTTCTTCTAAATAGAAATAGATTTTTGCTACATCCCAATGAAAAATAGATAGTAATGTATTTTTCTAAAACAAATGGTAAATTAACCATCTCCAGGTTAAATTCTAGAGTTTATTCTTTCTTGATTAGAAGTACAAGTCATCATAAATTACATTTTATTAATAAAAAGATTGCAAGAACAAGGATTTTGCTGAAACAACGCTAAAAATTTTTGAACAGTGTATGCAAATAATTTTTCAACCATAAAGGAAATGTGAAAGTCTAAACTTCACCTAACTCCATATCATATGTTGAAATACTGTGTATGTATTCCCAATCTGACTCGAGGGAGCAAAGCCATGCAAAGCCAGACACATACACTTGTTGTGGAGTGTACAGACATAACACCTTTCAAGTGAATAGCCTAAAAGTAATTAACATTTGCTACACTTCTACATTTTTTTTCCCATAAACACTTATTTGAACACTAAATTTACAATTTTACTTCATTCAAAGAAAGCAAACACCTGAATCTAATGAAGAACTGGTCCCTAATTTCTCCAATAGTGTCTGTTGGAAGGGACCCACTACAGTCATTGAATCCAACTCTTAGCCCTGCACAGGACCATCCCCAAGAGTCACACCATGTGCCTGATAGCATTTCCCCAATGCTTCTTGAGTGCTGTCAGGCTTGGTGCTGCGACCACTTCTCTGGGGAGCCTGTTCCAGTGCTCAACCTTTTTCTAATCTCTAACCCAAACCTCTTCTGACAAAATTTCCCTCAGCTCCTGCCACTGATCACCAGAGAGAAGATGTTACCTTGCTTTGGCCTGTCTCCAGTCCTGCTCCATGAATAAGCATGCCAGACACCTTCCCTGATTCTCCCCAAACCTTTTTCCTGCACTGGGGAAGCAGCCGGGATCCCGACATTACCGATGGCTCTCCTTGACTTCATTTGACAAGAATGTAGCCCTTCTTTTTTTCCCACTCTGCGGAGGGATGCTGCCTGCTTTTAACACATCAGATGGACACCATTCTTATTGCGTGTATTATCAGATCTCATCTTGATCACTCGAGCATGTCCAAATCCCATGTCCAAAGAGAGGAAGCAACTCAGTTTTTAAGGCCGGGAGGGTCTTTCACCGCCCCGCGTGCCCCAGTGCCGGCTCACAGTAAACGCTGCCATCTGGTGGCAGCCGGGGGAATGGCAGCCCCGGCGGCCGCGGCGCGGCAGGGAACGCTGGCACAGCTGTTCCTCTAGAGATCGTAGCAGCTGCACGAACTGATACCCAGCGGAAACCTAATCGAATCCCTGATTGCAGCAGTAAGCAAGACGTATCAATAGCCTTCCAAGACACTCGTGATAATATATTTATGTTCCTGGCAAGAAGCTTGAGTGAGTTCAGCAAGTTTCTAGCGCAGATCTGATACGGATGATTGACCTGAACTCCAGGGGATAAACTCTGAAGATAGAACAGGTGGACAGGGCTTCTGCATATGGAAAACTGGATGCCAGAACTTGGATAATTCTGCAAGTTCTCCTAGATTAGCCACAGACAAAGCCGAGTCATTTGACTGACTTCATATTGTCAGTATAAAGTATATCTATTTTTTTGACACAGATTTAAGCTGCAAATGAGTGCTCAAAAATTAGTGTGTGCCTTTCCAATTAATTCCTTGCTAGTGCTTAAAACATTTTGTTTCTGTTTCAGCTTTCTGTCAGCATAGCACCCAGCCTTGCAAGACATTACAGGGTCTCAAACACAGTTAGTGAATCCACGGGTCAAAAGAACTCAGGCCTTGCACAGTAGGGCCCAATCTGCTTATTAAATAGAAGTACAAAATTTGTGAGTGCAACTATTGTCATTCCCATATATTTTTGTTGCCCATTTCCATATCTTCTACTGCATCTCTGCTGCAACATCAGGGAACTTTTCTCATGCAGAGTCTGGAGAGATAGTACATATTTGAAATAGCACAAGGAGCTTGGAATACAGTTTGTTTACAAGTCTGGAGTTTTATGTCCTGATCTGAACCAAACTGCTCACGCTTCTGAGCATCAACACATTGCTGCTCATCAGAAAGCTCATCTCTCCAGACAAGGCACATTGCTCCCAATTTCAAAGAGTGAGCAAACACATTTGAAACATAACAAAATTGGAACGGGCTAACAAAGCAAGTAAAAGACTTTTTCAAGATCTCACAATACAGTTCATAGCTTTCTTCACAAGGAAGGTTAGAGAGGAGTAGGTTGATGTTCTTGCATGCCTATTTTAGAAGAAAAAGATAAAGGCCATTGGAAGCAAGCAGATAAAATACAAGATCTAGTGGCCAAATCTGTAAAAAATCAGATTAAAAATCACAAGTGTATCTTTTCTGAGTGAAGCTTAACCATTCAGCCAGTCAATACACACCATCATGGACGGTCTAACACTTGAAGTCTTGAATTGAAGACTAGAAATTCTTAAAAAAATATTTATTCTATGATTCATGACAGCTCCTGAAGCACTGCAGAAAACACACATTGGTCATTTACAGCCTGAATTGTGCAAAGAGCCTAACTAGATGATTTTAAAATTTTTTGTCCTTCAAAATTTAAGAATACTTGGTATTAAACTGAGCATGTGAATAATTTCATCTCTCTTTACTAATTTCAGTGAATTCAACTGGACAAGTGAATGGCTTAAATTTGAGCATGCAATGATGTATAATACAGACACAAGACCACAATTAGCATCTGTAGGAGGTTACAGATGTCTCTCTAAGTAAAGTTGATTCATACAGCAACTAAAAATCCTACAGCATTCTCAAAAAGAATAGGGAACATTGCCCATTTCTCAAGGAGGCTCTTTTTCCTCTCAGGAAAACCTCTTTAGAAAGTTAAATCTGCCTAACAGCTGAGAGTCAACCACTCTGTATAGAATCTGTTATAACAAGACATTTAAAATACTTGAAAAGTAAAAGAAACTTGGAAAATTAAATTATGTTTCCATTCATCTGACTTCATTCCAAGTCTGTAATGCCTATTACACATCAGCTGGGTTATATTTTAGAATCATTTTAACTAGTTAGCAATGTTCTGGAGGTCAATATAATTTTTGACCTGATGAATTAGAAAGGGGAGATTTATAAACAATATTGACTAGCTCATACCTAAGACATCACATCAAAACTATGCCATGCTTTCTCAAATTCCTTCTTGCTTTCTACAAGTCTTTAGAAGAGTACATCATTTTATGCTACATAAGTATCTCATTAAGAGCCTTAGAGGCATTTATAGGTTTTGTGTCTTCTCCACAAATTTCACCCATAAGTAGGAAACAATCTGTCCCAGGCTGGAGTCCAAGTACCATGTTTTATACCCCACAGCTTGCAGGTGGGTCTGACAGTTGCCCTGACAATTTTCTGCATGTGATACCAAAATCTAAATTGTCTGTCCCTTTAGGGCATCTGCTACTGCAAAAGGACTAAACTGCAAAACTGAAAAGTCTGAGCACACACTTAGAAGTCACTTTATCAAGAAAACACAGTTTTCAAATCTGTATTTCTGTTATTTTAAATACTTCTCCTATGCCATTTACAGCACCTTTCTGGAGGCATAGAAAAAGAAAGAAGACAAGACAATAAATACGGTGGGTGAGTGCATGTAGTTCTATACATAAAAGCCCCACACCAAAAATCTAAGGAAGGCTGAGAAGGAAGGCCTTCCAGTCTTCCTTGTAAGAGAAGTGTGAAGGAAAGATTTCAGTCACTTTGCAGAAAGATCCTGCCTAGCAGTTCAGTATCTGAAGTGGATTTCACATTGAAAGCAAGAATTCAAATCCTTTGCCTTATCTATATACATATATGTATATATACCATATATATGTATATCACATATATACATATATATGTATAACACACACATCACATGTGTGCTTTGTTTGCATTCACATGGTGTTCTGCATGGATTTTCTGCTCTCCTTGCCTGAAAGCTGACCAGACATCTGGGAACTTCTACCTGACCTCAGCAAACTTTGCACAGGTTTCTCAAAAAGCGCTATGGGACAATCTGAATTCCAGAATTATGTTGCTTTGAATGGTTTCCAAGAAGGCAAACAAGAAACTTTTTTTCCCTGATCACAGAGAATTCAGAACCTTTTGGGAAAGCCTTTGAACTTCCATTAAATGTGATCTGTTTAATGTTTGGATCTGTTGAAGGAGAGGCAGTCAGATAAACTGGGCCAATGCTGAAATGGACTTTCTTCCAACACCTCTACAAGTGTAATCACATCTCCCTGAGCACCTTTGTAGATGATTATTGAATTAGACATTCAAAGAGGTGACAGACAAACAGAAATCAGGCAAATAAAGATAATCTACCTTTTTTCTAGGCATCCAAAGGGATTCAGACCTACAACAAAGGAGCTTTACGTGTTCCAATACCTATCTAAAGTATTAAATTCTCCATGGCTGATATGTCTTTGGAGCTGAAAACTGTTGGAAAACATTTCTTGATTTTGTCTCAGTCTAGGAAAATGAGATATTGTTTCTGTACTAAAGAACTCTGAAATGAGTCACCTACAGCAGAATAACCTGCCATATCCATTTGGTAACAATAGAGCAGACATCAATTTTCAATCTTATCAGAAGTCACCAGTCCATAAGTATTAGTGGCGCCTACTGAATTTTATCCAGGGACCTAACAGAAAACATCTGTTCTTTTACTTCACAGCAAATCAATAGATTAAATCAATGTTCTCTTTTCCCCTTCATTCCATTCATTAAAGGCATAGGTTTTCTTTCATTTTTCTACTATTTCTTTTAATAACTCACTTCTTCTTGCAAGTCAAATCCTAGTATATTATAGAGATTTCTATGTCTCTTTCTGGGCTTACTTGGGGAGACATATATCTACGCACTTGTAAAAGACAAGCAGAAGTAATTATTTTTGAGGGACATTTACAAAGAGCTTGATAAAATTATACCTAGTATTTGGACCAAAGCCCAGCAATACTTAAAAAAAAAATCCAAATATTGCTTATTGCCTTTTCTGCCTTTTTTCATGTCTATAACGTATGCTACAAAATGTGGTGCAGTTACTGAAAAGTCCACCTCTGATCTCATAAATTTCACCAATGTGCCAAAACATCACAACTGTCAAGTAAGATGTGCTTTGTGGAGCCACCCACACCATAACACTTGCATAATTCAGTACTAGATTCACAACTGAACTATGTTTGTGCACATCAACCCATCAGTTTGCATCATCCCACCAATACTGTATATTAGGTTTGCACCAAGATGTACTAAACAATACAGCCCAATATCCAGCCTAATGTGCTTACAGATGAAAAGCACTCTTCACTTAAATAGTAGACAAAACTAGGGATTTCAGGACTAACAAGAAGAAAGAGTAAGGTAAAACTGATCAGAAAAACAGAGGCAGAATTTACTAATTCTGTAAACANCCTCAGGACTAACAAGAAGAGAGAGTAACGTAAAATTGATCAGAATTTACTAATTCTGTAAACAGGAGAATTAGTATTAAAAATGATCACCAAGATATCAGAAGTGAGATTTTTTTTGAGGTTTTTTCCTACTTGCAGTGATATGTCCAAATATATCCAAAGTATTAAATTTTTCCCCTAAATAAACAGCTCGAGATAGGGATCTTTAATTTAAAACTGAGAAAAAAAACCCCTAGGTACACAGGTTTTTCCCTTTTTCCTCTGGAGATCTCACTTTTTTCTGCAGTCTAACATGAAGTCAAAATATGATCAAGTGTAAATGAACATTCCTACTTTGGGTCTAATAGGGAGATGCAAATAAAACACAGGAGGGACACGTTTGACTTGAGCCAAAATGATGTAATACTTGTGATATGCATTGCAAAGGTGTTTGAAGAAGTGTATGAGAGTTTTATTTTTTTGTGTATGAGAAGCTGATAAACAGAGCTGGTCTATAATAAAGCAATATATACAAGTATATGAAATGCTTTAAATCATGCAGCAGGGATAAATCAATGCCTGATCTAGAAAACAAGAGTTCCACTAGAACATTTCATAGTACATTGTCTGTGTACTACAACCTGGCAGCAGCTCATACAGAAAACCAGTAACATGGGAACAGAGTATTATTGCATCCAGTGCCTTACAATGATTGGAATCAAGCCTTTTGCCCACAACTGAATTAAGTCACAATAAATCAAAACTCCTTTTTGGGTCTGTAGCTTTGAAAGACACCGTAGAACAACCTCAGGAATCATGTAATTTCAGACTTTTCTGTCCACTTAGTGCAGCACCATGAGAACTTTGTCACTAGGACTATTAGCTGTCAGTGAGCTGCAGCTTGAGGTAACTTCTTCCCACAGTTTGAGGTGAGGATTAAGAGAATTTTCATTGGGGAAAAAAGAGAATTGTTACTGGAAATTAATTTAATATGGTGTCAAGGCAAAAAGAGAAGTAAATAAAGAAACACCTCTTAGGACAAAAGAAGAAACAGAAAGAGAAAAAAAATTAGAGAAGTGGCAATTCACAACCAAGCAAAAGTTAGCCTGGAATGGTGCAATGGCTGAGCATCCCAGCTGTGGGATACCTTGTCAGTCAGGAATGGAACTGACTTAACTGTCATCTGATGAGTGACAGAACAGCAAAATTAGTCAAAAAGTGGGATATTGTCACTTTATATCTCAATTCCTATGAACAAAGCAGATATTTTTTCTTTGAGATTTCTCTTTGTTAGCTATTACAATAACGATGCCTCACTTTCTACTGAATAAAAACCATAAGAATGACTGAAGCAAAACTCCACAAAATAATTAAACCTAAGACCTACCCAAATGCTGACATCAAATGTGTAAAAGTCATTGATAGTTCTCTGTCTCACGGGAAACAGAGATTGATGAAACACAGCTGTGTTCGCAGCCATTGATGGCATACATCATCATTTCCACAACATTCACATTAAATTACTTAGCAGCTATAGTGCCAGTATAGATTATGGGATAACCCACTCCTTTCTTTTAATGTCAGGCATCTGAAATTTCAGGGTCAGAGGAATCTTTCTTCCTTCCCTATTTTTACTTTTTTTTTTTTTTACATAGATAAAGTAGTAATACCAAAGGCATGAGAATACCAACTCTCCTCTAAGCAATATACATTCACATTGCACTCAAAAATAACTTTTAAAGCAATACTAAATTTTAATATATATTAATATCTAACCGCAAGAGCACAGGAAAAGGGAGAGAAGCTTAGACTAACAAGAAGTTCAAAAAACATCCTGTAAAAGTATTGGCAATGC
Organism: Pachyramphus minor; assembly: GCA_013397135.1. NCBI lineage: Eukaryota > Metazoa > Chordata > Aves > Passeriformes > Tyrannidae > Pachyramphus > Pachyramphus minor. The sequence continues at coordinate 961,295 of VYXB01009668.1, forward strand.
AGCATCCTTCTATATGAACCACAGCTGTGTGGCTTGCCTATTTTCATTACATTAGTAGAGCTGGGAGCCTCATACCCTCAGAAAACCAGCTGAAGTAACAGAAGGTCCAAATGATCCCTTCTAACCCAAACTAGATGGTACTTAAATGCAAGACCATTCTGGACCATATTAAGTTGATCCTGGAATCACAACTGAGATGCTTAAACACAGGAACTTTAAGCACCAAGAGATTTGACTGAAATCCAGCTGATGTGATTAAAACTGGGCAAGTGCTTTACTTGCCAGTTCAAGGATTCAAAGCCTCTGCATCTAAAATAACTTCTATTATGAAAGCAGACTGCACAAGTAATATGCACTACAATTCTACTGTGTTTAAAAAAAAAAAAGAAAAATAAAAAAGAACAGCAACTGAATGTGCAGAAGGCTAGACTAACAAAAAGAAAACCCTGTATTTGCAGGTTATTTTTCTCAAAAATTGAACTTACCGTGATACTTAATAGAGTAATAACATTAGGAAGCAGCAAGACAGTAAAGAGAACGTCTTCTAAAACTGGTGAGGGGTTGTTAGACTAAACCACAAGGTGAAGTGTGAATAATAAAAATAAGAAACTTTGGATATTCAGTGGACTAACCCCTATAAAATAGCAATAGCCCCAGGAAGCCATAAGAGTAAAGCCACTTGACCATGTTATTAATTTTATGAAAATATATTCCAGAAAACCCACAACTGAGATATGTATACATTTCCATGCCACAGAGATCCTTTATATTCTACAAAATTTTAGTTTCCCACCATTTTATTTTACTAAACTTTGATTGTTACATTACAGCTTCTTTTCCTAATCTAAGTTGCTGGGGTTTTTTACTTGCTATCAGCTCTATTTACAATCATATTTTTGTAAACTATCTATGAAAGGTCATAAACCCCCTGATTTAACTACTAGCACTGGTTCAGTAATAGACAATGTAAACAACTTCTCCTAAAATGAGCAAAGATTATGAAGATCATTAAAGCAGCTCATCACTCCAAGCAGATCCTGATTTGTTGTTTGGTCACTGTATTTGTGTAAAGGGAGTTCATGCTTATAAGTTTCATCACAGTATCTTAAACTACAGCTCAGCTATCTTAAGCCTACCAGTTTTAAAACATTTCATATGAAATGAGTAAATAGTTTGAAGTCCCATTCAGCATCACGGGTTTAATGCCCTCAGACACTTGAACAATAGGAAATAAAAAGCCACCAGAATATATCGTATTTCTTGAAACTTCCCACTGTTGTTAATAACACCAAACGGGTGCGGCCTCACTGGATACAGGTTATGTTACATTTATTTCCAGAAAATAAAGTAAAAAAGTGCATACTGCAGCAACAGTTTTAGCCTGAGATCTGACAGAAAACCACACCAATTTTCATTCTGAACTGAGAACCCTTTGGTGCTCCTGTACATCCTGCAACAATTAATCCAACACAAGGGGATAATATTCCACCTCAAAGCATACCCCAGCCAAAGATGGCCAGATGGCACCTACCTTGCATAACTTGTCATCTACCGTAGTAAGTCTGCTTGTAACAAGACAGAACCAGGTAGCAAATTAGAAGAGCAGTAAGAGGAACAAGAGTCCAACATTGTCTTCTGGGATATCTCAGATAAATTAGTATGGCTATTGAGTATGTGTCATTTTTTCCCCTTAGTCAACATTGTATAGCAAACTACTGTAACAGGGCAGGACTACTGAGGGAGAAAAAAAATAAGTGATTCCTTTGGGCCAGCTGAGATATTCTCCAAGTAGGAAGACATTGCCTACCTGGAAAGTACTCAATGCTTTTCCTTTCCAATCTTAAATACCTGAACATAATTATATGTTGCAACTAATAAACTCAAGGCAATGCCTAATCTGCCTTAGTTTACATTTCAGTTGTCCCCAGCACATTCATAAACTCAAATGATCTACAGGGGGCAGAACACATTCCATCACTCCCTAAGAGCAAAATAGGCTAATTGACCTATTGTATCTGTTTGTACACATACAAAAATACAGCTGTGCACAACTTTCCTCAGAGAGCGGGGATGCAGCCTGGACTGTTTTCCAGGCTGGGTGGTAAGTTTTCACACTCCCTAGTTTTGCCACCCTACAATATATTACAGTGACATTTCTGTTTTCTGTCAAGGCCAGATGTCTGATGGCTTTCCACCCCCCCCCCGTATTTTTTTGTGTTTGGAGAAACAACTCTCTTTCCTGAGAACTTTATCTGCGAGTATTTCCCTACCTTGAAATATTTGTCCTGTCTGAAAAGGCACTTTGCAAGTCCCTAAATCCCTGTTCTAATCAGGAGTTCCAAAGTTTGATTTATGCAAGCAGTAACTGAGCCTTATTGCACTGTGATAAAGCCATTCAGTAGTCATACAACTGTAGCAGCCTATATGGCTGGTTTTAAATGTGATTGCTTGTTCTGTTGGTCAGATGCAATTGCAGAGCTTGGGGAACAGTGATGTATAGCAGTAGACTATATTTTTACTTTTAATTCATTTTTGATCCTCTGGTGAGCTCTAGAAGAATGCATATTCACTGTTTTAGCTACCATGGGACCAAGCACTTCCCTAAGAAGTTACTGTATTTCTTAAATAGTTTTAGGTCCATCTGCCTACAGACGTGTACATGAGTCATAACACCTCCTCATCTCCTGCTAAGCACAACTCATCAAATCATGAAACATAAAAAGGGATGCAAAACTTGATCACCATTGCTATGGGTGACCAAAAGTAGCCCGTGTTCTCTCCTTACCCTATATCTTGCATACCTTAAGCCACGTCTTTGAGAAAAAAGGCATTCGGTCATTGAAATTATTTTATTCTTCCTTCTTAAAAAGGAAGTATGGAAGCAGGTGACACTCTACAAGAGTATTTTTGATATGCAAATGCCTACAGGGGCAGCTCACTTGGGTGGGCTGTCTCCAAGATGGGAAAATCCCCAAGACCAGCTCTGGAGAGGCCAGCAGTGCTTACACAGGGAGCAAGACAGCAGCAATGGATATTACAGTAACTGCTCTGGAAAATTCCCCCTCCTCCCCTGAGCATCTGTTCTACACATGTTGAACAGATCTTCTTTGTCTCTTGTCCAGCAACATGCGAACGAACTCTAGTTCCCTCAGGGAATGAAGGGATACAAGAGAAGTCAGCCTAAAGATTTGTGCTGGAAGGATAAAAGATAACAGCTTGTCAAACTGCAGACCTTTAAAGCTTATCACTTTCTTTCAAATTTGCTCTCACACTGCTATCTACTGCCAAAATATTACAAGTTTGTGACCCCAACTTACATTTACTGCTTCTTATCAAGACATTTCAGATGAAAAAAAAATGTAGAAAAAGTACAGTGTATAAACAGGAAAATTTAATTGGTAAGTTTGTATCATAAAATTATCATGAGATCTGTTCAACTTTTAGCAATCACAACTGTGCAAGACAGCCTATAGGCTCAGGCAAACATTTGATTTGGTCATTTCTTTGCAGAAGTGATTTTATTTCTTCCCACACATACAAACATTCCTCAGGACCCCTTAAAATGTTTTAATTCACAGTTTAACCCTGATAAATTCAAAATACCAAGACATCAGATCTTGTGTAGTTGAATGTCCAAGCCACCTAACCACGTGAACTTAAGACAATTTCATGTACAATCAAAGAGTAATCCAAGATCACTCAGAAAAGCATGAACTAAAATATTTGGGGTCTTTCTTAGTTTAGAGTGTCCCCATAAAAGCACCGTGCAAATGTTCCCAAGCTCCCTGTAACAGAGTTGGCTTCAAAAAGGTACCTTTAGGTCAGAGCAGGACAATCATTGAAGAAAAGAAGTTCTATCAACAACTAAAACATACCAGCACAGCATCATAACAAAATCAGGTTGGTTTAAGATCCCAAGACCCCAATAAGATATTTAGTTGGTAGTATTTGCCTATACTGATCCTCCTGGAGTCAGCCTCATGCTTCAAATTCACAGTGCAGACAAGTTTGCCTGTTCTCAGACTGTAGTACATGGTAAAGCATTAGCACTTCAGACTTTGTTTTGAGTAATTCACACCGTTTCCATGAACCGTTGTAATCAGAGGAAGAAAAAATGGCCTGAAAGCCATTCTTTTGTCACTCCCTGAAAAGAAAGGCTGCAAATGCGTATCATGAGGAACACAAACTACGTACTGAGGTGGAAATCTTCAGCTATTTCTCAAAGGAACTGGGAAAACTAACACAACATGTGTGCACAAATTTTTAAAATTACAAGCTAATTGAATTAATGAACATTTTGAATTTTGCAGTACAGTTGCATTTAAATGCCTGTCCACTCACTTCTCAGCTGGTAATTTAAACAACCCTGAAATAGGATAAACATTTCAGAGCCTGAGAGGCATCTCACTTGGATGAAGTGGTATTTACTTAACAGTAAAAAAAAAAGGATCAGTACCAGAAGAACTCATGAGAAATGAGAGAAAAAAAAAAAAGAGTAATGGAGACAAAGGGGAAATTTGGGAGAGAAAAAGACAATTTGGAGAGCTCAGGTGGCAGGTTGAGGAAGTGCTGCTTCCTCCATACCCCTATTTTTAATGGCCTCCTGCTTGCTCTGGCAAAACACTCAGGATTTCCCTGAGACAGCATTGGCATATAAGACATACTGGAGTTGCTGGGAGTCATCCTCTACTTTGTTTGTCTGCACTTGGACACCAGCCCTGCACAAGCTGTATGAGGGAGGTTGGTTGCTTCCTCACACATCCGCTTCTGGCAAAGATGTAGGAACTGTAGTACCAGTTCCTACAAAACCACCTGTGGTCCCCCTGGTCCACCTACAGAAGAATACACAGCATGTGTCTGAGATTACATGGATCCTCCATCCTTCAACCTCCTTGTTTCCTTGGTGCAACTCTTTTCACAAAGGCCACCCAGGAGCTGACTAACAGGAAAATCTATTAGCTGCTCTTCACCTGGTCTAAATTTTAAAAGGTGAACAAGAGGATACATTTCCTATTATGAATCTCCCATTCTCTCCTTTTCCACAGACTATTCTGTTATTGCATTTCTTGTTCAGTATAGATCCACATTTTGATATCATGCATCATGGAAACTCTCTTGGTTTTCTGGAATTCATTACAACCTTGATCCACTTCAAGCATACTGGTAAGCATGAAACAATAGCAGGAGCCTTCCAACTGTCACCTTGGATTTGTCATCAAATATGTAATATTATGGAAAAACTTCCAAGAGTTGAAATATACACCTTCCAAACTGGCAAAATACAAAACTACACTTCATCATGTTTAAGTGACTCACAGGTGTCTCCCTGCACCATTTATACCAAGTTGCAGTGAGCTACAGTCATCCTGTCAGGTGGGGTTTAAGCTTTATCAAGGGTCAAAGCCATTCAAACAAAAAATCCAATAATTTTTGTATTATTACAGTTGATAGATAATACATTTTATCACATCATGACAAAATATGTATTGTAGCAGTGAGACTCTACTGCCTGTGTACATGCCATACACTTAGTCTGCCATGTATCTTTTAAAGCAGTGTGGACAGTTAAAGTCTAACAAACTGCACCAGCTCATTTCTAAGATACAAATCCACTGCAAGCCATCAAAGAAATCTACACAATGAAAGTTCTCAGGTCTGTTATGCCACCTATGTAAAAACCTAATTTATTTCATCTGCAATACTATCGAAACTGGGTATCTGAATACTTGAAACACACTGTTGGCTTACAGTCCGAAGTAAAACACAGGTACTGCTGTAATTTAAAATGTGTTAATTATAATATGTTTCTAAGTTTAATATGTGTTAATTATTGTGTGTTTTAATGCAGTGGAGTGTGCATTGTCTGAAACCCAACAGGGAATTTTTGAAAACTTCTGCACAGCTGGAATTACCAAAACAACTTCAAGTGATCTGTATGGTCAGTTTGATAAAATTTGTAATACAGTAGCCATATAAAAGTAGTGAATAATTGATTCAACAACTATTCCTCGTGTAGCCATTTTTGTTACTAAAAAAATAAAAGTAATGTTGCAAGCCTTCTGCGGGTGGCTGGTTTTCTGTGGAATAGAAGCACTAAAATCAATAGCCTCTGCCTCTCAGTAATAAAAGTATCAGCCTATGTATCCACATAATACTATAACATTTGAAGAGTTTGAGTCTTGGCTAAAATGAGCCCATCTGCTGTGCTTCAAGTGAGATATTCCCATAAAATACAGATGCCATTAGAGATGTACACTTGCAACCTCATGCTTTGGAGTTCAAGAAAAAAAAAAAGCTAAACCTTCTGCCTTGAAGAAAAAAAATATCTAAGGCAAACCAACTAAGCACAAATGGCTTCATCTTTTGATGTTGCTGGATCAAGCATTCTTTACTGGCATGTTCAGAATCAAAAGAAACATCCTGATAATGAGACATAGTGTTTTTGTGATCTTTCTTGATTTCCTGTATTAACATTAATGAAATAAAGAAGGCAACATCTGAAGTCTAAGGTCTTCATTCTTGCATAGCACACAAAAAATAAAAATACGCGTTCTTCATGGCCAAAAAAGAATTTTAAAAAAGAAGTCACTTATTATGCAAACCTACAAAAACCTTATAAACTTACTTTGTGATATGCAAACCTATTTCTCATTGTGTTTGTTGTTCTCTACTTCCTTTCCTCATATGTTTACTAATGCTCCATTTACAGGAAAATTCACATAAATGTTCAGGTCATTTGCATTGCTCATATTCCCACGTTACCTGAAGCTAACATGACACACAGGTACATACTGACCCAAACAGAACAGGACTTTCACCTGTTGCTTGTATATTTATGGTCCTTCTACAGAAGGAATTCTTCGTAACAACTATCTAACTCCTCGACCTCCCAGAGAAATTGTTTGGGGAAAAATAAAATCTAATTAGTCATCTATAAACAGATGTGTTTTTCTTTTTCTGAGTATCAACAGTGAAAACCATCTTCCCCTCAAGTAAAATAGAGTTGGAATATGAGTTTGGCAAGTCCCACTGCTCTGTACATCACCCCTGAACTAATTTCAGAGGAGTCTTTATTTCTGGTTTTTCTTCATTCCTACCATGATGAAAATACAACTGTTTCAATTTTAAGAACAGAAACTAAACCAGCAATTTAAAAAACTGTTCCAACTAAATGTCTTGAGAAACTTTGAAAGTTTTCAGTTCACTGAAGCACTTAGACGTGCATAACTTTAAAGATAGCAGTTGATTG